>CAUYUJ010008413.1:297500-321151 GCA_963575745.1 Prorocentrum cordatum
CCTGTTGCCATTTTCACAGGTCCCTACAAGAACTAAATTAATTCCACTACGGGAAGTGCCGCATTGGAAAACAACTGTTTGAAAACTATCAATCGTACCAAACACCTTTCTTGGAACTTCAACGCCGCGAATCAGCGCGGCTATTGCGACCTGACTATCCTCAATCGTGCCACAACATCATTCCTGGGAATGCAACACCGCGAACAAATTTGATTGATGCGTTCCGACAAACCTAAGTCGTGGCAGAACACCATTCCTTGGAGTCCAAAGCTACGAGTCCTTGGAACTGCTGCAAGCTGTGAAGACGAATGCGCGCGGCGATGACGCGAAAGCCACATGTTGAAAAGCAACTGCCCTGTACCCTTGAAGCTGCGGCAAACGTGTAAGACGAATGCGCGCGGCGCTGGAACGAGAGCCACATGTTGAAAACAAACCGCCCTGCACACCCAAAACTGCTGCAAACGTTTAAGACGAGTGTGCGCGACGCTAAAGCAAGAGCCACAAATTGATTATATTTAAAGGTATATTTCTTTTTTGTTTTTTTCTTACCAAACAAAAAAACCTCCGCCATCTTTTAAACTTCTGGAAATCCCACCAGCCATGTAGAGCGTAGGTTTCTTCCAACCCTTCCTCTTCCCCTTCGGGGACGGGTTGATCACTGCTCCTTATGAATATACACCGCCTCCCCAACCCGGCCGGCGGCCAACCCGGAACCATGCCGACCCCATGCGGGCCCGCCCCCCACCATCCCTGTCAACAAAACAATACAGACCGCACTCTGCCTCCACATTTGGAGCATGCGCGGCCAACCGGATGCGGCCCCCCTCACCATCCCTGTCAAAAAACAATGCAAAGTACACTCTGGGGCAAAGTCTTAAGTCATATTCGTGAGGACCGCGAGCACTTTGTATTGTTTTTGACAGGGACGGCGGGGGTGTCAGCAAATTCCCTGCTGCGCGCAAGGCTACCATCCCTGTCGAGTAACAATACAACATGCACCTCGCGGCTAAATCTGGATCATGCGCGGCCATCCCGCGATCACTGTCAAGTGGTTTTTTTGACAGGGACGCAGGGGTGGTGGCGCGTGGCCTGCTGTGCGCAGGCCGACCAGACACAATGATGGGCATTGGTTTTCGACAAGGATGGCGGGGGCCGACATGTTTCCCGATGTGTGCTGTCACGTGCGCTGGCGCACCTGACGCAATCTGCACGTGCCTCGAACGTGGCGCACGTGGCGCGGCTGGAGCGCGGCACGCATGGCGAATTCGGAGCACGTGGCGCATCTGGCGCACCAGGCGTGCCTGACACGCTCGGGCCCCACGGGTGCCTGGCGCGAATGGCGCCCCTGGCACGCGTGGCGCACCTCGCCCAGCGTCGCGCACCTGGGGTCGGCTTTGCTTCCCAGAAGGTGCTTATCCAAAGACGACCGCTGAACATGCTCAGGCTCGGGTGATACTTCTGTTTCGGGAGGGAGGGTGGGATTTGGCTAGACGGCCTGCGGCCGGGTGGATAGTTTGACCACTGTTCCTTAATAGGATACACCTCACCTCACCCAGGCGACCAGCGTCCAACCAGGAACCATGAGGACACCAGGACGACCCCCCCCACCATCCTTGCCAAAAAAACAATACAAACCGCACTTGACCTCCACATTCGGAGCATGCGCGGCCAACCCGATGCGCCCCCCCACACCATCCCTGCCAAAAAAGAATACCAAGTACACTTCGGGGCAAAGTGCAAAGTCTTGAGTCATGTTCGTGAGGGCCGCGAGCACCTTGTATTGTATGTGACAGAGACGGCGGGGGTGTCAGCAAATTCCCTGCTGCGCGCAAGGCTACCATCCCTGTCGAGTAACAATACAACATGCACCTCGCGGCTAAATCTGGATCATGCGCGGCCATCCCGCGATCACTGTCAAGTGGTTTTTTTGACAGGGACGCAGGGGTGGTGGCGCGTGGCCTGCTGTGCGCAGGCCGACCAGACACAATGATGGGCATTGGTTTTCGACAAGGATGGCGGGGGCCGACATGTTTCCCGACGTGTGCTGTCACGTGCGCTGGCGCACCTGACGCAATCTGCACGTGCCTCGAACGTGGCGCACGTGGCGCGGCTGGAGCGCGGCACGCATGGCGAATTCGGAGCACGTGGCGCATCTGGCGCACCAGGCGTGCCTGACACGCTCGGGCCCCACGGGTGCCTGGCGCGCATGGCGCCCCTGGCACGCGTGGCGCACCTCGCCCAGCGTCGCGCACCTGGGGTCGGCTTTGCTTCCCAGAAGGTGCCTATCCAAAGACGACCGCTGAACATGCTCAGGCTCGGGTGATACTTCTGTTTCGGGAGGGAGGGTGGGATTTGGCTAGACGGCCTGCGGCCGGGTGGATAGTTTGACCACTGTTCCTTAATAGGATACACCTCACCTCACCCAGGCGACCAGCGTCCAACCAGGAACCATGAGGACACCAGGACGACCCCCCCCACCATCCTTGCCAAAAAAAACATACAAACCGCACTTGACCTCCACATTCGGAGCATGCGCGGCCAACCCGATGCGCCCCCCCACACCATCCCTGCCAAAAAAGAATACAAAGTACACTTCGGGGCAAAGTGCAAAGTCTTGAGTCATGTTCGTGAGGGCCGCGAGCACCTTGTATTGTATTTGACAGAGACGGCGGGGGTGTCAGCAAATCCCCTGCTGCGCGCAAGGCTACCATCCCTGACAAACGACCAACAAAATCCATTTCGCGGCTAAACAAAGACCATGCGCGACCATCCCGCCATCTCTCTCAAATTGTTGTTGACGGGGACCGCAGGGGTGGTGGCGCGTGGCCTGCTGTGCGCAGGCTCACCAGACACAATGATGGGCATTGGTTTTCGACAAGGATGGCGGGGGCCGACATGTTTCCCAGTGTGTGCTGTCACGTGCGCTGGCGCACCTGACGCACTCGGCACGTGCCCAGAACGTAGCGCACCTGGCGCGACTGGGGTGTGCGGCACACCTGGCGCACTCGACGCACGTGGCGCATCTGGCGCACCAGGCGTGCCTGACACGCTCGGGCCCAAGGGGTGCCTGGCGCGCATGGCGCCCCTGGCACGCGTGGCGCACCTCGCCAAAGCGTCGCGCACCTGTGGTCGGCGTTGGTTCCCAGTAGCTGCCCATCCAAAGACGACAGCTGAACATGCTCAGGCCCGGGTGTTACTTATGTGTTGGGGGGGCGGGTGAGAGTAAGCTAGACGGCTTGCGGGCGGGTGGGTAGCTTGATCACTGTTCCCTATTAATAAACACACCCTCTCCCAGGCGACTCGTAGTCAACCAGGAACCATGAGGGCATCCCCCCCCCCCCACCATCCCTTGTACAAAAAACATACAAAACACATTCTGCCACCAAGTTCGGAGCATGCGCAGCCAATCCGATGCGGCCTCCCCCCACCATCCCTGTCAAAAACAATACAGAGTACACTTGGCGGCGGCGGCGGCGGCTGCGGCGGCTGCGACGGCGGCGGCGGCTGCGGCGGCGGCGGCGGGGGCGGGGAGGGGGTTTTGACCCCTCCCCCTACCTCCCCTGGACCTGGGCGGAGGGGCCTGCGAGGGGTTGGAGCGTCCAAAATGGCCCAAGATGGTTCCAAGAGCGCCTCGGACAGCCCAAGATGAGCTCCAAGATGGCTCAAGATATCCCAAGGCGCCTCAAGATGGCCCGCAAGATGCTCCAAGAGGCCCCAAAACCACCCCTAGACGGCTCCGAGTGGCCACGGAGCCCCCCCAGGAGGCCGTCAAGAGGCCAACACCCTCAAAAAAACCTGATGTCACCCTTTTTCGTTTTCGATGGCATTCCGAGGCCTCAAAATGGCTCCACAAAGGCCCAAGAGGGCCCCAAGAGGGGCTCAAGAGGGGCCCAAGACGGCCATAATGCGCGCCAACAACGCACCAAGAGGGGCCCAACAGGCGACTGTTGGCGACTGTTGGGGCTCCCGAAAGGGGGGGGGCTAATTGGAACACCCCTTCTGTTTTGACCGATGTCCTCCAAGATGGCCCCAAGAGTGCCCCTGAAGCTCCCTCGAGCTCCCAAGAGCGCCCCAAGAGGACCCCAAGAGGCGCCCAGGCAGCCCCAAGAGGCGCCCAAGAGGCCTCCAAGAGGTTCCCAAAAGGCCACCAACTCAAAGAAGCCCCCGGGCTCGCCAAGATGTCCATCCTCCTCCTCCTCCTCTTCCTCCTCCTCCTCCTCCTCCTCCTCCTCCTCCTCCTCCTTTTCCTCCTCGTCCTCCTCGTCCTCCTCCTCCTCCTCGTCCTCATCCTCCTCCTCCTCTCCTCCTCCTCTCCTCCTCCTCCTCCTCCTCCTCGTCCTCGTCCTCCTCCTCATCCTCCGCCTCTTCCTCCTTTTCCGCCTCCTCCCTCCTCCTCCTCCTCCTCCTCCTCCTCCTCCTCCTCCTCCTCCTCCTCCTCCTCCTCCTCCTCCTCCTACTCTTCCTCCTCAACCTCCTTGTCCACTGCCTCGTCCTCCTTCCTCCTCATCGCCCTCCTCCTCCATATCCTCCTCCTTCTCCTCCACTTTCCTCCCCCTCTTGGGGTGTCGGACAGCTTTCCCCGCTGTTTGTTCTTCTGCATGCTCCCCCATTTCCCTGATCATCTCAACTCCCCTGGGCATATTTTCTGGATCGGCTAATGGGGATATTTGTTGGCACGCGGGCGCGCGAAGACGAGTCAAACGCCGTGCAAGCTAGGGCGGGCCACGCCGAAGCAAAGGAACAAACAGCGAAGCGAGCGGCGCCCGGCTCAGAGCGGAACTGGGCTCAGCGCAGCCACAATGGCACGGGAGGCATGGCGGGTGGGATATTTGTTTTGGTCGCGGCCGCGAGACAAGGGTCAGGCGGCGAAAGCAAAGTCCGGGGCACGAACGAGGCTAATTAGCTACAACAGGCACAGGCTGGCCGGCCCGCTCACAAAGCAGCCACGAAGCTGAAGGGGAGCTGACGCCGCAAGTGTCCTAATCCTGAGAGCTCTTGCACGCGCACAGACAAAATGTCATGGAATTCGGTGGCTGTCACAGTCTGAGACGTGAACCGGGATAACCAAGCCCGTCAATGTAAGTGGGGGCACGACCCACACAGTAGAGACGTAAACCAGGATGGTCAAATCCGTCGTGCTGAGTGGGGGCAAGTGGGAGGCCATTGGAGTGAGTCGCCAGTGGGGCACCAGGCTCCAAACGCCCGGACGACTTGAGCTAGCCAGAAAGGCTGAACAGTCGTGGCCCGTGATGCAACGCAACTGGGGAAAGCTGAAGGTGAACCTGGAATGCTGTACCTGCTGCGGAGGGCTGAACCACTCCGTAACGAAGCCAACACCTGTCAGACCACCCCACAGCGCAAGGGGGAACCAAGCGACTGTGAGCCTCGCAGTGCGTGCCGGCAAGGCGTCAGGCCTCTGAGTGGGGGGGGGGCCAGCTGGCGTGGACAGCATCGCCAGCGGGGAAGAGTAGAGGGAGCTGCACTGGCGGCAGTGATGCCCTGAAGGCGAAACTAGACCAGAGCTGGCGAATCCCCAAGAGAACAGGACGGGATGTACCTCCCGGGGCACGTGGCGCCTGTACGAGCGATGCGTGCCGGGGCCATAGGGCGATGCGCCTGAGGGGAGCTGCACTGTGGTAGACACGAGGGCCAACTGGCGCAAGGTCTGGCCCAGTCCGTCGCTTGGCACTTCCGCCCAAGACTCTGGGAACGCCAACACACACCACGTGTTCCTCCAGGGTCGCAGCTAACCGTCGCTGAGAGCGATGAGCCAAACCATAACCAGCGAGGGGCACGGGCGGCCCCGGGGGAGGGGGGCAACCACGCAGACGTCTGACAATACGTTTGGCGGGGCCTGGGGCCAAGGGCGGGGGGCACTCGCCTGGCCCGAGAGGGGAGAGGCGAGGGGAAGCAACGCCTCTCCCCTCGGCCAGGCCCCGAACCCGTGGGCCAGGGGCCACGGTCACTGTCTGGGGTCCTCCGGGGTCGCAGCAAACCGCCGCTCAAGAGCAAATAGTACCGATGGTGCTCGGATTGGTCGGGTGTTGCGGTTCCTCTGGGGTCGCAGCTGATCGCCGCTATGGTCTATCTTTCATTCCCCCAGGGTCGCAGCTGATCGCCGCTATGATCTCCATTTATTGGTCGGTGTCTCCGTCTCCGTTGTATCGATTGTTGGTCCTCCAGGGTCGCAGCTGATGGCCGCTCAGGTCTGTGAATCTTTAGTGTGGCAGAACAGTGACCAGGTTAGGTCGCGCCCCTTGCCAGGCAGGCCGGGGGGAGGCTGTGGCCCATTTCCTGCCCAGGGCAGGAGGTGGGCCACAGCATCCCCCCCGCCTGCCTGGCGGCGAGAAATAGCCGGGCACCTCCAGGGTCGCAGCTGATCGCCGCTCAAGACAATGAAGGTAATACCGACCAGCCGATCTTTTGTCCACTGCTGGTGCGACCAGGGGTGGGCAGTCAGCGGCCAGTGGACTGATACGGGGGGGGGCGGTGCTGCCACCTCGAAGGCCGACGCATCCATGGGGGGGGCGTGGTGGCACATCCAGGGACGCCGCTGACCGCTGCTGGGGCGTAGAGAGGGGGTGCCGAGCCCGCGATCTCAGCTGCTCCCCGCGTGGATCCAGGGTCGCGGAAACCGCCCCTCAGGGTTGGGTGCGGACGAAGCATCCTCGGAGGGTGGCGGCAGACGGCCCCGGTCAGACAGCACCGGGATGCAAGAGCACCCTGAGCCCCCGAAGGCGGACACGAGCCCGAACGGCAGACATCCCTGGGGGGACAGCTTCGGGCAGGGTCCCTTGAGCATCCGCGGGAGGTCCCGAGCCCGTGATCTCAGCTGCACCCCGCGCGAGCCCAGGGTCGCGGGAAGCCGCCGCTCCGGGCCGAGTGAGGACGGAGCGCGCACGGGGGGGGGGGAGGCAAACGGACCTTGTTGGCCGACAGCGCCGGGACGCAGGGCACCTTGAGCCCCGCGGGCCCCGCCCCGCCAGGGGGGGCGACGGGGCGGGCACCCAGGGATATGCCCGCTGGACAGGAGCCGCGGGACCCTTCACAGCCAGCGCGGCGCCGCGACGTGGGGCAGTGGGGAGACGACCAGCCACTGTTGTTTGCCCTTCCTGGGTGCGCGGGCGTCTGGGTGGCCCTTTGCCGCGTGGTGACCCCTGCCCGCGCCGCCGCTTCGACCTGGGTGCCGATGCCGCAGCCGAGCCCAGTCGACGCCGAGGCCCAGCGCGTCGCTAACGGCCCGCGCGTCGCACTTGTGTCTGCGGAAAGAATCCAGGAAGCGCAAGCAGGTTTGCGGGTCGCGCCGAAGCGGGCCGAGCGCGCCTTCGCTGCCAGGCGCGGCCTGCTGCGTGGCAAAAGCATACCAGATGCCTCTGAACATTGCCCCCAGGGTGACTTGGGACCGCCTTATCGCCTCGCCGGGTGTCTCCCCGGGAAGGCCCCACTGGATGGTGCCGATCTTTGCTTTGCACAGCTGCTGCCCCGTGTCGGGGTCTGAGGGCTTTGGCCATTGGCGCGGGCCTGGCCATTGGCGCTGCCGCGCGTTCTGGCCGCAAGTCTCCGGCGGACCCGCCCCGCTGTCCTGGACGGAGGGCTCGGAATCTGTTCGCGACAGCTCCGGTTGCACGCCTGGCGGGGCCCTGCGGGAGGGCGCGGGCCGCGCGGTTGGACGCCGGGCAGGGGCCGGATCGCCTCCAGCAGCCCGGGCGGACGTTGTCCTGGGACGCGCGGGGAGAGGCCCCTTCCGCTGGCGCCCGCTTTCGGGCCCGCGCCCGCCGTCGCTCACGGGCGAGCCCCCCTCGGTCACCGCGAGACCCTCGCCGGGCTCAGGGGCTGGTCGTACCCGGGGCGCGCACGCACGGCGACGCCGCTTCCATTGCCAGAGCACAACATTCTTTGTCAGGCGTGTCCTGGGCGTCTGGAGGGGGCGCCCGAGGCTCGCCGTCTGTTCGGATGGGTCCACTGGCAGGGGAAGGAGGGCGAATGGGCGCGAAGGGGTTTCTTCCGACGAGCCGGCGCCTGGCTTCGATGTCCTGCGTCTGAACGGCTGGTCCGCGGCCCCCGCGTTGGGTCTGCGGCGTTCGACTGCTGACGGTCTGCCTATTTTCTGGAGAAGGTGGGGGTGGCACGATGTGGCAGACTAGCCCCTGCTGGCCCAGGACCTCGCCTCGCGGACTGTTGCGGCAGTCGTCCGCGCTTGCGGAGGCCAACCCCGGTCTACCCGATGCTCCAGGGGCGCGGGTGACGGCTTTCGCCTCATCCGCGCCTTCAACGGCCTCCGCCGCCCCAGGCCCCCGATATTCCGCGGCCTCCGCAGCTCCCGCCCCTTCCGCCGTAGCCCCCCAGCCCTTTTCCCTGTCATCCAAGGCCGCGTCTCCTGACCCAACCGGGCAGCTAGAGTCGAGAAGATGGTTCGGGCGCTGAACCTCCTCCTGCTGCAGCTGCTGCTGCTGCTGCTGCTGTTGCTGCTGCTGAGGGGGCAAGGGCGCCCCCCTTCCGACCATCGGACGAGGGCGTCTTGAGGTCTCGCGGGGCCCTCGCCACCCAGGGCGCGGCTGACGGCCGTCTGAGCTGTTGTGGGTCTCTGTCCGCCAGGGTTGCCGTTGACGGCCGCAAGAATGCTCGGGGCTCTCTCTTCGCCCGCGTCTTCTTGCCCAGTCTGCTGGCCGCTAGGGGGGCCCGGAAGGGCGCCAGGGAGCGGGGGCGCCTCCTTCTGACCCGCCCCGCCCCCTTCCCCCGCGTTTTTCCGCGGGGTCTGCTGGCCGCCAGGGGTGCCCGGAAGGTCGTCGGGGAGCAGGGGTGCCTCCTTCTGGCGGCCAGAGAGGGTGCCTTGGGCTCTCGCGGGGCCTCGCCCCCAGGGTTGCGGTTGACGGCCGTCTGAGTTGTTGCGGGTTTCTGTCCTCCAGGGCTGCAGCTGAGGATCTCTCCTCGCCTGCGTCTGCATGCCAGGGCGGGCCGTCGGGCTGGCCGCGGGTCGGGCCGGCGGGCGGGCCGCGGGCGCGGCCGAGAGGCTGGCTGTCTGGCTGGCCGCGGGGCGGACCCGCTGGCCGGTCGCCGCGCGGGCCGCGGGGCTGGCAGCCAAGCAGGCCGCGGGGCTGGCCGTCGGGCAGCTCGGGGCGCAGGCTGCCCGGCAAGCCTTGGGGCGGGCCGCGCGGCTGGCCGTCGGGCTGGCCGCAGGGCTGGCTGCGGGGCTGCCCGGGCTCGCCGCCGCCAGGGCTGGCCGTGGGGCTGGCTGTGGGGCCGGCCGTGGGGCTGGCTGCGGGGCTGGCTGCGGGGCTGGTCGCGGCGCCGCCGGCCGCCGCCGCCGCCGCCGGCGGGGGGCCGGCAGCGGCGGCGGCAGCGGCAGCAGCAGCGCTTTGGTGATGGCGTTGACGTATGTTACATGCTGCATGTATGTTACTTCTTCTTACTTATACCTAGCATCTTCATCAAAACTAGTTTACTTATATCTTACTTATATGTAACTTATATCTAATTTATAAGTCCGATAAGTCTGCTTTTTCGCATGGAAAATGGGGGGCGGGGGCGCTTTCAAAAACGCGTCGGCGTCGCCATCGATCCGTGCAGCCTGCGGGGCCCCGCTCCCGTTCCCCTCCTCTCCGCCCCTCCTTTTCCCCAGGCGGGATGCCGCCAGGCGGGCTACCGCCGCGCGAACGTGATTTTTTACAACAGGCGGCCCACCGCCAGGCGGTGCACCGCCGCGCGCGCGCGTTTTACACCAGCGCGCGGACCGAGCCGTCCTCGGCTCGGCGGGTGTACGCCGCAGGCGCCCGCGGGGCGTCCTCAGCAGCCAGCGCGCCGCATCCTATGGGGCGGCGGCGTAGTGGGCCATCCCATCCTCCTCGTCCCCCTCCTCCTCCTCCTCCTCCTCCTCCTCTCCTTCCTCGTCCCCCTCCTCCTCCCCTCCTCCTCGTCCCCCTGTTCCTCCTCCTCCCCCTCCCTCCCCTCCTCCCCCTCCCTCCTCCTTGCACAGCTCGGTCCTCCTCGTGGCCGCCACGCGGACTCCCCAGGCGCAGGCCGCGACGCCAGGTCCAGCGGCTCCACGATGAGGTAGGAGCGCCCCGCGGCCACCGCCACGCAGTGGACGTGGAACGCGGCGTCGCCCTCGAGCCACACGTCCCCGCTGCCGTAGACGAGGCCGCCGACAGCAGCTCGACGACAAGTGATGGCGCCGTGCCTGGATAGGCCCTGGTGCACGTGCGAGCCTCGGCGTTGCCCCGAGAGGCGCCCCCGCAGGCGCGCCCCCCGTGGAGGCTCGCGCGTGCACCAAAGCCCATTTGGCCCCAACCGCGCTGCCCGATGATCCCGTCGAGCTCAGGGGTCGGCCACCATTTGTGCGACTGGCGCGGCGCGGCCGAGGACTCGTGCAAGTACGTAGCCACAACTTGGGTGATCACATCCTTGTCCATGCCGCCCAAGCGGTCGTAGTGCTCCGCGGTGTCCTTGATGAGCTTGTGTTTTCGCTCGAGCACGAAACAGTCGAGCATCAACCCATCCTCCGCCGCCTGCACAGCTGCGTGCCAAAGATAATGATGCTTAGGCACGATCCACGCGTCCGTGTAGGCCCGCACGTGTTTCCTGAGCGCCAACCCGACATGGCGCTTGAAATCAACATCGAACGTGTCTGGGCAGCCGCCGCGTTTCGCCGCCAGGTACAGTTCCATGACGGCATACATGGCCTCAAAGGACCGCGCCTGGGGCAGGAACGGCGCGTGATGCGGCAAGAAATCCACGTGCAGCCAGTTCCTGAGGAACGGCAGGACGGCGAGGCAGTCCGACGCGGAGCCGACGAAATGCCCCGCCTCGACGCAGGCTTTCTTCCTGGCAGGGGAGAAGAGATGCACGGGAGCTTTCCCTCCGCCGCGGCCTGGAGCCCAGCGCTGGAAATCGGTTCGCCACCGATCCCACACGTCTGGAATCACGCGCGCCACTGCTTTGTGCAGGCAGAACACCTCCACCTGGAACGTGCCTCCGCTCGCCAGGATGATGTGCATCGGGTCGCGCGTGTACATGTCCAGCGAGCAAACGCGTCGGAGTTCGACGTCGGCCATCAACGAGAACTCGTTCACAGTGATGCCGTACGCGGATTGGAGATTCTGGAAGGCCACTGCACTCGCCGCGCGTTGAAGTTCCACGAGTTCGTCGTACCCCTTCGCGAACTCCTTGGCGGGAGCCGGCCGAGCGAACTCCGCTCGCGAATTCCAGGGAGTTCGCGAAGTCCGTTCGTGAACTCTCTGGACTCGCCGAGCGTCGGCCGCGCATTGCCCGCCCCCGACGCCTCCGCAGTCATCGGGTCGAACCTCGAGGCGTCGACGCAAGCGATACCCACCAGGTAACCAGACGGGTCCCAACGGCTGAGGGTGCCAGTCCCCTGGTCGAGCACGACGTTCTTGCAGTTGCAGCAGGGCCGCCAACCGCTGGAGCCCTTGTACGAGAAGGTGTCCTTGCCCGCGCTTTCGTCCATGATCAGCCTGTGGCACTTGAAATGCAACCGAGACGCGCCGACGTCGAAACCGCCGCCTCCTGGCCCGAGGAAGAGGCGCCGCAGGATGGCCCTCACCACGCCCGCTGCGGTGATATCCTTCTTGTCCTCTGACCGAAGGACTCCCAGCGGGAGCCAGGCGCCCTCTTCTTGAAGGTATGTGCCCAGCTCCAAAAAACTAATGTACACAACAATGGACGTCCTGCGGTTTGCAGCTTTGAGCTGCGCGCCGACGACCACGTCGTCGTGGTAGAGCAGCATCCGCCACGGTTGCGATGGCGACGAAGGAAACACCCGCATCGCCGCCCAGAACCGATCACTCCAAGGCCCCGCCGCGTGGGCCAGCTTGGGGACGATCTTGTCGGGCAAACATACAGTCCACCTGAACGCTGGGCCACCGTCTCGGCGCGGCAATTCGATAACATCCAGAAGCGGCGCCACCGCGCGAGCCACGTCGGCGCCCACGGTCGCCGCCGCCACGTGCTCGTCGTCGTCCTGCAGCAGGACGCGAGCCACCCTGCGCGGGGAAGGCGGGTGGAGATCGGTTGGGCATTTTGAAAAGAAAAAGCCGACCAAACAAAACATCCTTCAAACACATTGCGCATTATGATTTTTGGATTCCGTGCACCTGTCCAGCGCCGCCCGCGATACGCCCCGCAGAAGCGCTGCCTCCTGCAGCCTCTGACGCTTGCCAGGAGGCCATCGCTCGGCCATGGCGCCGCCCCCGCCTGGCGCGCCGCCGCGGGCGCAGAAGCGCTGCCCCCTGCAGCCTCTGACGCTCGGCAGGGGGCCATCGCTCGGCCATGGCGCCGCCCCCGCCTGGCGCGCCGCCGCGGGCGCCCTTCGAGCCGTTGAAGTAGGGTGGGTGAGGCGGTGGAAAAGGTTGACAACGGATGACGGATGGGTGACAACGGATGACGGATGGCGGGGTACCGCCGACGACGGATGGCTGACAACAGGCGGTGCACCGCCAGAAGACTCCTGAGCATGGACAGGAAGCGGAGTACCGCCGACGACGGATGGCTGCACACGGGCGGTGCACCGCCAGAAGAGTGCGGGGCATGGACAGGAGGCGGAGTACCGCCGTCGGCGGATGGCTGGCAACGGGCGGTGTACCGCCAGAAGAGTGCGGGGTGTGGACAGGAGGCAAACTACCGCCGTCGGCGGATGCTGCCCATGGGCGGTGCACCGCCAGAAATAAGAGGAGCATGGCTACAAGGACGCCGTGCACGAGGAAAGGGAGGCGGACCACGGAGGAATATAGTTTTTGTCTAAGCGAGGGAAGTCTGCGCGGGCGGGGGCAGACTTCCAGCGCGCCTCCAGCGCGCCCCAGCGCGCGTCGCAGCGGCTAGGGACTGAGCAGGGCAGCCGCCGCCGAGCTCAGTCCCTCGAGGTGTTCTTCTTGCTGTACTTCTTGGCCTGTAGAAGGATGATCGGGACGCAAACGCGATCGATCGGCGGTCGAACGCGATCGATCGGCGGTCGATCGCGATCGAACGGCGCTCGATCGGCGGTCGATCGATCGATCGGCGGTCGACCGATCCGAACGCGATCGGTCGGCGGTCGATCGGCGAAATCCTCGATGGGTCGAGCGGTCGATCAGCAAAATCTTCGATCGATCGATCGGCAGTCGAGCGGTCGATCGGCGGAGCACCGCCATCCACGATGGATGAAAAGGCCGTTGAGCAGCTCGCGTGCTCGATGGCCGAACGCAGGCCACCGACAGCGGTCTTTGCGTCGGCGAGGGCTGCCTCCAAGGCCTTCGCCTCGTACGGCAAGCTCGCCCTGGGGTCCTCGAGCGCGGTCTTCGCGGCCTCCCTGAGCTTCGAGAGATCCTTGTGGCTGTCCTTCGCGTTCTTCACCGCCCAGGTCGGCACCCTGGAGCAGTCCTCGTCGTCGAGGAGCGATGCGAGCTGCACGTCCCAGGACCCCGTCTTTTCCAGCGTCTTCATCGCCAACGCCTTGCGGTCCTTGATGGCCTTCTGGACACGCTTCTGCTCGCTGCGTTCCCTCCTGATGCGACTGCGCGAGTCCATCCCTTTCTTGCCGTGGTCGTTGCGGCTCCTCGAGCGCTGCTTCTCGCGAGACTGGGAGCGACCCGTCTTGCGGCTGTCCTTCTTGCTGTGCGCCCTGCGGCTCCTCGAGCGGGCCTTGTCCTTCTTGCTGTGCGCCCTGCGGCTCCTCGAGCGGGCCTTCTCCTTCTTGCTGTGCGCCCTGCGGCTCCTCGAGCGGCGGCCCTTCGCGTCGGCTCTGCGGGAACCTCTGGAAGAGCGGTGCTTCTGGCGGCTGTCCGCCCTGCGGCCGCGGCTGCTGCGCTTGCGGCCGCGGCTGGGGAAGCGGTCCGCGCCGTCGCTGCTGCTGGAGTGGCCCCGCTTCAGCTGGCGGTTCTGCGAACAGTCGCTGTCGCCGCTCCGACTCGTCGAACGGCGACCAGCGCTTGTGGGGCCCTCGTAGCCACCGCTCGGCGAGCGGTGCGTCTTTTGCGGGAGAGGCTCCACGGCTCTCTCATGCTTCGGTGGGGATGGCCTCGGCGGCTTCCTGTTCTGGCGGAGCTCCTGCCTCACTGTCTCTTCGATGTTCTCCTGCCTGCTGCCCTCGATGCGGATGCGGTAACAATCCTGCTTCAAGTCGGAATTGTACCTCACGTCGCTGTTGGCACGGACGGCGTCCGCGTCGTACCCCTCCTGGGCCCAGACGGACAAGGGCTTCCAATCCCCGCCCTTGGTCTCCGTGAGGCGTTCCTTCCTCGAGACGCTGAGGACCCTCACCAGCTCCTCTACGAACTGAGCGTTGTTCTCAATGGAAGGGTCGTCCATCGAGCGCCAGAACGCCTGCTGGTCCGCCTTGCGCATGAGAGCGAACGAGCGCGGTGGCCAGTGCGCATCGCAGCGCTGCACCATCGAACTCTTGCTGTTGCAGCTCCCACACCACCACGTGTTGGCGCTCTTCTGGGCGAGCCTGAAGCGGACGCTCTCCGCATCCCGACCGCACTAGGCGCACGTCGGGCCTGGACAGGGTGGGTCGTAGCCCGTCGTGAAGCGGCCGTAGTCATCTTTTGCTTCGTCCGTGGCGGCCTCGAACGTGTCTGAGGGCGCGGCCAGCGGCTCCTCTGCTGCCGCCTCTGCCTCCGTCGGCGCTGCATCCTGACGCTGCTGCTGTGGCTCTGCATCCTCCTCCGCTGCCGGCGGTGCTTGCGAGGCTGCAACCGACTTCTTGTCGTGCTGCGTCTGGGCCTGCTGCTGTGGCTCTGCCTCGTCCGCCCCTGCTGCTGCGACCTCCGCCGTCGAAGGTGCCGCCGCTGCTGGCTTCTTCTTCGCTTTCTGTTTGGCCTTTGCCTTGGGCTCCGCGCTCGCCTTTGCCTTCGCAGGCGGCGCGCCGCCGCCCTTCTTCGCGGTCAAGAACTGAGAAAGCGAGCGCTGCGACGGGGGCTGCTTGGCGGGCGGCACGGCGGCGGGGCGCCTGAGGAGAGGCCGCCCCGCCTTCCCCGCCTTTGGTTTCGCAGCGGCCGCGACCTCCTCAGGCACGCGCTGCGGGGGCCCCTGCGGAGTCGCAGGCGAGGAGGCCTTGGGCCAAGGCGGAGCTGCACTGGCCTCCGCCGAGGTGTCGCCTTCCTCGGCCTTCACAGAACCAAGCTCCTGCGGCCTCGAGCCTGCTTCCTGCGGCTCGCTCTTGAACGAGTCTGCTGCCTGCGGCCTCGAGCCTTCTTCCTGCGAGCTGTCTTCGGACGGCACGGGTGACATGACGCCCTCGTGCAAGAAGGGGGGCGCGGGCGACTCCTCCTCGGCGGCCGCCATGGCCCGCGGCGCCGCGGCCCCCGCGGCCGCGCGCGCGGCCCCCGCGGCCGCGCGCCAGCACAAAACGGCTGTCGAGAACACGGCGCGAGGATGAAAGGGAACAAGGGGCAAGGCGGATGGGAGAGCAGGTTGGTTCTGGAGAAGTGGACAAGGCTGCGCAACACAGCCTACACAATTGGAACAACAGGCGGTGCGCCGCCGAAAACGCGCGGCGCGATGCGACAGCCGCGACAAGGAAAACAAATGATCGGCGTGGCGCTCACGAAAATACATGCAAACAATGGGCGGTGCGCCGCCGACGACGAGGATCGATGGGCGGTGCGCCGCCGACGAACTTGTCTAACCATGCAATGGGCGGTGTGCCGCCGACAACGACGATCGAAGGGCGGTGCGCCGCCGACGAAATTGTGCAACCATACAATGCGCGCTGCGCCGCCGACAACGACGACCGATTGTCGGTGCACCGCCGACGAGATTGCCCAATCATAAATTGGGCGGTGCGCCGCCGACAAGTCCAACCGATGGGCGGTGCTCCGCCGACGAAATTGTCTAATCATACAATGGGCGGTGCGCCGCCGACAACGACGATCCATGGGCGGTGCGCCGCCGACGAAATTGTGCAACCAGGCAATGGGCGGTGCACCGCCGACGGAAACGTCAAACAAAACAAAGGGCGGATCACAGCGGACAAGTCCAACCGATGGGCGGTGCGCCGCCGACGACTACGTGGTGGTAAGGTTGTGATGCTGATGGCGGTGGCGACGATGATGCTGGTGGTGACGATGATGGTGGTGGCGAGGTGCTGACGATGATTTCTGGTGATGGTGAGGTGGTGATGGCGAGGTGGCGATGGTGATGTGGTGGTGAAGGTGAGATGGCGAGATGGCGATGGTGATGGTGATGGCGATTCCGACGAATCGGAACGAGCTCGGCGCGGCTGCGCTGAGGGCTGCGTTCCTGCGCCGCGTATCGCGGCGTATCCTGGCGTATCCTGGCGTATCCTGGCGTATCCTGGCGTATCCTGGCGTATCGCGCGACGGCGCGCCGCGATGCGCCAGGATACGCCAGGATACGCCGCGATACGCCAGGATACGCCCGTATCGCGGCGTATCCTGGCGTATCCTGGCGTATCGCGCTCCGCGGCACCCCGCGATACGCCAGGATACGCCAGGATACGCCAGGATACGGCAGGATACGGGCGTATCCTGGCGTATCCTGGCGTATCGCGGCGTATCTTGGCGTATCCTGGCGCATCGCGTCGCGCCGTCGCGCGATACGCCGCGATGCGCCAGGATGCGCCAGGATGCGCCAGGATACGCCAGGATACGCCGCGATACGCGGCGCAGGAAACCAGCCCTCATCGCAGCCGCGCCGAGATCGTTCCCTCTCCTCCTCCTCATCCTCATTCTCTTTCCTCACCACTCCTCCTCCTGCTGCTCCTCCTCCTCCTCCTCCTCCTCCCCCTCCTCCTCCGATGGTGGTGATCGGAATGATGACGGTGAGAATGATGATGAAAAATGGTGGGGAAGGACTCCTCCCCCCCCCTTCCTCCTCCTCCTCCTCCTCATTCCCCTCCTCCTCTTCCTCGCCCTCTCCTCGCCACCACTCCTCCTCTTCCTTCTCCTCCTATGGGGGTGATCGGAATGATGAGGATGAGAATGGCAATGCTACTCATGATGATGATGATGATGATGATGATGATGATGATGATGGTGGTGATGTTGATGACGATGATGTTGATGATGATGATCGCAGTTTTCCAAGAAAGAATGGCGGATCCGCCAAAGATAAGAGTGCGCGCACGGCCCGCGCGCGCGCGAGCGACCGCGCGGATGCGCCGAAGAGTTGCGGGGGTCAGAAGCCGACCGACAGCCTTTCCGCCCCACCCCGATTCTCATGCCCCTCCCCATGCCGCACCCCCCTCCCCTGCTCCTCTCCATGCCCCTTCCCTCCGCACCTCCCTCACCGTGCCCCTCCCCGATCTGTCAGTCGGCGTCGAACCCCCGCGGGGCCCAAGGCGGCCTACGCGGCCGATGCAAGCCCTGCGCGGGCGGCGCGGCGGGCTGCTAGGCCGACGTGGCGGCCGAAGAGGGCGGCCGACGAGGCGGCCGAAGGGGGCGGCCGACGCCGCCGCGACGGGAGGACCCCAACGTGGCCTCACGACGCGTTGTTGGAGAGCCAGCTGGCCAGCGTCTCCTGCAGGTCGGCGAGGGCCGCCTGCTCGGCGCGGAACGCCACGGCCGACCGCTCCGCCACTGCCAGGCAGGCCGCCGAGCACATCCTCGCCCTCGTGACGCTGTCGAGGGTCACCTGCGCCTGCGCTGAGTTCAGCTGCACGGTGGCCTCGGGCGCGATGATGGCGCTGACGGGCGAGCTCGCTCCGCTCATGTTGAGCTGAAGCGGACCGCCCTTGCCGCTGCCCTTCGGGAAGGCCGCCGCCACTGCACTCTGGCTGAGTGGAGCGACCTGCTCGGGAGGCTGGTACGGCGCACTGCGAGCGCCACGGCGGCGGTTGTTCTTGCACCACTGCTCGTCGTTGGCCTCCTGCCAGCGCTCCCACTCGTCCGTGTCCTCAGTCCACTCCTCGACCTTCAAGCGCGCCCCGCGATCGCTCGCGCCATTCGTCGAACCTCGAAGGCGCTCGGACCTCGGTGAGCCGAGCGCCACCGAGGTTCGCCGAAAGACGTGGGCAAGCAATCGTTTGGGCGCGCCGACCTCGGCGATGGCCAGTTGAAGATCCGCGTCGACATCCCCGAGGAGGTGGTAGCTCGACTTCACCAAGTGCGTCTTGAGCCTCGACAGGGCCTCATCTCGCGACGCGCCCTTGAAGAAACTCCCGCGTTTCGAGCAGGTCCCCGACAACGGGCACGTGCACCCGAAGACGCTGATCATGGGCATCTCGCGAAGAGAAGAGCTCGATGGCGCACTGGAGGCCCGCGATCGAGAGCGCGCCAAAGACGGCGCGAAGGGAGGCGGCCGCGAAGGCTGCGAGAGCGCGCCGAGGACGGCGGATGGGCACCCGCGAAGGCGCGCGCGGGAAAAGCGCGGCGCAAGCGCAGCCTGGAGCCTGCGGCTGCGGAAAACATCATAAGAGGAATGGAGGAGGCGTGCAGGGAGCGAGGAGCACGCACAGGCGGTACACCGCCGAAGCTGAATGGGGGGGAGTGCTGGGAGTCCAGCGCGCGCGGGCGGTGCACCGCCGAAGTTAGGCGGAGTGCCGCCGGCGAGAGCCCATGACAGGCGGTGCCCCGCCGATTTTTTGCTGACGACGCGCGCAAAAGGATATTCGCGAACGGTCCCGCGAGCGCGGCGCACGCCTACCGCGACAGCCGCCAGCGGCGAAGAACGGCACCTGAAAATCGGAAAATCAGATGCCGACTGAAACTTCCACTCCGCTCTCTTTCCATTTGTCTCCTGGCTCACCGTCCATCACCTCTCCGCTCTCACGCCCCCCCGCCCCTCATGGATGTTTCAGTCGGCGACTGACCTCCGAGGGGGTTGTCAAAGCCCGCGGCCCGCGAGTCTCAGAGGTACAGCCCGCGGTTCTTGGAAGGCATCGCCTTGACCGTCAGGGGCAGTGGAGGCGGCCGCACGGCCGCTGCCTTTGCCGCGGGCGCCGAACTCGCGGCCGTCGGCCGCGGGGGCGGCGGTGGCGGCGGTGGCGGCGGCTGCGTCGGCGCGAGGTACGGGCCGCCGCCGCTGTCCTGGAGCGAGCGGCGCGGTGGCGCGCGGCCGTATTTGGAGGCGTACCACTCCGACTTGGGGCCTGAACCACCACGGTTGCCCCAGCGCTTCCCGCTCTTGCGCCACGTCTGGCCGCGCCATAATTGCGGGCCACCGTGCATGGGCGCGGGCGGCCCCCTGCTGGCGCGACCCCAGATGCCGACGTAGCGCTGCAGCAGTTCCAGTGGCTCCTGGACGCGCTTGGAGTTCCAGGCGATCGGCGCGCTCTCGCTCAGCAGCGAGCGCAAGAACTTGTACGCCTGCACCGCGTCCTCTGGCGCCGCAGACGCTTTCGGCACTTCGGGTACCTTGGCGACGAAGGCTCCCACGTTGGGCGCGCCTGAGGCGCCCACGTTGGGCGCGCCTGCTGGCGGTTGCGCCTGGCGCCACGGCGGCTGAGGCTTCTCCGACGGCGGCTGCTGCTGCTGCTGCTGCACCTCCTGCTGCTGCTGCTGCTGCTGCTCCGCCCGCCACGTGCCGCCAGCGTCTCGGGTGCGACGTGGCGGCGACTTCGGCGCCGCGCCCTGATTGTGGACGGGGATGAGCGTCGGTCCTTGCTTCGCCACTGGCGAGGGGTCGCTGCTGCTGCTGCCAGGGCACTCCGCCGTCTGCCAGCCTGGCGGCGCGGGATCGGCGATGATGTCATCCATGCCTGCCTCCTGCGCAAGGCAAGGTAAACGCCGAGAGCACCGTCGCTTCTGGGCCCTGCCCCGCCGCCGCCTGCATCCAGGCACGCGGGCGAACGGGGGCGGGGCCGCATGGGCGTCGGGCGCGCTCGATCCGTTTCCCTCGAGCCTGGGCGAACATATCGAAGAGGTTCAAGGCTTCGGCGACCTGCTCGAAAAGCGACTGGCTCGCATCTGAAGCCGCCGTGTGCACCTCAACAGGAATCCAGGAAATCAGCCTGCACTGCCCAAGCGGACGCTTCGGGCTGAGCAGGCGTTTTCTGAATTCCCGGCGCCTCCGCGGAGTTGTCCATGGCGCTGCTGGCCGCGCCCTCGCTCGCCATGCGCCCGCGAAGCGCCCGCGGCCGCTGGCGGCAGCGGCGCGGGGAGGGGCGCCGCGGGACCCGCGGGGAGGGCTGCTTGAATTGAAAAGGCGCGGGGGGAGCGGCGGAGGGAGGCGGGCAAGGGCGAGGCAGCGGTCAGAGAAATGAGAACGCCCATGGTAATGGAACCAGCGAAGGCGGAACACCGCCGACAACAGATGGAGGCGGTGCACCGCCAGGCAAACCTTCCAAGAAATACGAAGAACCGCCTGAGCAGCGCAAGGACAAGCAAGGCCCGATGAGATTACGATCCGATTTCGATCCGAGTTCCTTGTTTTCTGAACGCAGGCTGCGCGCCCCACGCGCCGCCCGCGGCAAATCCGACTGAGTGTCATGCATCGCGCCACCGAAGCAGGTCGCCTCAGAACTCGCCCTTGCGAGCCTCCAGCTCGCTCTGCACCAGCGCCTTGGCCCAGGCGATGGCGGCCTCCTGAGAGGCAGATGAAAACCGTCATAAACGCAAAGTGGCCCGCGGGGTCTCTTTGCGCATATGATTGGAGCGAGGCCACGCGCGGCCGCAACAACGCGCTCCGCTGCCACGCATCGAGCCCCGTGGCCACGCCGATTGGAGGAGATGGGACCCAAAAGTGTCCTTCTCCTTGCCGTTCCTGTACTTCTTGCTCTTGGTCCCGCCTGGCCCGCTGCGCCCGCTCCTGAAGAGAATCTGGCTGCGAGTGCTCTCGTCGTCATACCGCGGTGCTTTCAGCTTGCATGCTGCCGCCTTCGCCTTCGCAGTCTTCTTCGGTGTTGCCTCGGCTTGTGCCTTTGCCTTCGCCGCCGATGGCTTCGCCGTGCCATCTGAAGCCCTTGTCTTCGCCAAGGCCGCCACTGCGTCGGACTTCCCCCGCTTCTTCTCGCCCTTCTCCGCTTTCCAGCCAGAGGAAGTACGTTGCCCCGCCGCTTGGAGGAGAACCAGGGCAGCGTCGGCAGGCAGCTTCGCCAGCGGCAGAGTCGGATCCACCTTGACAGCGGCAAGTGGCAATAACCAATCGCCGCGCCTGCGACGCCCCGCAGAGGGCGCGCCGCTGCCTTGGGCAGAGGCGCGCCCCCGTGAATCGCGGAGGCCGCGGAGGCGGGCCCAGGTTACCGTCCAAAAACCTTTGCCTTCTTCTGCGGCGCCCCCTTCGCGTCCACCTCGGACTCGCTCGAGCTCAGCACCATGACGTCAACGGCCGATGCCTTGACCTTGGCGCCACCGCCCAACTTTGAGGCCGCGGCCGCAGGCGCCGCTCCCGGCATCGCGGCAGGCTTGCCCGCGGGAGCTGCTGGAGTGGGAGTCGTCGGCCCGCGCTGCGAGACGAGGGCGGCCGCCGCTGGGTTCGGCCACCCGCCGCGGGTGTTGTGCGTTGGGATCACCCCCAACGGCAACGCCGCTGGCGTCGCGGCCCCCAAGGGAGGCGCCGCGGCAATCGTCGCGGCTGCAACCGCAACGCTTTGCATCGGAGAAGGCGGCGGCAGAGGCGCGAAGGCGATCGGCGGCAACGCCGCCCGCTGCGGCGTTGCCTGGGCGCCGAGCGCTGCGTTCCTGTTGCCGCGCAAGCTGATGAGCTTCCCGAGGACCTGCGTCTCGAGAAATAAAAAAAAAAAAAAAAAAAAAAAAAAAAAAAAAAAAAAAAAAAAAAAAAAAAAAAATAAAAAAACAAAAAAAAAAAAAAAAAAAAAAAAAAAAAATAAAAAAGAAGAAAAAAAAAAAAAAAAAAAAAAAAAAAAAAAAGCGCCAAAGGTTGTCGGCTGCGCGGGCCCCTCCGAGGCGAACGCCTGCTCGCACAGCGTCGGCCTCTCCTGCTGGAACAGCGCCGCCGAGGGGGAGAGCGCGCCGACAAACTCGGTCGCCTTGCCTCGAGCAGCTGTGTAGGCAGGGGAACGCCTCGTGGTCTTCACCAACTGCAAGTACACGTCCAAGAGCTGCGGAGTCGGCGAATTCTTCTCGATGCCTGATCGCTGGCACGCCAGGAACATGAACGCGGCTAGCATGCCAAACGTCGGCTCGGAAGGGTTCCGGAGCCCGAGGCGCTCCAAGTGGCGCAACAACATGACAAATTTCGAAGCGAACGACTCGGTTGGGCTCAGCAGCACGTGCCACGTGGAGGCAGTAAGCAACTCCACGAAGCACTCGTAACTTTGCCCTTTGGCCTTCGTGCGCCTCCCGCAGAGCCACTCGGTCGCGGCGCCGACCAAATCGTGACTGAACCCCGTCTGCCCGAGCTCGGTCAGCAGCTGCCCTTTCTCCGCGGCCGTCCACCTGCAAAACGACGGGGGAATGTTAGACGGCGGGGAGGAGGGGGGAGCGGGCGGCGTTCCGCCGAACGGAGGCGGGGACCTCCTCGAAGGGGGAACGGATGGCCTCTCGCCCGTACGGGATCTTTGACCCGAGCCTCACCTCTGGCCTCCGATGAGCGCGCGCACCTTCCCGAAGTGCAGCTGCTCTGCAGCGCCCCTGGAAGGCCCGCTCGCCGCTGCAAGCGCCGCGGCTGCCTCGCCCAGGGCAGCCTGGACGCGCTCCATCGCGCCGCGGCGCGTCGGGGGGCGCCCGCCCCGCGGCCCCTCCAGAAGCGCTCGGTGGGACAGGGGCAGCGTATTGTGGCGAAGGGAAATGACATGGCCCTTCACGTCTTCCTTCTGCTATCCTCTCCTCCCCCCTCTCCCCTCCTCCCCCCTCCTGGGCGGTGCGCCGCCAATGCGACCAATCAAACGGTATATGATGAAACGTGCGCCGAAGGCGGTGCACCGCCAACGAATGCAGAAACCCCTCGCGCAATCAAGGTGACGTGGGCGGTGGGCCGCCAAATGCGATGACAAACTCGGGCGAAGCATGCGCCGCGGGCGGTGCACCGCCAACGCGAAAGAAACGCATCGCGCAATCACGGGGACGTGGGCGGTGTACCGCCAAATTCGATGACGAATTCGGATGAAACGTGCTGCGTGGGCGGTGCTCCGCCGATGCGTGAAGAAACGATTCGCGCAATCAAGGGAACGTGGGCGGTGCACCGCCAACGCGACGAAACTTCAATCAACAGGTGCAAAACGTACAAATTGCAATACGCGGGCAAAACATAGCGATGGGCGGTGCGCCGCCAATGCGATAAAACTGCTCAGAATTTGCTAGACGTGGGCGGTGGGCCGCCGAAACGAATCACATCAGAACGCGCCGCGATGAGAAGTGCGGGCGGTGTGCCGCCAATGCGCATGGCATCCCCTCCCGATCCCCCCCCCCGCCATTCCCGCCCCCTCTCTCCTACCCCCCAGGCTGCGCGGGTTGAGCTCGGTGATGAACGGCCTTCTCGGTCGCCTGGCGCCTGGCGAAACACTGTGCTGAAGAAAACCTGCGCGTTTTTCGGTGTCCGACCCCCTTTTCAAAAAGCAGACAATAAGTGACTTCATCTGACATCGGTGCCGAAAAAAGGCCACTCCAAGACATATTTTTCTTTCGAAAATATTGATTTTCTCCTCCCGGCGCCCGGGAACCCCTTCCGGGCCGCTTCCGGCACCCGGGCCGGCGCTCGAGCCGAACGCCTGGGCCAGCACCCGGGCCAGCGCCCGGGCCGGTTCCGGCGCCGGCCGGCGCCGGAAAATTGAATTCCGAGGCGGTGCGGCAAAAAGGCCA
>CAUYUJ010008413.1:321251-346251 GCA_963575745.1 Prorocentrum cordatum
AAGAAGGAATGCGCCTCGTGCTCGAGTGCCGCGCGGGGGAGCGGCGGCATCGCCCACCCCGCGGTCGACGGCGGCGCGGGCAGCGAGGCATAGCAGCAGCGCGTGCGGCGGGCGAGGGACGAGGAGGGACGCGATGGGGATGAGTGGCAGGGGCGGCGAGGTGCCTTTAGGGGCGCCGTCGGGACCCAGATGGGGCCCACTGAAACGATTCCCTGATTGCTCGACGGACCCGATGGGGAGGCTGCTTCGATCGATGGGGCGAACGGGGGGGGGGGAGGGCGACGTGCCCTGACCTTCCAGAGTGCTAAACGATAGCCCTCCAGACCTATATACCTATCTGGGCTGTCTAAAACCTCGACGGGAATTAAGATATCGAGGTCCTGGCGCTATTGTTAGCCCTCCTGGAAGGTCAGGGTGGAAGATGGACGTGGTCGGCGGTGGGCGAGGGGGAATGGGGGTTGTGTAGGTTGTCTGCGGCGGTGCGTTTCTTGCTCAGACGCGCCATGCGCGCGGCGAAGGCCATTTTGGCCGCGGGCCCGCCCGCGCCGCCAAGCAGCGACGGAGGCCGACGGTGCGATCAATGCATTTGCTTTCGGCCCAGCCCCTCACCCCCTACCACCGTGTAATGCGTCAGTTCGTTTCGTGGTTAAGCAGCGTGTTAGTGTCTGAGGTGTTGTCAAGTTTTGCGCCGCCACCCGAAGGGGACGACTCGACTGGCGATGTTGCGGGGGCCGCAGTGGTGAGTGCTGCTGCGGCGTCTGCCTGTGCTACCGCTGCAACGCCTGACAAGACCTCGTCGGGGTACGAGCCTGGGGGCCCCGAAGACAAGTTGTTTCGGTATTGTGCCGCGAAGTGGAGCAGCGGCCTCTGGAATTCGAAAGATTTGGCGACCCTGTCCCAACTTGTAGGTGATGCTGGAGGTCGAGGGCTGGAAAAATTCGCCGTGCCCCTCGGATCCCGCGGGTCAAACCACAGCCGTAAGATTCAGACGGCGCTCGGGGTTAGGGACCTAAGCGACGTCTTGTATTATGCGGACGTCCCCGTCTACAACGCTGATAAGAATGTGCGTGAGTCTATGCGGATGCCCATTCGCCTCCCCGTTGAGTTGTTGTACTTTTGCTGGAAAGAGACGCCTCAGGAATTAGACCTAGGGGCGTTGGACCCAGAGGACTACCGCACCTCCCAGTACACGTCGCACCCTATCGTTCGTGCCCAGGCGGACGGCTCAGTCGTCCCCGTCGGCCTCTACACAGACAAAGTAGCAGTTACGAAGAAGGACAACTTCATTCGTTGTTCATTTGGGCCGACATTTAGGCGGCGGCGGTGGACTGTCTGGGTAATGCTCGGCTCTCAACTTTGCAGGTGCGGGTGTAACGGACGGTGCACCACAGATCAGCTCATGATCGTAGTCAACTGGGCTATTAACTTGGCCCAGCGGGGCGTACTGCCCTCCTGCAGGCGTGGGCTCCAATGCCCTGGCCTTCCAGAGTGCTAAAAGATAGCCCTCCAGACCTATAGACCTATCTGGGCCGCCTAAAACCTCGACATGAATTCAGATATCGAGGTCCTGGTGCTATTTTTTAGCCCTCCTGGAAGGTCAGGGTACATGGTACATCGGGATGTTGGGGGGGGAGGGAAGGGGGGCGATGGAGTGACTGAGGCATTGGCTCGGGCGGGAGGAGGGGGAGAGAGAGCGGTGGAATGAGTGGTGGGTGAGGTGGGTGGAGGGCGAGACTGAGAGGGGGATCGGCGGCGACGGTCGGTTGCTTGCTTGCGCAGCGCTCCCCCCGCCCCCCTTCAGGCACGACGGCACGCCGTTCTTACCGAGTGAGCTGGGCAGGGCGTCCAGGGCGGGCGATCGCCTACCTGGCTATGCGGCGCTCGTGGAGTATCGGGGGGACATGCCAGAGAGAACGGCAGTGGCGGGCCTGAAAGGGCACGGGGGAGGCTGCGCATGCTGCACGGCTCGGCCTGCTCAGATGCACCGCGGGTACGCGGAGTGCACTCTTCACAGCGCGCCCTGGACTATCAGGACTAGGATGGGGGCGCGGTGGAGGACGGGGGAAGGCGGCGGCGGTGGGCACAGGCCCTCGGGCCCCGAGGGTCCATGTTCGGGCGGTTCTCCTGCATGGGCGCCCGTCGTCGCCGCGGCTGAACCCAGCTCGAAAAACTATTGCGCTGGGGCCCTCCACTTCCCAAACGCCCTCGTCGATGCATTCGGACGCGCATCGCACACACGCGCGCAGGCGCACCCCCCCTCCCCCACCCACCCCACCCCGCCCCGCCCCACACCATCACCCCCACACCCACCCACCCCACCACCCACATACCCGTTCTCGACCTGCCTGTCACTTGCGTGGGGGATGGGCGCGGGGGCTATAGCCCCCGCACCCGCCCCCCACGCAATTGCCATGATCCAAGGACCCAGGCGTCCTACGAGGCTGAGCTGCGCTCGCACTTGATTTGGGTCCGAGTGGAGACCCCGCTGGAACTGCAGCGTCTGTGCGCGGCACTCGTGTACAAGCAATCGTACCCGTGGGGGCGCGCTGTCCAGAGGAACCGCGGGCGGGCCTGGGGCCTCAAGCACGGCGACAAGCTCTCCATCGGGGGCCCCGTCGTCACCATACATGATCTGGAGGGCCTCGAGGTGCCTTGCGAGGTGCTGTTTTTTCGTCCTCGTAAACAGTCGACAATCAGTTCGGTGAGTGCGATGTTCAACATCGAGGGTATATGGGGGTTCGGGGTCGAGTTCTTCTGCATCGATGGCTTCGTCGATTGTATGCTACACACAATCGACCTGGGCATATTGCAGTATTACCACGGCCGCGTGATCGTGGATATTCTAGACAGGGACGCGTTCGACACTCAGGGCCCCACTAAGAAAGACAGGTTCGAGCTGGGCCTGATGGTGCTAAGGAAGAAACTCAAAACATTTTACAAGACCCTCAAGGCCACAAACCCGACTAAGCCCATCACCACCATCAGGAAGATAACTACTAAGATGTTGGGCAAACGACGTCAGCCTTGCCTGAAAATCAAAGGAGGTGAATCTCGAATGCTGCTGCCCTTCACCCTGGGGTTGGTACGGGAGTTCGTGGGAATCCTTGGGGCCAGGGGGCACGTGCTTGCATCCGCTGGCCAAGCGATCTCAAAGTACATTGCCTTGACTGGGGGCGAGCACAGGAACATGCCATTCCAGGCGCCGCTGCTTCCTCTGATCCGCCTCCCTCCGCTGCCCATTGCCCCCCAAATCCCTCGCTCCTCCATGCCCCCCCCCCCCCCCCCATCCTCAGTCCTCAGTCCTCATCCTCCTCTACCCTTCATCCCTCATTGGGCGGCCTCTCGGGACGGTGCGTGCCTGTGCTCGCGTAGGCGAGAGACGAGCTGATGCAGCTCGCTGTGCGCTTCAACGTGTCATGGGGCGCTATTGGTGCGAAGTACGTGCCGAAACACCACGCGCTCATACACATGACGCTGGGTATAACGCAGCACGGCAACCCAAAGTACTACAGCACGTATGAAGATGAACATGAGAATGGTGTAGATAGAACCATCGCCGTGGCTGCGCACCCCAGCACCTTTAATTTTACTGTGCTCCAGCGCTGCGCTGTGCAAGAGCGCATGGACTGATCTGCGGCGCTGTGCCGTGCATGAGCGGGTTGAGTGAAAGTGCGCGCTCAGCATCTTTTTTTCCCCCCTCTCTCTCTCTGTCCCTCTCCCTGGCGTCGTCGGCGTCGGCTTCGGCGTCGGCGTCGTCGCCCCGCCCCGCCCTTCGACTCGGTCGCCCCCGAGCGGCGCTGCTCCTCTTCGAGGTCCGAACTTCGAGGGTCGAACTTCAAGGATCGACGATTCGGTTTTGTGTTGTCTTGCCGTCTTCGGGCCTCGATCGAGGCCCTGGGTCGGTCTCCGCGGCTGGATCCGCTTCGAATTTCTGGTCCAGCGCGCATCTCTGGATTTATCCCAGGGCCGTTTTTTTTATCAACGGAATTTTCGTCTACCGTCGATCCCCTCAGGGGTTCCGCGCAACTGTCGGCCTCCAGCGGCGCCCCTGGGCCGACCCGAGCGGATCGGGCGAGGCAAGCGATGAGGATGGGAGAGGGCGCGGGACGCGCCATGGAAGGAAGAGGAGGAGGAGGAGGAGGAGGAGGAGGAGGAGGAGGAGGAAGAGGAGGAGGAGGAGGAGGAGGAGGAGGCACACTGGGGGGAGGCCGAGGAGGGGGAGGGGGAGGAGGAGGAGGAGGAGGAGGAGGAGGAGGAGGAGGAGGAGGAGGAGGAGGAGGAGGAGGAAGAGGAGGAGGAAGAGGAGTCTTCGTTTTCGTCGTCGTCACGTCCTGCCCCTCGATTCGGCCGCCCTTTGGGGGGCGCGGCGCGCTGCTTCTCTTCGAGGTTCGAAATTCGTGGATCGAACGATCGACGATTCGGATTTGTTTTTTTTATTCGGTCCTCATGGGCTCTGGGTCGTTCTCGTCGCCACGGCTGGAGCCGCTTCGAATTCTTGGTCCAACGCGCATCTCGAGATCTTGATTGTTCCCAGGGGCATGTGTTTGGCTGGCTGTTCGTCGATCTTCGATCCCCTCCGAGATTTTGCGCCACTGGGCCCCTTCGGAGATTCCTCGGTGAGTCTGGGGAGCTTCGGGGGCCGTCTTGAGGCAATCTCTGGCCGTCCCTTGCCGAACTACGTTGTCAGAGCCTTACAAAAATAGCTCTATAAATAACTCTATAAATAGGTCTATAAATAGCTCTTAGAATAACATTTTAACTCCAGGAATAGGATTTTAGGTTTGGGTGTGCCAAGTTTGCTATTTACTTAAACCGTGACCTAAAAATAGCTCTCGTTTTAGGTTGTTGCGACGTTTGTCATTTTTTGACATACGGGGGCGACCCAGAGAAGGTCAGGGCAGGGCGGGCCCGGCCCGCGGCAGCCAGGTCCGCCCGCCGCCGCGCGCACGCCAGCCTCCAGGGGGAGGCGGCGGCGGCGCGGCGCGGCCGCCGGGAGCGGGCCCAGGCGGCGCGGCCCGCCGCGGGCAGCAGCAGCCAGGCCGGCGGCGCCGCCGCCGCCAGCCGCCGCGCGCACGCCAGCCCCGGGGGGGAGGCGGCAGCGGCGGCGGCAGCAGCAGCAGCCAGGGGCGGGCCCGGCCCGCAGCAGCCAGGTCCGCCCGCCGCCGCGCGCGCGCCAGCCTCCAGGGGCGAGGCGGCGGCGGCGGCGGCGGCAGCAGCGGCCGCCGGGAACGGCCCAGGCCAGGCGGCCCGCCGCGGGCAGCAGCAGCAGGGCGGCGCCGGCGCCGAGGCCAACGCGGCAGGCCGGGCGCGGCGCGTACCTGGACCAGGGGGGGCTCGAGCCGAGACGGCTTGAGCCAGGGGGGGCTACGGACGCGGATGGGGGCACGCGAAGCTTTAACAATAAGACGAATGCGCACGGCACTGAAGCAAGAGCCACCTTGTGAACAGCCTACGCTTCCCATCCAAACTGCTGCGAAGCTTTAATCAAATATACGCAGTGCTGAAGCAAGAGCCACGCCCTCCATCCTTGAAGCTGTCACCTTCCAAGCTGCAAGATCATATATGGTGAGGAGGTGTCAGGCAAACGCCCGACCCGCCCTACCGACACGCGTGGGGGTGCGACAGGAAGGAATTGCTTAGGAGGAGGAGGACGACGACGACGATGACGACGAGGCGGACGAGGACGAGGAGAAGGACGAGGGGGACGGGGAAGAGGGGACTGAAGGCAAAGAGTGTGGGGAACAGAGGGAAGGAAAAAGGAAGGGCCGAGGATGTGGAGGTTGAGGAAGGGAGGATGGGGGGAGGAGTAATAAGAAGACGGGGGAGGAGGACGACGACGAGAACGAGGACCCACTCAAGACACCCCAAGAGGACTGCAAGAAAGGGATCCCCCAAGAGGGATTGGCTTCCAATTGTTTCAGCGTTCTCGCCTGTTTCGCCTTCCCATGGTCCAGGACGGCCCAAATGGCTCCCGAAATTGCCACCACCCCAGACTGTCCAAGAGGCCCCGAAGAGGCCCCCCAGCTTGCCCAGGAGGGCCCCGACACGGCTCAACAGGCCCAGAAGGCTGCCCAAGAGGGCCCCAAGAGGAAGCCAGGAGACTCCCAAGAGAGGGAAAGCGAAGGGGCTTGCGAAGCCTTTCCCTTCTATCTGTCCCCCAGGACTCCCAACATGCCCCCAAGGGACTCCCAATACGCCCCAAGAGGTTTCCAAGAGCCTCTGAAGCTGGCCGGCGCGCCCAAGTTGAGGCCCAAAGGGGCCCCGAGAGAACATAGAAAAACCCAAGAGGAGCCAGAGGCCCTCAATAAGCCCCCAAGAGGCCCCCAAAACCCCAACAAGAGGCTCCCGAGAGACATCCCAAGAGAGCACAATACGCATCCAGGAAGCCTCTGCATCGCAACCAACGTGGCAGGCAGGCTCAGAGAAGCCAAGAAGGCCCCATCCTGAAAAAGGATTCCAGAGCCCTCCAGGGGGCTTCAAAGACCTCGCACGCGGCTTCCCCAACGTTTTACAGAGGTCCCCAAGAAGCATCGTAAAAAAAAAAAAAAAAAAAAAAAAAAAAAAAAAAAAAAAAAAAAAAAAAAAAAAAAAAAAAAAAAAAAAAAAAACAACAACAACAACAACAACAACAACAACAACAACAACAAAAAGACCTCCACACGGCCTCCTCCTCCTCGTCCTCCTCCTCCTCCTCCTTCCTCTTTCTCCTCCTCCTCCTCCTCCTCCTCCTCCTCCTCCTCCTCCTCCTCCTCCTCCCCCTCCTCCTCGTCATCGCGCTGCCTGCCCCGAGGGTGAGGGCCTGGCACCTGTTCTCATGGTGTGAGCGCCACACACTCCTCGGGGCACACTGTCACTGTCAATTGCATGCGGCGGCCGGGGGCAGATAAACCGGCTTTCGTCGTTCTTGCACCAGCCACGCGGCACTTTGCCCGTGGCAGCGGCGCGTTAGCTGCGCCCGTGACCTGGAGATGGGTACCAGGCACGGGGAATGTGCATTTGGTTGAGAGGCGGGGCCATGCGGTCCGTAAGTCCCTTGGGACCTTGTGTCCGCTCACCCTGGGGTACAAACCCAGTTGCACATGCCATTCGATTCGGCATGGGCGACGGTCGAGAAATACTGCGCGGTGAGGCGGTGAACCGGCTGTCCCCCTACGCACCACGCCGTCTCGGTTGGGCAGCGAATCGCCGAGCGACGAGGTATCAGCCTTTCCCCTGACCGTCGGTGCTGGCGCCTGCGGGCAGAGTCTGAAGAAGGAGACACGTCGGGATTGACAACCAACCCCAAAAGTCGAAGGTCTGGATCGTCGGAGTCTCCACGGGCCCCTAAGAGGTCCCTAAAGGCTCCCTGGGGGCCACGGGAAATCTCCGGAGGCCAGAAGATCCCAACGAAGATGGCGTCGATCATCGACGAAAACGACGCCAACAACAATGACCACGACCTCGACGAACATGATCACGCCAATGACGACAGCGACGACGACCACGACGACGACGAAGACGACCACGACAACCACGACAACGACGACGACGACAACCACGACGACGACGACGACGACGACGACGACGACGACAACGACGACGACGCTGGCGGCGGGAACGCGCGCGCGAGAGGGCCTTGAACTACCCTGCCGGCCGCGGCCATACCTGTCCTCTTATCAGCGCCAGCCTTATGGGTACCCAGTAGACGGGGACCTTGATCGATGTCGGAAGGCGGCGCCGTCCTGCTTTTTGCGCGCGCCAATCCACGCAGAAGCGGCGCTTCCCTGCCACATTCCTGCGAATCCCTAGGAGGTCACCAACCATGACCATACACTAATCATGGCCAGGTTCATCCTGGGCCCAAGACCAGTGAATCCCTTCCTGGCCTGCACAGGAAGGCATAATCGCCAATCCTGGGCCCACGATCGGCATGGCCAGGCTCAAACTAGGTGCACACTTTGGCGAAGCCACAAGATACCGATACCGCTATTCCCAGGACCTCTCCGAGACAGATTGCGAGGCGAATCCAGCCGTTGCGACGAGGGAAGGGTAGCGGCGTTTGGTCCCCTCGACTCCCTGCGCCCTGCCAAAGCACCCGTGACTGGGTACCCGTCTCGGCGACGCTGACCTCACCCCGCGCCGCGCATGCCGGCCTCCCCCCCCGAGGGGAGAGGGGGGGGGGGGCGCCAGGCCGCCAGAGGGGGCGACGAGGGGCTGCCGCCGCGGCGGGCGGGGTCGTCGAGCAGGGAGGAGGTTGGATGAAGACGGACGAGGGAGGAGGACAGCCAAGAAGACTTGGGAAATTCTCACCCAGAGGGCCTGCAGACGAGACGATTCCAAAGGGCCCCTAGAGGTCCCCGAGACAACAGAGAGGCCCCCAAGACGACCTTCCAAGGTGCCAAACGGCCGAACATAAGCCCCAAGACACCCCATAAGAGACTCAGGATGCCCCGTGCGGCCCCCTTGAAGCCCCAAAACAGGCCGAAGTTCCTGGAAAACACTCCAAGACAGACCCGAGACAGCCCCACCAAAGGTTTCCCCAACGGCTGGGGGAACATGTGCAGCCCACGGGCGCGGCTGCACCGTCGCTCGACGGTTGGCGACACTGGCGGCTCCAAAAACAGGGCACGAAGCCCCAAGGACGGCCCGAGACCAGCTCCGAGAGGACCTCTTGGAAGCCCAAAGGCGGCCCGCTGGACGCCCCAGGGGGCGGGACGGAAGGCGCAATGCAGGACGCGCTCTCCCGAGACCTCAGCCTCTCGCGTCTGCCGGCTGGCCCCAGCAACTCCACGACACGAGCGGACTGCGCTCACGGGGCCGGCGGACGTGGAGCAGGCCCGAAGGACAAGAAGAAGAAGAAGAAAGAAAAGAAGAGGAAGAAGAAGCCAGCACAATGAGAGGGACGATACACGCACCACAACCACCTGGCCTCCACAGGCCCGCCCACACCTGGGAGGACCAAATCTTGGTGGATGGCCTCCCGGCCAGGAGCCGACGTCGAACTCACGTCAGACGGGACATGTCGCTCTCGGCACGGATCCCTGGGAATTGCTTTTCCTCGCTTCCCGGGCCATGTCGACGGTGGTCACGGGCCCCGAGTCAGGCCTCCAGATGCCCACACTCAGGAACAGATGCAGAGGAGGAGTAGGAGGAGGGACCAGCGGGGAGAGGGGGGGAGGAGGGAGAGGAGAGGGAGGAGGAGGAGAGGGAGGAGGAGGAGGAGGAGGAGGAGGAGGAGGAGGAAGAGGAGGAAGAGGAGGAGAGACCAGAAAATCTGAGTTCCCCTCTCCCGACCGCACCCAGCATCAGGGAACGCACGGGCAGAGAGTCCAAGACTGCGCGCGCAAACGTCGGGGAAGCTTCTGCTGCCGACGGTGGTGACGATCTCAAACGACGAGGACGAGGAAGAGCATGGGGGGAGTGAGGGTCGAAGAGGAGGATGACGACCACCCCAGGAATGGGAAGAAGAGGAGGTGGAAGACGACGACGACGAGAAAAAGTACAACGATGGGTGTAGGTATCCAACCTGCTTTCAGGTGCCAATTCCTGGGATGTCTTCGTGCCCAAGAACAAAGCTAGTGAACCAGATCCAGGAGTTACGAAGCTGGGACTATGTCAGCCTGCAGAGTACGGTCGGGACCGATCGCAGAGGACACACGAGAGAAATCAAATCTCCTCCAAACCCTGTCTTAACTCCAAACATGAAGAAAACATGAAACGCGATAGACAGGACACGAGACGACCCGTGACTCTGCTGGGCCGGCCTGCTAATCAGACCTGAACGTGGCACCGAAAGAGTACCGAGGCCAACTACCCATTCGACCTCCCAGGAGTTGCAGCCTGTGCTTTTCCGCGCTGGCAGAGCTGTTATTGTCATCCCCCCGCGCGGCGGCAGGTCGCCACCTTTGGGGCCAGAGCAGATGAAGCCAGAGAATCCCACCGCACAGCCGATGCATCGGCGATGCACTTCCAGATCACGCCGCGACGTCGATATACAGGTGATGCAGCGCGATCCTCCGCCTTCAGTTGCCATGAGGGAAGCCGGTGTTACAAGAAGCGAACTCTGGAGCCGTGGCTCTCTCCAAGATCAGATGTTCATCCTGAGTCCGTTGTTCGTCCTGGGGCCCTGGGGAAGGCCCCAGGAGGCCGAAATCTACGAATCGTTTCTCTTCACGCGACCCTCAAGGAGTCAGTCATCCCCCAGGCATCTCTCCAGGGGCTCGGCGTCGCCAAAACTCTGAGGGGAATTCGGCTACGGGGAGGAGGAGCCTCCCCGAGACCCAAAACGAACCGAAAACGTCCAAGACCCTCCCGAACATCGCTCTGCCGGGGTCCAGAACAAGACGGAAACGCCCGGCGCGAAGAAAAACAACGCCAAAATCTCGGGAACCTCCAACACCTCGGGCGACCGGCCTGAATCCAGCCCCGCTGGGGCGGCCAGGAGGCGGACCGAGGCGCCTGCAAAACTCCAGCCGCCCGATCCCTCGCATCCCCAGAACCGCTGCTGGGCGCGAATTAATCCGGGGGGCGATGACTGAGCCTGGGGAAGAGAAGGGCCCTCTGGGAGCCCTCAAGGCCCACTCTGGGGCCTCAAAAGATCTCTCGGGGGCCCCCAAGGGCCCACTTCTCCGCAGCCCTCGCTGCCCCGCCCAATTATCGCCCCCCCGTGACGTGACGCGTCCTCCGACGCTGGGGCGACCTTCGGACGGGGCTGGGGCGAGGATAAATCCGTTCCAGAGCGTTCCTGGACGCTCTCAGAGCGTCCCGGAGTGCTCTGGGAAGGCCGCGGCGCCCGAGACATCCTCCAGACCCGCTAGATCTCAAAGATCCCCGAGTTGTCCTCACCCGATGCTGTCCTCGTTCTGGCTTCTCGGTGATCTTTTGCCCCAGGTCGATCCAGACCCTGGTCAATCGGGCTCCTGCAGCACCCTGCACCCAAACCCGGGTCAGCGCGCCCCTGGCTCTGAAGGATACTGCAAGATCCAGCGCTGTGACTGACCCCCTCTTGCATTGACCCCCGTCCCTTGAGACCCGAGTTTCGTCTTACCCCTCTGCTCCGGCCCCGCTGGGGCGGCCCAAATGGAGGGCGGCCGGGGCCCACGGAACGGCTTTGGCCTGGGGCGGCCCGGCCGCCAGAGGTGCACTGGCCGCGCGTGGGCGTCGGCACCGGCCGCCCGCTGCGGGGGGGGCGGCGGCGGCTCACCACCAGTAGTGGTAGCCCTCTCGCGGAGGGGTCGCCGGCGGGGCGGGAAGAGGGCAGGAGGGGAGGGGGGGGAGGGGGAGGGAAAAGGTGGGACTGTATGTGGCTTTCCGTCTCTGTCTATCTCTTTTTTGGGGGGGGGGTCTCTCTCTCTCTCTCTCTCTATCTCCATCTCTCTCTCTCTCTCTCTATTTATTTATCTCTCTCTCTCTCTCTCTCTTTCTGTGTTTTTCCCTGTATCTCTCCCTTCCTCTCTCTGTCTCTCTCTTTTTTTTTTCTCTCTCTCTCTCTCTCTCGTTCATTATCTATTTCTCTCTCTCTCTCTCTTCCCCCACCTGATCCGCCACAAAGGAATCATTTCGTACGCGTCCACATACAAGGAAGCCTCTTGTCTCCAAAGGATGCTTTGCGTGGCAGAAGTGCAACACGGCGAAGAGCCCTGTGGGTGCCAGCAACAAAAACAAGACAGCAACAGGAACAACAAACAAACAACAGCAACAGCAACAGCAACAGCAACAGCAACAGCAACAGCAACAACAACAACAAGGCAAAACAACCGACTGGTGGACCCGGTGAGGGTCCACCAGCTCGCTGTTTCGCTCCTTGTGGCGAAACAGATCATTGGTGGACCCGGACCCTCCCCCCCCATGCAACGCAACGCAACGCAACGCAACATATGGTTGGCAACAGAAACCAAAGGAAGCCATTGGCAAATCCTCTGGAATTCTTCGGAATCCTTAAGGAACCCGACGCATTCCCACGAGCTGAAACTGTGCGAGCTCCCCCGAGCCGAAGCCTTCGGGCATGCTATAATCCCTAAGGGATGCTATAGAATCCCTGAGGGAAGGCTGCAGAACCTCCAAGGAGATTATATACAATCCCTAAGGGATCCTATTGAATCCCTGAGGGATGCTATAGAACCCCTAACGGCTACTATAGAATTCCTAAGGGCTGCTGCAGAATCCCTAAGGAATGCTATAAGCTGCTACAGAATCCCTGAGGGATGCTATAGAATCCCTGAGGGATGCTACAGAATCCCTCAGGGGAGGCTGCAGAACCCCTAAGGGATGCTACAGGATCCCTAAGGGATGCTATAGAAACCCTAAGGGCTGCCATAAAATCCTTTAGGGCTGCCATAGAATCCCTTAGGGCAGCCATAGAACCCCTAAGGGATGCTATAGAATCCCTAAGGGATGCTCTAAAATCCCTGAGGGATACTGTAGAATCCTTGAAGGGATGCTATAGAATCCCTAAGGAGATGCTATAGAATCTTTAAAGGGATGCGAAAGAATCCCGAGGATGCTATGGAATCCTGAGGGATGCTAGAGAATCCCTAAGGGGAGTCTGCAGACCCCCTGAGGGATGCTATATAATCCCTAAGGGATGCTATAGAATCCCTCAGGGATGCTATAGAATCCCCACGGGATGCTATAGAATCCCTCGCTTGACGTCCTCCTCCTCCTCCCCCTCCCCCTCTTCGTCGTCGTCCTCGTCCTCGTCCTCCTCCTCCTCCTCCTCCCCCTTGCGGGGGAAGAGGTGCGCAGGGTGGGGCAGTCAGGGCTTCCTAGAAAGGAACCGCCGTGCAGGCGCAGCAGCAGGTGAAGCGTCGACTCGTTTGCGTGTTGCCCGGCGTCCCTCAGTGGCCTGCCCCAGAGGGGGGAGGCGCATGCCCAAATGGCTTGAACCACAAATGAAGAGAGGGAGAGGAGCTTGCCCACGTCAGCCGCAAGGCCACCAGAGCCACTGGAGTCAAATCCGCCGCCGTGCCTCCTGCACGGCAGAGGCGTGTTAGAAGCTGGGCCGGCACGGTAACGAAAAGAGCTCGCTGCGGGGCCAGGGCCACGATCCTCGAGATACGTGTGCCGAAATGATGTTTCGGTGGGGCTCCGTGTGGGGCCAGGGCCACGATCCTCGAGAAGGGTGTGCCGAAATGAAGCTTCAGTGGGCCTCCCTGCGGGGTCTGTGCCACGATCCTCGAGAGGCGTGTGCCGAAATGATGCTTCGGTGGAGCTCCCTGTGGGGCCAGGGCCACGGTCCTCGAGAGGGGTGTGCAGAAATGAAGATTCGGTGGAGCTCCCTGTGGGACCAGGGCGACGATCCTCGAGAGGGGTGTTCCGAAATGAAGCTTCGGTAGAGCTCCCTGTGCGGCCATGGCCGCGATCCTCGAGAGGGATGTGCCGAAATGAGGCGTGGGTGGAGCTCCCTGTGGGGCAAGGGCAACGATCATCCTTGAGGGGTGTGCCGACATGAAGCTTCGGAGAAACCCTCTGTGAGGCCAGGGCCACGATCCTCGAGAAGGGTGTGCCGAAATGAAGCTTCGGAGGAGCTCCCTCCGAGGCCAGGGCCACGATCCTCGAGAGGGGTGTGCCGAAATGAAACTTCGGAGGAGCTCCCTGTGAGGCCAGAGGCCCTATGGGATTCTTATAAGATTCCTAAAAATGACTCACATAGAATTCGTAAAAGCCCTATAGGCTTCCCGCAAGATTCCTATAGGATTCGTGAAGGCACAATAGATCCGATCGGAGTCCTATCGGATTCCTATAACATTCGCAGAGGCCCTATAGGATTCCCATGGGATTCCTACAGGATTCCAGTAGGATTCGTAGAGGCCCTTTAGGATTCCTATAAGATTCCTATAGGATTCCTAAAAGATTCGCGGAGGCCCTACAGAACACTTATAAAAAAAATCATATAAGATTCCTATAGGATTCGTAGAGGCCCTATAGGATTCCTATGGGAGTCCTATAGGATATGTAGAGGCCCTCTGGGAATTCCTATCAGATTCCTATAGGAGTCTTCCGAGGTTCGTAAAAGCCCTATAGGAATCCCATGAGTCCTATAGAAATCCTATCAGATTCGCAGAGGCCCTATAGGATTCCTATAGGTTTGCTATAGGATTCCAATAGGATTCGTAAAGGCCCTAAAGGATTAATATGGGATTCCTATAGGATTCCTATAGGGTTCGTAGAGGCCCTATAGGATTCCTATGGGATTCCTACAGGAATCGGAGAAGCCCTATAGGATTCCCATCGGATTCCTGTAGGAATCACATAGGATTCGTAAAGGCCCTATAGGAATCCCATCGGATTCGTAAGAGGCCCTATAGGATTCCTGTGGGATTCCTGTAGGATTCCTACAAGGTTCGCGGAGACCCTATAGGATTCCAATAGGACTCCTATAGGATTCGGGGTAACGTGCGTTGCGTTGCGTTGCGTTGCGTTGCGCCGGGGGGGGGGGGGCCGGCGCCAGTGAGTGGTTTCGTCAATAACAACAACAACAACAAGGATAAGGACGTTCCTGGACGCCCTTGGTGAGGGCGACGGCCGGAGCTCCCTGCTTGGGGGGATAAGAGCCTTCCCTGACGCCCTTCCCCGGGGCGCCACCCACCACCAACAACAGGAATAACAGCAGCAGCAACAACAACAATCATGTTAAGACTGTTCGCTCCGATCTGCTCACGTGCCAATCAATACGTATATCCCAAGCCCTCGATACCCACCCTCGTCTTCTTCGATCGTACCCCCATGTGGGTGTAGCTTCCTTACCTGCCACGTGTATTTAGTGCAGCCCCTAAAACAAGGGAAGAGAGGACGGGTGGGAGGGGGAGGAGAAGAATGGAGCACGAGAGAAATTAGCAGGAGGGAGGCAAGAAGCAGAAAACAAGTGGTAGAACCAGATGGGCAGATCGGGTGGGCAGACCCATAGCGGGCAGGTCGGGAAGGCGGGCCCAGGCGACGATGTCGAGCAGGCGGGTTGCTGAAGCGTGGGTCCTGCATGAATCGCGAGGAAATCTCGAGCGACAGCGGAATTCCCAAGGAAACCGTGAGAAAAGCCAGCGTGGGCCACGAAGGGCACAAAATCCAAGCCACAGAGAACAGCGACGGGGCCGCTGAGGGCAACACTGGGGCCACGAAGGGCAGCGAGGGGGCCACAAAGGGCGACAGCGGGGCCACGAAAGCCATGCATATAGGGCCACGACAGGCGCGTATCCGGGGCCACAAAGGGCGACAGCGGGGCCACTGAGGGCAGCAAAGGGGCCACGAAGGGCAGCGAGAGGCCCACAAAGGCGACAGCGGGACTACGAAGGGCATGCGTATGGGGCCACAACGGGCGCGTGCGAGCGGGGGCCACGAAGGGCATATAATGCGGGGCCACAAAGGGCAGCGACGGGGCTACTGAGGGTACCAACGGGCCACGAACGGCAGCGAGCGAAGGCGACCGCGGAACCAGCACGGGCAGCGAGGGGCATCGAAGGCGGGCGAAGGGCAGCGAGCGGCGACTGCAGTCATTAACGGGCTGGTCGGGCGGGCAGGCCCTGACGGGCGGGTCGAGCGGGCGGGTCGTTGAAGCCTGAGCCATGCTTGAACTGCCAGGCAATATGTAGCGGGAGCGCGATTCCTGAGTGTCGGGGAACGGCATCTGAATGAATAAGGTGTAGAAAAATATCAAGCGAAGCGGCTCGGTGGTAAGTTGCGAGAAAGTCCCAAATGAGAACGCGATTCTGTAATAAATTGTCAGGAAGCACCAAGCGGGAGCCGCGATTTGGTGGTACATGGCCATGAAGTCCAAAGCGAGAGCGCAATGTTTGAATAAATTGTGAAGAAATATCAAGCGGGATCCGTTGTTGTTGTTGTAAACACGGGGCGAACGACACAATTTGACCCTCAAGACTTTCCCTGATAAAAAACCCGGTGCGAGCCCCGGGAAACGCACTTCAATTGAAAAATATATATAGGACCACCCTTCGGGTGATAAGGAGGTTGTGTGGGGGGGGGAGAGGGGGGGAACCAACATCTGACTCAATCGATCTCGCTATCGGTCTCACTCAACTAGACACCACGGGACACCACGGGACACCACGGGACACTTGTCGATCTCACTTGTCGATCTCACTATCGATATCACTATCGATCTCACTCAACGGGACACCACGGGACACCACGGGCCACCACGGGACACCACGGGACACCGCGGGACACCTCTCGATCTCAGTATCGGTCTCACTATCGATCTCACTCACCGGGACACCATAGGACACGACGGGACACCACGGGACACCTCGGGACACTACATCGATCTCACTATCGACCTCCCTATCGATCTCACTATCGATCTCACTCAACGGGACACGAAACACCACGGGACACCACGGGACACCTGTCGATCTCACGATGGATCTCACTATCGATTTCACTGTTTGGGACACCACGGGACATCACGGGACACCTCGGGGCACCACATCGATCTCAGTATCGACCGCCCTATCGATCTCACGATCGATCTCACTCAACGGGACACCACAAGACACCACGGGACACCACGGGACACCGGACACCACGGGATACCACGGGGCACCACGGGACACCACGGGACACGGGACACCGCGGGACACCGCGAGCCAACGCCGGACGGACGGACGGACGGACGGGGGAGAATCATTTGTCTTGACGTCGCCCTAGCAACGGCAGACACCACGAGACACCACGGGACACCGCGGGACACCGCGAGCCACCGCCGGACGGACGGACGGACGGAGGAGAATCATTTGTCTTGACTTCGCCCTAGCAACGGCGGACACCACAACACACCACTCGACACCGCGGGACACCGCGAGCCACCGCCGGACGGACGAAAGGACGGGGGAAAATCATTTGTCTTGACTTCGCCCTAGCAACGCCGGGTTCATTCCTCTAGCGCGCCCACGCAGCTTCGCCTCGCCCGCACGCACGGCACGAACGAAACGAAACGATTTCCCAGTTGGGGGTCTCCGTTCCACGGCGATATCACCCTCCAACCTCCGACAATGTGCACCGGGCGGGGGGGATCAACAATAATGATGTTTTAGAATTAAGGAGTTCAACAACAACAAACGGTCGGGTTCTAAAGAAAAAACCCTCCGGCTGTTCCCAAACAGCAGAAAGATTCGCTCTCATGACTTGCATGCGCGCGCCGGAGAAGCGCGCTTCCTTTGGTAAGGATTCTTCACAAAGGAACCCTTAGTGAGGACCCCTTACCGAGGATTCCTTTGTAGGAGCTTCTTGGTGAGGATTCCTTACTAATGATTCCTCACGAAGGATTTCTTATCAAGGTTTCACCAATAAGCATTCCTTACATGGGAGTCCTTATTAAGGATCCGTTGGCTTGGGCTCCTTATTAAGGATTCCTTATGAAAGATTTCTTCATAAGGGCTCCTTAACAGGGGTTCTTGAATAAGGATTCCTGAACAAGGATTCCTTAGCACGGGCTTCAGAACAAGGACTCTTTAATCAGGATTCCTTACGAAAGCTTCTAAATAAAGGTTCCTCAGTCATGGCTCGTTAATAAGTTTGTCTCACTAAAAACTTGCAATACGGATTTCTTAATACTTAATAAAGGTTTAGTGTTCTTGAATAAGGACTCCTTATTGGGATTTTTGAATGCGGATTGTTTAATCGAGCTTCCTTGTTTTCACAGGTTCTTATAAAAAAAACAATGTTGTATAAAGATCACTGAACAAAGACCCCTTTTAACAAATATTCCTTGCTGAAGATTCTTTTAAACAGATTCCTGAATACAGATTCCTGTCTCAAGACCCATTCACAAGAACTCCTTAATATAGGTTATTGAATGAAGTTTCCTTCGGGAAGATTCCTGTATACAAACTCCTCCTTCGTATTTTTTCTCAATTGAACAAATACTGCTACATATTCATTGATCCATATACCCTACTGAAGATTCCCTCAAATGCTCTTGATATAAATTCCTGAATACAGATTCCTTAACAGAGATTTCTTAATACAGGTTCCTTGCCTAAAGACTCCATGATGAAGACTCCTTCCTCCAGATTCCATTCAAGAGATTCTACCATAAGAAATCCTTTACAATCATTCCATAATAAAGATGTCTTAACAATGATTCCTTCTACCATCCGTTACTACAGATGCCTCAATAAAGATTCCCGAATAAAGCCCTCGTACCAATAATCAAAACAAAAATCAACAACAAAAAACAAACTATCAAAAAAAAACTGGCGAATAACCCAACCATATGCAGTTGTCAGTACCGCAGCTGCGGGTTTCATCTTCAGTGGAACTCCCCATAAGACCACGGAACGTGTGAGGGGTGTGCCGAAAAGGGTGCCACTGGAGCATTCGATGAAGCTCCCTATGGGGACATGAAACACGCGCGGGGCGTGCCGACATGGGTGGCGGAAGCGCATGTGAGGGCCGCCGCTGGGGCCTCCATTGGAGCTCCCTATGGGTCCCCGAAACATGATGCTGCTGCGGGGGGGGTGCCGGGATGGGTGGCGGAGGCGCATGTAAGCGCCGCTACTGGGGCCTTCGGTGGAGCTCCTTATGGAGCCACGAAGCGCGTGAGGGGTGTACTGGGATGTGTGGCGGGGACGCATGTGCCACTGGGGCCTTCGATGCAGCTCCCTATGGGGCCACGAAACGTGTGAGGGGTGTGCCGACTTGGGTGCGGGTGGTGACGCATGCGGGCGGTGCCGCTGGGGCCTTCGGTGGAGCTCCCTATGGCGCCACGAAACCTGTTGTTGAAAGGGGCGTGCCGGGATGGGTGGCGGGGACGCATGTGAGCGCGGCCGCTGGGGCCTTCGGTGGAGCTCCCTATGGGGCCACGAAACGTGTGAGGGGTGTGCCGAATTGGGTGTGCGGGACGCATGCGGGCGGCAGCGCTGGGGCCTTCGGTGGAGCTCCCTATGCGGCCACGAAACGTGTGAGGTTTGTGCCGACTTGGGTGTGCGTGACGCATGCAGGCGGCAGCGCTGGCGCCTTCGGTGGAGCTCCTTGTGGGGCCACGAAACGTGTGAGGGGTGTGCCGAATTGGGTGTGCGTGACGCATGCGGGCGGCAGCACTGGGGCCTTCGGTGGAGCTCCCTATGGGGCCACGAAGCGTGTGAGGGGTGTGCCGACTTGGGTGTGCGTGACGCATGCGGGCGGCAGCGCTGGGGCCTTCGGCGGAGCTCCTTATGGGGCCACGAAACGTGTGAGGGGTGTGCCGAATTGGGTGTGCGTGACGCATGCGCGGCGGCAGCGCTGGGGCCTTCGGTGGAGCTCCCTATGGGGCCACGAAACGTGTGAGGGGTGTGCCGAATTGGGTGTGCGTGACGCATGCGGGCGGCAGCACTGGGGCCTTCGGCGGAGCTCCCTATGGGGCCACGAAACGTGTGAGGGGTGTGCCGAATTGGGTGTGCGTGACGCATGCGGGCGGCAGCACTGGGGCCTTCGGCGGAGCTCCCTATGGGGCCACGAAACGTGTGAGGGGTGTGCCGAATTGGGTGTGCGTGACGCATGCGGGCGGCAGCACTGGGGCCTTCGGCGGAGCTCCTATGGCACGCGTGTGAGGGGTGTGCCGAAACGCATGCGGGCGGCAGCACTGGGCCTTCGGTGGAGCTCCCTGGGGGGCCACGAAACGTGTGGGGTGTGCCGAAATGGGTGTGCGGGACGCATGCGGCGGCAGCGCTGGGGCCTTCGGTGGAGCTCCCTATGGGGCCACGAAACGTGTGAGGGGTGTGCCGACGCATGCGGTGGTGCAGCTGGGGCCTGACGGACGCATGCGGGCGGCAGCAGCTGGGGCCTTCGGCGGAGCTTGGGGCCTATGGGGCCACGAAACGTGTGCGGGGTGTGCCGACTTGGGTGTGCGTGACGCATGCGGGCGGCAGCACTGGGGCCTTCTATGGGGCCACGAAACGTGCGAGGGGTGTGCCGAAGTGGGTGTGCGTGACGCATGCGGGCGGCAGCACTGGGGCCTTCGGTGGAGCTCCCTATGGGGCCACGGAACGTGTGAGGGGTGTGCCGAATTGCGTGTGCGTGACGCATGCGGGCGGCAGCACTGGGGCCTTCGGCGGAGCTCCCTATGCGGCCACGAAACGTGTGCGGGGTGTGCCGAATTGCGCGTGCGTGACGCATGCGGGCGGCAGCACTGGGGCCTTCGGTGGAGCTCCTTATGGGGCCACGAAGCGTGTGAGGGGTGTGCCGAACTGGGGGTGCGTGACGCATGCGGGCGGCAACACTGGGGCCTTCGGTGGAGCTCCCTATGGGGCCACGGAGGGAGGAAGGAGGACCCAACATCACAGGATGGTGGGGGGGGGAAACAAAAAATAATAGCCTGGCGAAGGACCCAACCATATGCAGTTGTGAATGCCGCAATTGTGCTGGGTGGTGGCGGACGCATGCGGGCGGTGCCATTGGGACCTTCGGTGGAGCTCCCTATGGGGCCACGAAACGCTGTACTGGGTGGGTGAGACGCGGTCAGCAAGGGATGTGCTGCGTGGTGGCGGACGCATGCGAGCGGTGCCACTGGGACCTTCGGTGGAGCTCCCTATGGGGCCACGAAACGCTGTACTGGGTGGGTGAAACGCAGGCAGGGAGCAAGGGCTGTGCAGGGTGGTGGCGGACGCATGCGGGCGGTGCCGCTGGGACCTTTGGTGGAGCTCCCTATAGGGCTACGAAGCGCTGTTCTGGGTGGGTGAAGCGCAGGGAACAAGGGCTGTGCTGGGTGGTGGCGGACGCAAGCGGGCAGTGCCACTGGGACCTTTGGTGGAACCCCCTTATGGGGCCACGAAACGTGCGAGGGGTATGCCAGAATGGGGTGTGGAACCACATGCCAGCGCAGCCACTGGGGCCTTCGGTGGATGGAGCCACGAAACGTGTGAGGGGTGTGCCGAAATGAGGGGTGGAACCGCATGCGAGCGCAGCCACTGCGGCGTTCGGTGGAGCTCCCTATGGGGCCACGAGACGTGCGAAGAGCGTGCCGAAAAAAAGAGGTGGAACCGCATGCGAGCGCAGCCACTGGGGCCTTCGGTGGAGCTCTCTATGGGGCCACGAACCGTGCGAGGGGTGTGCCGAAATGGAGGGGGAATGCGAGCGCAGCCACTGGGGCGTTCGGTGGAGCTCCCCATGGAGCCACCCACGAAGCGTGTGAGGGGTGTGCCGAAATGGGGGGTGGAACCGCATGCGGGCGCAGCCACTGGGGCCTTCGGTGGAGCTCCCTATGGGGCCACGAAACGTGTGAGGGGTGTGCCAGAATGGGGGGTGGAACCGCATGTGGGCGCAGCCACTGGGGCCTTCGGTGGAGCTCCCTATGGGGCCACGAAACGTGTGAGGGGTGTGCCAGAATGGGGGGTGGAACCGCATGCGGGCGCAGCCACTGGGGCCTTCGGTGGAGCTCCCTATGGGGCCACGAAACGTGTGAGGGGTGTGCCAGAATGGGGGGTGGAACCGCATGCGGGCGCAGCCACTGGGGCCTTCGGTGGAGCTCCCTATGGGGCAACGAAGCGTGTGAGGGGTGTGCCAGAATGGGGGGTGGAACCGCATGCGGGCGCAGCCACTGGGGCCTTCGGTGGAGCTCCCTATGGGGCCACGAAACGTGTGAGGGGTGTGCCATAATGGGGGGTGGAACCGCATGCGGGCGCAGCCACTGGGGCCTTCGGTGGAGCTCCCTATGGGGCCACGAAACGTGTGAGGGGTGTGCCAGAATGGGGGGTGGAACCGCATGCGGGCGCAGCCACTGGGGCCTTCGGTGGAGCTCCCTATGGGGCCACGAAACGTGTGAAGGGGTGTGCCAGAATGGGGGGTGGAACCGCATGCGGGCGCAGCCAGTGTGGCCTTCGGTGGAGCTCCCTATGGGGCCACGAGACGTGTGAGGGGTGTGCCAGAATGGTGGGTGGAGCCGCATGCGGGCGCAGCCACTGGTGCCTTCGGTGGAGCTCCCTATGGGGCCACGAAACGTGTGAGGGGTGTGCCAGAAGGGGGGGGTGGAACCGCATGCGGGCGCAGCCACTGGGGCCTTCGGTGGAGATCCCTATGTGGCCACGAAACGTGTGAAGGGTGTGCCAGAATGGGGGGTGGAACTGCATGCGGGCGCAGCCACTGTGGCCTTCGGTGGAGCTCCCTATGGGGCGACGAAACGTGTGAGTGGTGTGCCAGAATGAGGGGGTGGAACCGCATGCGGGCGCAGCCACTGGGGCCTTCGGTGGAGCTCCCGATGGGGCCACGAAACGTGTGAGGGGTGTGCCAGAATGGGGGGTGGAAACGCATGCGGGCGCAGCCACTGGTGCCTTCGGTGGAGCTCCCTATGGGGCCACGAAACGTGTGAGGGCGTTGTGCCGGAATGGGAGGGTGGCCGCCGTGATGCGGGCGGCAGCCACTGGGGCACGGTGAGAGCTCCCCTATTGGGGCAATCGAAGCGTGTGAGGGGTGTGCCAGGAATGGGGGTTGGAACGGCATGCGGGCGCAGCATGGGGCCTTCGGTGGAGCTCCCTATGGGGCCACGAAGCGTGTGAGGGGTGTGCCAGAATGGGGGGTGGAACCGCATGCGGACGCAGCCACTGGGGCCTTCGGTGGAGCTCCCTATGGGGCCACGAAACGTGTGAGGGGTGTGCCCGAATGGGTGTGGGAGGGGGAGGAGGGGGGAGGAGGAAGGAAGGAGGAGGAAGGAACGCGGGGCGACGTCTCTTCAAAACGAGGACCCAACACCACAGGATGGTTGGGAAAAAAACATGACGAATGACCCAACCATAGGTAGTTGTGAATACCGCAATTGTGGATATATTATTCGGTGGCGCTCCCTATGGGGCCACGAACCGCATGCGAGCGGGGCCACTGGGGGTGGAACCGCATGCGAGCGCAGCCACTGGGGCCTTCGGTGGTGCTCCCTATGGAGCCACGAAACGTGTGAGGGGTGTGCCAGAATTGGGGGTGGAACCGCATGCGAGCGCAGTCATTGGGGCGTTCGGTGGAGCTCCCTGTGGGGCCACGAAACGTGTGAGGGGTGTGCCAAAAAGAGGGGTGGAACCGCATGCGACGCAGACGCTGGGGCCTTCGGTGGGGCTCTCTATGGGGCCACGAACCGTGCGAGGGGTGTGCCGAAATGGAGGGGGTGGAACCGCATAAGACCGCAGCCACTGGGGCCTTCGGTGGAGCTCCCTATGGGGCCACGAAACGTGCGAGGGGTGTGCGCGAATGGGGGGGGGTGGAACAGCATGCGAGCGCAGCCACTGTGGCGTTCGGTGGAGCCCCCTATGGGGCCACGAAACGTGTGAGGGGTGTGCCGAAATGGGGGGCGGAACCGCATGCGAGCGCAGCCACTGGGGCCTTCGGTGGAGCTCCCAATGGAGCCACGAAACGTGTGAGGGGTGTGCCAGAATTGCGGGTGGAACCGCATGCGAACGCAGCCACTGGGGCGTTCGGTGGAGCTCCCTGTGGGGCCACGAAACGTATGAGGGGCGTGCCGAAAAGAGAGGTGGAACCGCATGCGAGCGCAGACGCTGGGGCCTTCGGTGGAGCTCTCTATGGGGCCACGAAACGTATGAGGGGTGTGCCGAAATGGAGGGTGGAACCGCATGCGAGCGCAGCCACTGGGGCGTTCGGTGGAGCTCCCTATGGGGTCACGAAACGTGCGAAGGGTGTGCGAGAATGGGGGGTGGAACCGCATGCGAGCGCAGCCACTGGGGCGTTCGGTGGGGCTCCCTGTGGGGCCACGAAACGTGTGAGGGGTGTGCCGAAATGTGGGGTGGAACCGCATGCGAGCGCAGCCACTGGCGCGTTCGGTGGAGCTCCCTGTGGGGCCACGAAACGTGTGAGGGGTGTGCCGAAAAGGGAGGTGGAACCGCATGCGAGCGCAGACGCTGGGGCCTTCGGTGGTGTTCCCTATGGAGCCACGAAACGTGTGAGGGGTGTGCCGAAACGGGGGGGGTGGGGGGGAACCGCATGCGAGCGCAGCCACTGGGGCGTTCGGTGGGGCCCCCTAAGGGGCCACGAAACGTCCGAGGGGTGTGCGAGAATGGGGGGTGGAACCGCATGCGAGCGCAGCCACTGGGGCCTTCGGTGGGGCTCCCTATGGGGCCACGAAACGTATGAGGGGTGTGCCGAAATGGAAGGTGGAACCGCATGCGAGCGCAGCCACTGGGGCGTTCGGTGGAGCTCCCTGTGGGGCCACGAAACGTGTGAGGGGTGTGCCGAAAAGGGTGGTGGAACCGCATGCGAGCGCAGCCACTGGGGCCTTCGGTGGAGCTCCCTATGGGGCCACGAAACGTGTGAGGGGTGTGCCGAAATGGGTGCAGGGGACGCATGCTGATGATGATGATGATGATGATGATGATGATGATGATGATGATGATGATGATGATGATGATGACGATGATGATGATGATGATGATGGTAATGGTGATGGTGATGATGATGATGATGATTATGATGATGATGTTGACTATGATGAAGATGCTGATGATGATGATGAGGAGGAGGATGACAATGATGATGATGGTGGCGATAACGGCGATGATGCTGGCGATGATGGTGATGATGGCGATGATGACGAGGATGACGACGACGATGATGACGATGACGATGACGACGATGATGGTGATGATGATGACGATGATGATGATGATGACGGGGGGAGGGAGGAGGGGGGAGGAGGAGGAGAGGAGAGGAGAGGAGAGGAGGACGCGGGGCACCGTCTCTGCAAAACGAGGACCCAACACCACAGGATGGTTGGGGGAAGAAAAAAACAACAACAAAAAAAAAAAAAAAACGGGCGCATGCCTTGGGACCACCCGGGGGGGGGAGACAAAACACTCGGCGCCGTCGGATCAAAACCCAAGGGACTCCCCTCCCCCCCAAACCCCCCCCCTCCCGAACCCCCCCCCTCCCAGGGGGGGGGGGTCAAAACCCCCCCCCCTCTCGGCGCTGGCGTTGGCGGCCGCCAGCAGCGCCCACGGCGGGGACGCAGCGACGATGACCACAGGCAGCTCAGGGGGGGGGGTTCAACTCCCCCCCGCCCCTGGAACCGGGGAGGGGGGGAGCACTTCAAACCCCCCCC
>CAUYUJ010008413.1:351251-394867 GCA_963575745.1 Prorocentrum cordatum
ATCGCGAGGGAGTCTCGAGCGAGAGCCCTCGGCATTGTTGTTGTTGGTGTTGTTGTTGTTCTCTCATTACTGGAGAATGATTAATGTTGATCCCCCTTCCGGTGCACATTGTACTTTTTCAATTGAACTGCCCCGCCTGGCGCTCGCACCCTGTTTTTCATCAGGGAAACTCTTCCTCCTCAAACTATGTTGTTGGCCCCCGGGTTACAACAACAACAACAACAACAACAACAACAACAACAACAACAACGGCTCACGCCTGAGACTTCCTTACAATTCAGCCAAGACCCCCGCTCCCGCCCGAGACTTCCTCGCATTTGTATCAGGAATCGCGCTCTCGCTTGGGTCTTCCTTACAATTTATTCAGGGATCGTTCTCTCGGCGCTCTGGAGTCGCGCTTTCGCTGAAAACGTGTTGGCAACTTACTCAACAATAGCGCCCTACACTTTACTCAAGCGCCGCACTCCCGACATTCAGGCACCCAAGAGTCGCGATCACGCTTAGGACTACCTCACAGATTACCTAGGAATCGGGATCTCGTTGCCCTACGTGGCACCGTTGCAGCCGTTCGTGGCCCCCTCGCTGCCCTTCGTGGACCCGTTGCAGCCCTTCGCGGCCCCCATGTTGCCCTTCGTGGCCCGGTTGCAGCCCTTCGTGGCCCCCTCGCCGCCCTTCGCAACCCCGTCGCAGCCCTTCGTGGCCCCCTCGCTTTGTTTCGTCGCCCCGTTGCAGCCCTTCGTGGCCCCCTCGCTGCCTTTCGCGGCCCCGTTGCAACCTTTCGTGGCCCCCTCGCTGCCCTTCGTGGCCCGGTTGCAGCCCTTCGTGGCCCCCTCGCCGCCCTTCGCGGCCCCGTCGCAGCCCTTCGTGGCCCCCTCGCTGCCCTCCCTGGCCCCGTTGCAGCCCCTCGTGGCCTTCTCGCTGCCCACCGCGGCCCCGTCACAACCCTTCGTGGCCCCCTCGCTGCCCTTCGCGGCCCCGTTGCAGCCCTTCGCGGCCCCTCGCTGCTTTTCGTGGCCCCACAGATGCACGCCCTTCGTGGCCCCCGCTCGTTCGCGCCCGTCGCGGCCCCATACGCATGTCCTTCGTGGCCCCGCCGTCGCCTTTCGCGCCCCCCATCACTGCCCTACGTGGCCCCGTCGCTGCTCTGAGTGGCCCCGTCCTTGACCTCCGCGGCCCGATGTACGCATACATTTGTGGCCACCGCTCTTTCGCGCCCGTCGCGGCCCCACGCGCATGCACGATGTGGCCCCGCTGTCGCCCTTTGCAGCCCCCTCGTTGTCCTGCGCGGCCCAGTTGCTACCCCCAGTGGCCCCGTCATTGCCCTCTGTGGCCCAGCATTATCTGCCCTTCGTGGCCCCCGCTCGTTCGCGCTCTCCGTGGCCCCATACGCATTCCCAATGTGTCCCCGCTGTCGCCCTTCGTGGCCTACTTCGTGCCCTTCGTGGCCCTGCTGTCGAAAACTGTCTCGCTCTCGCTTTCGCTCGTCGTCGTCGTCGCCGCCGTCGTCGTCGTCGTCGTCGTTGCGGTCGGTCCCCTGTCCGTCCCTCTTGGGGTCGGGTTGCCGCCGATCAGCGATGCCGCTGGCCAGGCCGACGGTCCGCGGCCGCCCCGCCGCTTGCCGGGGCCCGGCCTGCAGGGAAGAAAAGTATACCCGCCAAAAATGGGTACGATCGAAGACGAAAAAGGCGGGCATCGAGGGTTTGGCATATACGCCTTTACGGACACTCGAGCAGATAAGAGCGAACAGTTTAAAAATGTGTGTCGTTGTTGTTGTTGTTGTTGTTGTTGTTGTTGTTGTTGGTGTTGTTGTTGTTGTTGTTGTTGTTGTTGTTGTTGTTGTTGTTAGTGTTCTTGTTTTTGATGTTGCTGTTAGTATTGTTGTTAGTGCTGTTGTTGTTGTTGTTGGGGGGGCGGCGGCCCCGGTGGCGTGGCAGCTCCCTGTTCAACAACAACAGCAACAACAACAACAACAACCACCACCACCATCACTACCACCTTAACAACAGCAGCAGCAACACCAACAAAACCGGCAACACCTGACGCATGGGACTCACAATTGTTCATTGTGTTTGCGGCTGCCCGGTAGGCCGTGGGGTACATTAGGCCGTCAGCCACGTTTCCTGTTTGGTTCGTACCCTTTTCTGGTCCCCCGTCCATCGTGTATAGTGTTTCAATTCCTGCTGGAAGAAGAGGATAGGAGGGGGGAGACATTCCCTTTGTATTATTGAGGGCCTGCTGCGCTCCTAGTGGAAGCGGGGGAAGGTAGGGGAAAGAAATTCGTATTGCATTAGTATTGTGTTCCGATTGTACTCCGAATGTGCTCCTCCTCTTAGAGACGGAGGAGGGGCGGAAGGAGGGAGGGGAGAATCATTCCGAATCCCAAAATACCCTCTCCCCTCCCCCCCATCCTGCCTCCTCCTCCTCCCTTTCCTCTCTTCCTCCCTCCGCCACATTGTATTGAATTGCATCGCGTTGCCTCACATTGCGCTGCGGTGCCTTACATTGCATTGCATTGCCTTGAACTGGCTTGCTTTACATTGCTGTGCATTGCATGTTGTTGCATCGCACTACATCGCATTTGCATTGCGTTTGGGCTTCGTCTAGGCCGTCGGCCTAGACGGGGCCCAAGGGTCGGAGTGAGTACGTTGCACTGCATTGCATTGCGATGCATCCGGTTGTATTGCATCACGTCGCATTTGTGTTGAATTTGGGCCCCGCCTGAGCCCTCGGTTTCGAGGGTCTCAAGGGTCGGAAGAAGGGAAGGAGGGGGGACTTCCTGTGGCTCTCGTATCGCATTCCTGCTGTGGCACTATTGTGTTCTGATTAGAGGAGGGGGAGGAGGAGGAGGAGGAGGAGGAGGAGGAGGAGGAGGAGGAGAAAGAGGAGGAGGAGGAGGAGGCAGAGGAGGGGGGGGGGAGGAGGAGGAAGCGGCGGAGGAGGGGGAGGAGAAGGGAGGGGAAACCATTCCTCTTGCATTCATATTGCAACCCTCTTTGGGGGGGAAGGAAGTTTACGCACTGTATTGCTATTGCATTCCTGTTGGAAAAGGAAGGGAGGGGATAACAATAGGGATAAGGGAAAATCCTCTTGTATTACCTTTGGATTCCTCGTGCATTCGTGCTGGAAGAAGAGGGAGGACGGGCGGGTGGAGGAATCCTTGTTATTTGTCTAGTGCATTCCCTTCGTGCCCCAATTGGAAAAAGGAGGAGCGCGATAGGAGGATGTTTCAATAGTGCGTTCCCAATATGATTTTCTTGGAAGGGAAGGGAAAAGGGGAGAGAAGACTCCCCTTGTATTCCGATGTGGTTCACAGTGTGTTCCCAGCGGGTGGGGGGGGGGGGGGGGGAAATCAATACACAAGGAACCCGTGTCAAAAGGGCCCTAGGGCCCATCGGCCGCCCTAGAGAAACGTTGGAGGAGGGGTGGTCACTCCCCATTCCCATGCCCCCTCCCCCCTCCTCCCCCGGATTCCTTCTGTGGAAGCTGAAACACAAGATTCCCGTGGCGATTACAGAGACAAGGAGGGGGATACATACAGCGAGAAAGAGAGAGAGAGAGAGAGAGAAAAAAAACCAAAAACACACAAAAACAAAAACAAAAAAAAAAAAAAAAAAAAAAAAAAAAAAAAAACACCACCACCACCACCACCTCCACCACCACCACCACAACAACAACAACAACAACAACAACAACAACAACAACAATCACTTTACCCGAACGCTCAGTGTTCTCACCAGTGCCAGGGTTTTCATGCGACGCCAGCCAATACCCCCACTTTGTGGGGGGGCAGTGCAAGCTCTACCAAATATCCACACGACTCTTCGCCACCACCCACACCCAGCTTCCCGCCCTATGACGTTCGGACACTTCACTTCGTGGCCTGCGGACGACCGTGGCTACTACACTGGCGTGGAGTACACACCCACAGAAGTTGTTAAGCCTACGTTCGTACACCCACAGAAGTTGTTAAGCCTTGTTAACCCACAGAAGTTGTTAAGCCTTCCACAGAACATCTGTTGCATATGATGCATATGATACATGCGCGGTGCTAAAATTCTTAAGAAGCCCAATGGTTTTTGGAGATTTCGGCGTGCGCGCGCGAAGAAAAAACGAATGTGTCCCGCATGGTATTATTTGACAGGGATGATGGCCCTGGCAGGTGCGCAACCGTTGTCGCAGAAGTTCGAAAAAGTTGCTCGCAAAAGCCCGTTTGACAGAAATGTTTAAAAAGTGTTGGGTTTCCTACGAATCCGCAAGAGCGCGCGGGATGAGATTTTGACAATTTTTTGTTGAAAAAACCATTGGTTTTTTGATGTTTTTATGTTAAAATCGTCGCGAACACTAAGGTTTTGGAAGGATTTCGTCTTGCGCGCGCGAATGTCCACTTTACCTTATTTTTTGCAAGGGATTCTTGAAATTTGATTATATTAGAACAAGAAATGTCATTTTCTATTGTTTTTTGCAAGGGAAAGCGGATTACAACAAAACAACCGGATCCTGTACACACCCTCTTTTCTGAGGCTTCCTCACGAAAATGATGAAAATGTAGCTGCGGCCTAGGCGGCGCAGGGGGGGCGCGCACCAGGGGGCCCAACAATAATTATTCTTTAGAATAAATAATGTTCAACAACAACAACAACAACAACAACAACAACAATCAATTAAGACTGGGGACACTCCGTTCTCACCAGTGCCAGGGTTTTCATAGGAGGCGGGCAATACCCCCACTTTGTGGGGGGGCCGGTTCAAGCTCTACCAAATTTCCAAACGACTCTTCGCCACCACCCACACCCAGCTTCCCGCCCTATGACGTTCGGACACTTCACTTCGTGGCATGCGGACGACCGTGGCTACTATTCAGGGCCCCGCGGCCGACGACGACGGCGTGCGCGCGCGAAGAAAAAACGAATGTGTCCCGCATGGTATTATTTGACAGGGATGATGGCCCTGGCAGGTGCGCAACCGTTGTTGCAGAAGTTCGAAAAAGTTGCTCGCAAAAGCCCGTTTGACAGAAATGTTTAAAAAGTGTTGGGTTTCCTACGAATCCGCAAGAGCGCGCGGGATGAGATTTTGACAATTTTTTGTTGAAAAACCATTGGTTTTTTGATGTTTTTATGTTAAAATCGCTGCGAACACTAAGGTTTTGGAAGGATTTCGTCTTGCGCGCGCGAATGTCCACTTTACCTTATTTTTTGCAAGGGATTCTTGAAATTTGATTATATTAGAACAAGAAATGTCATTTTCTATTGTTTTTTGCAAGGGAAAGCGGATTACAACAAAACAACCGGATCCTGTACACACCCTCTTTTCTGAGGCTTCCTCACGAAAATGATGAAAATGTAGCTGCGGCCTAGGCGGCGCAGGGGGGGCGCGCACCAGGGGGCCCAACAATAATTATTCTTTAGAATAAATAATGTTCAACAACAACAACAACAACAACAACAACAACAACAACAACAACAACAACAACAACAACAACAACAACAACAATAACAAAACGAAAAATATATATCCTCAAATAGTCTCAAGATTACCCTTTTACGCGGGAGGGGGGCGGGCGGCGGGGACGGGGGGAGGAGGGACGCGGCAAGGGAGGGGACGCGGGGAGACAGCATGACCATCATCTACGTGCACTCTGCAAACAACCGCTGGAACTCCCTGGCACGGGGCAGCCATGAGACGGAAAGAAGGATGAGGCCAAGACCGGGAACGACGACGTTGACTGCCCTCAACGCGGGCGGGGCGGCAGCGAGCGGGGGCACATGGCCTTCTGGACGACCGCGTCCCGTAGGGTCCTGCGTAAACGGTCATCCTCTTCATCCGCTGCTCTTCCTCATCCAACTCCCCTCCCTTCTCCTCCAACAGTTCCTCCTCCTCCTCCTCCACATCCTCGCAAATCTCCTCCTCATCATATTCCTCCACTTCTTCCTTCACCTCCACTCCAAGATTATGAATCCTCCCACCTACTCCACCTCTTCTTTTTCCTTCCCCTCCTCCTCCTTTTTCGTCCTCCTTCTCTATCTCACGTTGCGGCCAAGAGCGGGGCTAAACAGCACCCTCTGCCCGAGGCAGCGATCAGGGAATCTATATCGCGCTCGGCTCGTGTCGCCGAACATGTGGCGATCCTGGCTGCTAATATTATCCCGCGCTGGCCTCGTCTCGACCAGACGGGGTGCCACACTGTCGGCCCAAGAAATGCCAGCCTGCTCCTGGACATGCCCACCAATGGTCTAGGGCGCACGGCGGGTTGGGCAGTGGGCGCACTGTCCCTGGGGGGAAACACAGCCAGGTCAATGCGCGCGGCAGCATGGTGCTCCCCCTTGGTAGGTGTTCCAGGCACTGCAAGATCCAGCTCAGCACCTTGCGTTCCCTTGGTCGTTCGTGCTTTGTCGTGGACTGCTCCGACGAGTCAATTGATTTTGCTGCCAGAATTACAAGTGCTGGGGCCGACGGGGCAGAGACTCCCTCAGCGCGCAGCCTCTTCGGGGATTGTGAGCGGCGAAGCCAATGGTTTGCACTGGACGGGGATCGCCGATTCTTTGGGCCACGCGGGCCACCTGGCGCAACATGACATTGTCATAACATGTACCTACATCCTAAAGAACCTCCGTCCAAGAAAACGCCTGGATCGTGGCCTTTGCAAGCCGGACCTGTCGGATCAAGGCGGCACGGAGCGAAGAACCGCCACGCAATGCTGGGATCTTGACGCATTCCACTCAGGCACCTCCCACTTCTACCTGACTCATGTGAACTAACTGCACCAGATTTAGCAAGATTTGTGGAGGCCACGCACCTGCCTTCTCAACTTCTCCGAAAACCTGGAGAAAGTCAACTTCTCCGAAAACCTGCAGAAAGTAATCGCGTCCTTCCCGGGAAAGCCACTGCAGCCAATCGGGGATCTGCTGGCATGCGCCCTGAAGGACGACTTTACTTGCTCAGGCACAAACTCGCCCGGGGAGAGCTGAAAGCGAGGATGCAGAACTCACGCCACCAACCAACGGGCTTTTCGAAATGTCGAGACTGCGGGCGCCAAATGGGCTTCCCGACGTTGCGCCTTCTGATCAATGGCCTTGATGGGGCCCCTAATGGTGGAGCCATAGCGGCGCTTCTCCACCGCCAACCCAGGGGCAGCTTCACCCCGAGACTTGGACCAGGCGCGCAGAGCCCCCGCTCCTGTGGACAGACTGTCTCAAAGCCAACGCTGGAAACACTTCTGACTGGCACGCAACAAATGATGCGACAGATTCTTCACCGCACGCTGCAGGCCTTCCAGCTTGACCTTACACGCGCGCATATCCTTGATCCCATATGGGCCTGCCGCGGCCCAACGCTTTCTCTTCGCGCTCGCGCGCGAGGTGCCTCGGAAGGGCCTGCGCGACAGCAAGACCGTCTCCGACCGCCCGCCAAGGCCTGTCCGCGGCCCGCGGGCCCAGCGCCCTTCTCGCGCAAACAAACCAAAACTGCAACACTAGACGACAGCGCCGCCCACGCACTGCGCCCTTTACACCCGGCCCCTCAGCCGAGGCTCGGCAGGCACCACTGGGACCTCGACGGTCTCACATGCCCACCCCCTATGGCGGAAGACGCTGTCGAAGCCAGTCTCGATGTTACGATGCGCGCAGCACCTCAGCTGCCAGGGCGAAAGCCACGTGATTCTTGCTGGGGAATGGCCCTGGGCTGTCCGACGGCAGCGTCTCCTCTGACGAACTGCCCCTCAACCCGCGCCTGGCGCCATTCCCAAAGAAGACCAAGGCTGGTCCCGCGCCGGGAAGGGGGTCCTCTTCGGGAGCGCGATCTCCCGGGCACGCAAGCGGATCTGAATGCCGCGGCGCGGGGCACCCCGCAGGCTGCTCTGGCCCCAACGTAGCCCGACAAATCCCGCAACATCGGTCCTGAAGAGCGCGAAGTCAATGGGGCCGTGTCCACATGGGACTGGATCGGCTGGGCCCATCCACGCACGACGCAAGGATATCTGGGCTCCGACTCACGCATCTCCCGCGTCGGATTGTTCCGATCACCCACAACGATGACAAGGTTCGGCTTGGACTTGGAAGCGCGCGCCCACATCACCCAAGATCTGGAAGCTAGCTCCAGAGAGCCCCGATCCAGCGTCTAGATGCACAGAGACGAAGAGAATGTCCGTTCTCATCGCCCCGGCCGTCGGCTCGCCTGGGCCACCCGCCCAAGGGGCGAATCTCGAAGCGAAAGTTCGTCGTCCAGAGCCAGCGGGTTATGCCGCGGATTTTTTTTCAACTGGGGTAGCCACGCCCCCGCCCCCCGCCCCCAGCAAGTCCTGACGGCGCGCAGAATCAGCCCCCCCGCCCAAACTTCGCCATGCATTTGGGCGCCCGAATCATCCCCCTGCCTCGTGGATGAGTCTCTGCTAGAAAAACAAAGTGCGGCTGCTGCAAAACTCCAGCTTTCCCATTGAAATAGTAGGTCGTCCTCGCCGCCCAGGACGCGACGGCGGCGAAATAAATCACAAGAGGTTCTTCGGCACCCCCTTGCAGAGTTGGGGAGCGATGCTGGCAGTGTCGATGGCGACAGGACTACAGCATCGCCTCCTCGCGCGCGGCCAGCGGGGGCATTGACCACCGCGCCCACGCGCGCCCCGCGTTCAGACCCTCCACGAAGTCCGATCCCAACTGGAGGTTCGAAGCTATCGCAGAAGCTCTCGCAGCCAGGGCCCATCGCTTCTCGTCCTAGGACAAAAAGCCAAATAGGTTCTGCCATCTGCCGTCCCACAGGCCGCACGACCGTCGGAACTCCCTGGAAACTAGCGTCGCGTGCGCTGGGACCGAAACGGAGGCGGCAGTGCACGTCCTCGCTCTTGTCCATACTTGACCACTCTGAGCCCGGCCAACCCTGCATCCTTGAGCTGCGAACGCCCTGCAAAACATCCGGCAAAGCTTGCCAGCATCGCCTGAGATTGCTGCTCCATGGTTGCCCAGAACTGATCCCCGCGCACGCGCTGACCCTGAACTGTGGCTCCGAGCGCCTTAGCTTCATCCGCCTTGGCCCGCTCGAGCTGTTGTTTGGTCTCCACGATCTGATTATGCGCCTCACCGACTGCACCCATAGCCCTCTCGGCGTCGAGGACCTGCCGTTCACCCATGTGCTGCAAGCACACCAGCTTGTCCTTGAGCGCGCGCGCGCGCTGAGCGAAGTACGCCCGCCCCATCGCCCGCGGGGGCCTGCCCCGCTGCCGCGAGCCTGCGGCCGTGCGTCAGCTTGCCCCGCTGACCCTGGCTAAGACTGACGGACACGACTTGAAATTAGCTCCCACCCATGCTGAGCCAATCGGCCAACTCTTCGTCTGTTAGTACAAGCCGATGAGAAGATGCACCTTCTCACCCGCGTCACCCCAGCCCCCGTGAAACGCCCACGGCTGACGCAAGAACTGTCGCGGGGGTCTCTCGTGGACCACGGCGGGGCAATGGTCGGCGGACCTTTGGCCCAACCCCCTTGGGCTTCCACCCTGTCCGATTAATCGGCCGGCTGCTTCCCGCTGGGGCCGTCGGGCCCAAACGAGAAAAACGTTGCTGTGATGCCTCTGTTCCACGCATTGCACGAGCGCCACCCGCAACCGACCATGGAACTGCAAAACAGCGCGCAAAGCCAGAGAACCAAGAATGTACAATACCGAGAATGCCCGGCAACCTCCCCCGCAACCTCCTCCTCATCCTCGTCTGCCTCCAAAGTATCATCCTCCTCCTCCTCCGCCGCCGCCCCTTGCTCCTCCTCCTCCTGATCCTGCCCCTGCCCCTGCTCATGCTGCTCCATTCCTTTTCCTTATAAATGACTTCTCCCTGTCGCACCCCGAGGACAGTTTTTGGGGCGGGCAGGGCGTTCACCTGAGACTTCCTCACCATTCACGAATATGACGTTCAATGGCAAGAGCATCACAAATGGGGCGGGGGGTGGTTTTCAAAACGTGGTTCTCGCCATGGTGCCGCACACATTAGTTTTAAAAATGTGCAAGATCTTCACGGAATGAGGGCTTTTCTTGTTCAAAATGTGGCCCTCGCCTAAGCGCCGCGCACATTCTTTTTTGAAAATGCGGAAAAGATTCACGGATTGAGCGCGGGTGGTGTTCAAAATGTGGCCATCGCCCCAGCGCCGCGCACACTCGTTACATCTCTGTGTATATATATATACACAAACATACATACATATACATATATATATATATATATACATATTTATGTGTGTATATATAAGCGCAGGAGTGCCATTGATTGAGGGCGGGTGGCGTTTTGTTATAATGTGGCTCTCGCTTCAACGCCGCGCGCATTCGTTTTTAAAAATGCACGCCAGTTTCACGGATTGAGGGCGGGTTGTCTTCAAAATGTGGCTCTCGCCTCGGCGCCGCGCACACTCGCCCTAAAAAACTGCCAGAGCTTCACGGAATGAGGGCGGCTCCTTTTCAAAATGTGATTCTCGCATGAGCGCCGCGCGCGCTCGACTTGAGAATGCGCTAGAATTTCGCTGGTTCGCATGATCCACCTACCCGCAATCATGCGTTGGAAGGATTCAGGACTACGCGGGTGCAACAGTTAGGTTGAATTGAGGTGTCGAAGTCCAAAAAAATGCGTTCTGGCACAATTCCAGATCGTCAGGACGCAGCAATCAAGTTGATCTGTGGCGTGGAAATCCAGGGAACAATATTTCGGCATGCTTCAGGGTCTTCAAACGGTTGACTTCCAAGGAGGCAGCTCCGTCAATGGACGCGAGCCGTTGCAGGGGCCCGCGAGGAGGGAGCTTGAAGGGAGGGTGGATTCTAACATCGTTGATGACTCTTGGGTTTACACTGGTTGTCCTCCTCCTCCTCTTCCTCCTCCCCCCGTTCCTCCTCCTGCCTCTCCGCAGCCGTTTCGCGCTCAAGTGAGCGTTGTAACAGCAAGCCTTCGGAACGGCTACTTGCTGTTACGAGCCTTCTTGTTTCGCTTTGTGTGAGCTCCTGTCGGAGCACCTCTTTTCCATGGCAGCCGCGTCGGGCCCATGGCGCCTACCCGCAGGCAGAGCGGGCAGGCCCGGGCGCGCGAGACGCGCGTCAACCCGAGAGATGGCAAGCAGTGGTTCAGCACTGCGGACGCGTTCACGTGCAAGCTGCGCAAACTTCACAAGGGCATCTTCTACGGGGAACCCAAGAAGCCAGGCGAAGGCGAGCCTCCGCCCACTGTGTCCAAGCAGAAGGACCTGGCCAAGCAGGTGGCGGAGCTTCAAGAGAGCTACGCCGCATGCGTCAGCCTGCCCCTGCTGACCGCGATGCTGACCCTGGCCCAGGCGATGCCCAGGGAGTGGACGGCAAGCGCAAGCGCATCAAGGAATTGGAGGGCATCATGCGTGCGCTGTCAGCGCAGCGCGACGCGGAGGTGCTTGCCACTTCCATAGCAGAGAAGGAGGGTATGGAGCGAGAGTTGTTTGACGGTCGCCCGATCGAGGATCAAGCTCGTTCTCTGGCGCCCAAGCTCCAGCCGGCCCGAGCGCGCGAGCCCAGCATGCGCAAAGCGGTCGAAGAGCAACGTGCCCAGATCCAATAGCAGCAGGACCACCTTGAACGCACGGAGGAGTATCTGAGCGCAGCTATTTCGGAGGCGGTCAGGCTGGAGGAGGAGACCCGCATGGCTATGTCGCAAGTGCCCCCGCCAGACGCGTCTAAGCCACCCACCCTCCACGAGATGCTTCCTGGTTGCGCGGTGTCTGTCGAGCAGCTGGGTCGGGTGGCCAGTTCGTCGGGCTCGGGTGCTGATCTCGCGGCTGGGCTACAAGACATGGCCGAGACGGTCAAGAAGCTCCAAGCAGCACTACGGGCACAGCCTCCACCCCCTCCGCAGCAGCAGGCGCCACCAGACGGAGTTCCCCAGGGAGCCGCCGCCGACGAGCCTCCTGACCTGGACATGGGGGAAGCTGAACCCTTGAGGCTACGGGGATTCAAGTGAATGCCGCGGAGTCTGAGGAAGTTGTCAAAGAACGGCCCAAGCGGTGCCAGACATCCTACGTCGAGGCTTGCAAGAGGGCCCGTACTACTAAGTAAGATGTTCCTGGTCATTCGCTGTTGTGTTGGTCTGTCAAAACCCATGACTTCGGTTCCAAATGAGCCCCTTGGAAGCGGGGCTGCAGCTTCCGTGTCAACGAGGGCGACTACAGCATCAGTGGCAAGTGCGTCTTGGGGTAATGATCCTATTGGCACACGTTGGCTACCCTCAGCGCCGCCCACTCGGCTGGCCGAGCAGAACTCCGAGGCGGAACCCCGTGCAACGTGTACGTCACAAAGTGCGGCTTCTGCCTCTCAGACTGGTGGTGGTGGTGCTAGTTTACGAGATCCTGGCGGCGCGAGCGCGTCCAGGTTCAGCGTTGCCGTTTTGCCCGATGCCTCGAGATCGGTTGCGTCAGTTTCAGGCGGTGCAGCGTCATCGCCACTTTCTCCCTCGGCACCCGTGGGTGAACGCGCACATCTCGGGCGCAATAGCGAGAGCGTCGGTTATGATATACCTAAGACGGGGACCGTGGGCAAATCTTCTCCCCCAGCCGTTGCAGGCACCATTGCGACGGTCAATGCCAGTTCGTTCGACCCCATGTTCGACTACCTGGCGCTGGCGAAGGCCAAGACCGTTTGCGCGCAGGAGACGCGGGTCGTGGAGGCCCGCCTCGGCGAGTTCCCGCATCGGGCTAAGGACGTCGGCTACGACGGGACGTGGGCCCCTGCGCTTGCCGCGGGCGCTACGGGGCCACCGGCAAATCACTGTGGAGTCGCCGCGCTGGTTCCCACCAACGTTATGCTCACGAAGCCGCCCGATGGAGACCCAATTGTCTATCCAGGCCGAGTGGTCGCCAGCTTCGTCAACTGGGGAGTACCAGGTGGGGTGATAGTGGTCAGCGCGCATCTGGCGACGAGCATCGGCATCGCGGGCGAGAACCTTTCCATCCTGTGGGCTATCGCGCAGCGAGTTGCTGCTTGGAATGCCCTGGGCCATGATTGGATACTTCCGGGAGACTGGAATTCCGACATCTCAGCGCTTAATGCCAGGAAATGGATCGAGTCACTAGCGGGGCTGTCGTACACTCCTCGGTAGGCCACGCGCTTCACCGACGAAGGTAACTCGAATATAGACCACTTCGTCGCTTGCGCAAACTTGTCGGCGAGGCTCGGAGGGGCTGAGGTACTTGACACGTTCGGCACCATTCCTCCACCCCATTACCCTGTCAGCATCAGTCTACTGGGAAGCGACAGGCCAGCATGGTGCCTTGTTCCAGATGAACCTCGGGAGCTACCAGTGGCGCCCCCTTGCGGTTGTGCTCGTTGCCCTTACCCATGGGCACAGGTCGACCATGTGTTCGATGAGGTTCACAGCGTGCCAGACCTTGCTCGAGTGTGGGACACGGTGCTGGACGGGGTGGACGTGGATTGTCGGGCCGCTACGACAAGGTTGGCAAGGACGCCATCCCGTTCGCGGGGAGGTCAGGGGCTTCTCAGTTGAGATGGATGTTGCTGGTATGGGAACCCCCGAGGCGACGCAAGCATCGGGAGCCCCAGGTCTATGCCTGGGCCACGGCACGTAGATGGTCGCAGCACCTCAGGTCGGAGCGGGATCGCCTTGGACGTTTCTGTCAGCGAATGCAGTTGAATTCTGTTGTTTGCCAGTTGACACCGTTACAGTATGACAAAATGCTGCAGGCCTTTCATGAGGTGGACAGGCACTGTTGCAGGATCATCGCGGACAAGAGGACCCGCCACCATCTGGACGACGACCTTGAGGAGGCCGCAGCATGATGGTGGACGCGGATGTCGACTCAGGCTTGGACAACATTATCGCCAAGGCCGACGCCGTGCTGAAGCCCTCCAGGTCCGGGTTCGAGCAGGCCTGGCGGAGCTGGGCAAAGCGGGCCTTCCTGGGTGGCGCCAGTCAGGCGCACTCGGCCTCCAAGGTGAGGAGTAGACAGGAGCAGATCAGTTTCGAGGTGAACGCCCAGCCGCACCAGCTGGCCAATCATACTCTGGCCTCGCGGGAGAAGGTGTGGCGACATCACGAGCTGCAGCCTGTTGTGTTGCCTCCTGGCCATGAGCGCTGGCCTGATTTGCCCGTGCTGGAGCACCACCAGGTACGAGCGGCCATTCGTTTTTTTTTCTACGCGTACCGCTTCGGGGCCGAGCCGCATCTCACCTAGGTGCCTGGATTCTCTTTCGGACCAGGCGCTGGAGCGCACCGCCAGGATGTCCATGCTTTTGGGGAAGCGGCTGTCCTGGCCTCCTGAGCGAGTTTACAATGAGATGGTGCAGCTTCCGAAGCCTGATGGAGATACTCGGCTTATCGTGTTATCCCATTCGATGATCAGACGTTGGGGCAAGCTCAGGAGGCCAGACTCGGCAAATTGGCAGGCCAGCTACCAGTGCGACCAGATGTGGGGCACAAGAGCAGGCCACCCGTCCAGCGACTCGGTGTTCGATCATAAGATTCGGCAGGAGGTTGCACAGCTGCTCGGAGAACACACGTGTACCATTATACTGGATATGAGCAAATGCTATGATATGGTGGACCCTCATGCACTGCGCCGAGACGGCCAAGTGCTGGGCTTCCCTCTGCGATTGCTGTGGCTATTCATTCAGAGCTACCAACAGCCCCGAAGGATCAAGGCGTTCGGGGGTGTCTCCACGGCGTTCCGTTCGTTTCAAGGGATCCTGGCTGGGTGTACGCATGCTAAGTACATGCTGCATTTGCTCACGCATAGGTCGGTCCAGAGGGTCTCCAAAGTGTCTCCTACCATAACTCCGAGAACGCTCATGGACGACATGGGGCTCCAGAGTATCACCGAAGACCCCAAGGAGGCCAGGTTTCTTGCGCCTGCGGCTAGGGGGTTCATCCAGGATTCGAAGGGGCCCGGCATGATCCTGGAGGCGTCCAAGTCTGGGGCGGTCGCTGGTTCTAAGAAGTTCTGGAATGGGGTGCAGTTCCACATGGGCCCCATGAAGATCCCGTACAAAAGGCACATGAGGAACCTAGGTCACGAGCTCATGGGGCCCAGGGTCATCAGAGGCATGGAGAAGCAACTTCTGAAGCGCCTGCGCGAGCGCAAAGCTCGCTTTTCCATGCTCAAGGCGGCAGTTGGCAAGGTCTCTACCGCACTGTGGCGCGCGGGCGCCCTTCCTTCAGTGGCGCATGGTGCTGCAGTCGCAGGCGTCAGTGACGTTGCACTTCCAGAGCTGCGTGTTTTTGCTGCTGCCTTGAATGGCGCGCCAGGCAGGTCGAACACTGATGTCACAGCCTATCTGATCAGCCACAAGAATGAGTTCTATGACCCCATCTATCACGCCACTCTCGCTATCGTTCTTAAGTTTGCCGAGTCGGTCTGGGATGGGCGTATTTCCGATAGTAGGTTGCATCGGGCTCGGGAGGCTCTCAGAGACAAAGTTGGCAAGATGTCTTAGGCTACAACGAGGGGCCCGATGGGGGCCTGCTGGATGACGCTACGACGTATAGGATGCAACCTGGCGGCTGGTCATATGATGGCCGATGACTTAAGTAATGCGTTCGATGTTCGTGTCCTGTGCCCTGCCGATCTGAAGGTCTTCCTCAGTCCGGGGATTCAGCGCTGGCAGGACGAGCGTTTGCTCCAGCATTTTTAAACCACGGAGACCGCGGACCAGGTCTGGCATCGTGGCTTAATGAATTCTCTAGCTGGTATTAAATGCGTTCGCAGACTAAGGGTCCTCCGAGCGCACTGGTCAGGTAACCTCCCCATCCCTCAGCTTCAGGATGCTCCTCAGAAGATCCCCATAAGGCCATGTGTCGCTTGCGGAGCCCACCCCAGGGATGCATGGGGGCACGTGCTCTACGATTGCCCCGCGCTGCTCGAGCAGCACCAGGACTTGTTGGACATTTCGGAGTATTTGGAGGCTACCAGAGGGATGCTCTTGAAAGGGGGACAGCTACACGAGGGAGGCATGTCTTGGGAGTCTAACTACCTGGTGTTTGGGGTTCCTGAACCTCCTGCGGGCATTCCTGGTTTGGACAGCATCAGCTCCGAGGTCCTCAGATGGGGAGATACCGAAGGGAAATGGGGCCCCAAGGTCTTCACAGACGGATCAGGTTTCACGTCGAATGTTCCAGAGACGCGGAGGCGCGGATATTCGTGCGTCCAGCTCGACCCGCAGTCGCTCCTGCCGATCCGTGCTGTTTTCGGGCCCCTGCCCTTTTATGTGCAGACCGTCGGCCGTGCTGAGAGGTATGCTATTGAGATGGGCTTGGAGTTTCATCCTGCCCATGAGTTGTTCGTGTCCGATCTCCTGTGGCTCGTGAAGGAAGGCCAGTCGTGGGCAAATTCTCTTGAGCATGGCCGCTCGAAGCACGCCAGGATCTAGCGGGATATGTTTCAGGCTGCCCAGCATCGTGCTGAAGGGCGGCCACTTCGTTTCGAATGGACACCAGCACATCGGGACTCCGAGAGCGTGCTGGACGACCCGCGTGAGCTGGAACAGTGGCTCGGCAATGCCTGGGCCGACTATTTCGCAAAGGCTGGAGCGGCACACCATATGATTGCGAATACGGTGTCTAAGCCGCTCGAGGAGGCCTTGAGGTTCACAAAGCCACGCTTCAGTTTGTCTCCTGGGCTTGTCTACGTGTTACCGTGTCGGAGAGTTGGGGTCGCCAGCCTGGCCCGATGGATCCGGACCCCCTCCGAGGTATCCTGAGCAGCCCTGTCGTCTTTGGTCGTGTGTCTGATCATGATCTCTGATGGTGCAAGAGGCTGAAGGAGCTCAGGTGCAGGAGGTGTGGGAAGTCGGCTCCTTCGGGTACGACGCTCGCGTGGCTCCGCACTGGGTCGGGAAGGAAACGTGAGCCCTCGGCTATCCAGCGCCTCGCCTGTGCCGAGTGGTTTAGGAATTCGCGAGAGGACTGGGTCAAGGTATCGGACCCTCGCCTCTGGCCCTCGCAAGAGCTTGCCGGCGAACTTTTAGGGGACGGCCCTAGCATGGCCCCGCGGGATCCCGTGACTGGCCCTGGGCCCGTGGACAATCCCCGGTTGCTTGAGCCCTCGGAGGCTCCAAACGTCCCTGTGTCGGCTGAGCTCATTTCCGAATTCGCTGTTTTGGGCCACGACGCGTTCTGTGTCAATTCGGTCTATTGCTGCCGCACATGTGCGGGCACCACGACTGTCGAGACGGCTCGGAGCGTTCGGAAGCTCCGTCGCGTGCGCATGGGACTCTCAGAAAATCCGAGCACGCGGGCCAACCAGCTAGGGTTGATCGATAGGGTCTTCCATGGCCGTCCTGGGCGCACCAAGCGACCCGAAGGAGTGACGTAGATTGTCGTTTTACTTTCCTGGGTGTGGTTTGAGGCGTTGGTTTACCCTGGCCTCCGCTCGCCCTCCCAGTTCAAAATATCCGGCCGCTTCGCGGCCCCTCAGGGCTTTCCTTGTTCCTGAGGCGTGTTCGAATCGGACGCGCTCTCAGTGGCCCTCATCCCTCTTCCCTCCTGTCTCTCCTCCTCCTCCTCCTCCTCCTCCTCCTCCTGATCCTCCCCCCTCCTCCTCTTCCTCTTCCTCTTCCTCCTCCTCCTCCTCCTCCTCCTCCTCCTCCTCCTCCTCCTCCCACTCCCCCTCCCCCTCCCCCTCCTCCCCTCCTCCTCCTCCCTCCTCCCCCTCCTCCGCCTCCTCCTCCTCCTCCGCCTATTCTCCCTCCCCCTCCTCGTCCCCTTCCTCCACAAACAGATCACCAGAATCAGCATCGTAAGCGTCGTCATCATCCTCGCCGCCGCCGCCGCCACCACCGCCATTATCATCATCATCATCATCATCATCATCATCATCATCATCATCATCATCATCATCATCATCAGCAGCAGCAGCAGCATCATCATCATCACCATCACCATCACCATCACCATCAGCAGCAACATGATCATCATCAGCAGCATCAGCATCAGCATCAGCATCAGCATCAGCATCAGCATCAGCATCAGCATCAGCATCAGCATCATCATCATCATCATCATCATCATCATCATCATCATCATCATCATCATCATCATCATCATCATCCCCATCACCATCATCATGATCAGCAGCAGCAGCAGCACCATCATTATCAGCAGCAGCATCATCAAAACCGTCAGCATCAGCAGCAGCATCAGCATCATCATCGTCGTCGTCATCAGCATCAGCCTCAACATCATCGTCATCACCATCCTCATTAGCATCATCAGCAGCAGCATCAGCATCATCATCCTCAGCATCATCATCATAATCAGCACCAGCATCATCATCAGCATCATCATCATCAGCAGCATCATCATCGTCGTCATCACCACCACCACCATCATCATCGTCACCACCACCAGCACCACCACCGCCACCACCATCATCAGCAGCATCAGCATCATCGATATTATCATCAACACCCTCCTCAGCAGCAGCAACATCATCATCATCGCCGTCATCAGCATCATCACCATCATCATCAACATCAGCATCAGCATAGTCGGCAGCATCAGCATCGTCATCATCATCATCATCATATAAGTATCATCAGCAGCATCAACAACCGCATCGGCATCATCAGCGGCATCATCGTCATCAGTATCATCGTCATCCGCATCATCATCAGCAGCATCATCAACAGCAGCAGCATCATCATCGTCATCATCGACATCATCACAATCAGCAGCAGCACCGTCATCATCGTCATCCTCAGCATCAGCATCATCATCCGCATAATCATCATCGTCATCAGCATCGTCATCAGCAGCAGCGTCAACAACAGCAGCATCATCATCGTTATCAGCATCAGCATCCGCATCATCAGCATCATCATGTTGCATCATCATCATCCACATCAGCATACTCAGAATCATCATTTGCACAATCAGCATCAACGTCAGCATCATCATTAGCAACATCAGCGTCATCACCATCATAATGATCAGCCTCATCATCATCATCATCATCATCATCATCATCATCATCAGCATTACCACCGCCGCCATCATCATCCTCGTCATCATCATCATCATCATCATCATCATCCTCATCAGCAGCAGCAGCATCACCATCAGCATCATCATCGTAATCAGCATCAGCACCATAACGCTCAGCATTATCATCATCAACAGCATCATCAGCATTCTCGTCATCATAATCACAAATATCACCATCACCATGATCTGCATCGTCATCAGCATTGTTAGCATCAACATCAGCATCATCACCACCATCAGCATCGTCATCACCGTCAGCAGCAGCAGCCGCAGCATTGCAATAGCACCATCAGCAGCAGCATCACCGTTGTCGTCGTCGGCGCCGTCGCCATCGTCATCATCATCAGCAGCATGATCAGCAGCAGCATCCTCACCACCACCACCATCATTACCATCAGCAGCAACATCATCATCATCGGCAGCATCATCATCGTCAACAACATCAACATCATCATCGGCAGCATCAGCAGCCGCATGAGCATCATGATCCTCATTACTTACCAGCATGATCATCATCGTCGCCGACATCGTCATCGTCAGCAGCATCGTCATCATCATCATCAACAAAATCAGCATCCTCATCATCGCAATCATCATCACCATAATCAGCATCATCATCATAATCATCAGCAGCAGCAACACCATCAACAGCAACATCAGCATGAGCATTAGCGTCATGATTAGTACCAGCATCAGGATCATGCAAAACATCAACATTATCCTCATCATCGTCAACAGCAACAGCATCATCATCGCCGTCAGCATCATCATCATCACCCGCAGCATCAGCATCATCAGCGGCATCATCATCAGCATTAGCATCATCACCACCACCAGCATCATCATCATCATCATCAGCAGCATCAACATCATCATGATCAGGATCGACATCACCACCATCACCAATCATCAGCATCAGCATCATCACCATCACATCATCACCACCAATCATCATCATTGTGTTCATCATCATCATCATCATCATCATCATCATCATCATCATCGTCATCATCACCATCATCATCATCATCATCATCATCATCATCCGCATCCTCACCGTCATCATCATCAGCAGTAGCATCAGCATCAGCATCAGCATCAGCATCAGCATCAGCATCAGCATCATCAGCATCAGCATCGTCATCTCCGTCGTCATCGTTATCGTCATCGTCTCCAGCGTCAGCATCAGCATGAGCAACGACACCATCGTTGTCGTCATTGTCGCCGCCACCGCTGTCGTGGTCGTGTCCACTATGATCATCATCATCATCATCATCATCATCATCATCATCATCATCATCATCAGCATCATCATCGTCATTATCATCATCACCAGCAGCAGCACCACCACCATCAGCATCATCGCTATCAACATTAGAATCGTCATCATCGTCATCAGCAGCAGCATCAGCATCATCGTCATCACCAGCATCATCATAACCACCACCACCATCATCATCGCCATCATCAGCATCATCATCATCAGCAGCATCATCATGAGCATCATAATCATCGTCAGCATTTCCATCGTAATCGTCATCAGCATCAGCAGCAGCATCAGCAGCAGCATCAATATCACCGTCGTCATCGTTGCCGCCACCGCCGTCGTCGTCATCGTCGTCACCATCATTATCATCATCAACAGCAGCAGAAGCAGCATCAGCATCAGCATCAGCATCAGCATCATCATCACCACCATCATCAGCATCAGCATCACCACCACCACCACCATCATCATGATCATCATCATCATCATCATCATCATCATCATCATCATAGTCGCCACCACCAACATCATCAGCACCATCACAGCGATCACCATCACCATCAACATCATCACCATCAATATCAGTATCCTCATCACCACCACCACCATCATCACCACCACCAGCATCAGCAACATCAGCAGGAACATCCTCGTCCTCCTCTTTCCCACACTCTCGGGACCGAACACAACATCCGATTAACGTAAGGCGCCGAGGGCGAACGTCGGCCAGAGCTTTCGGCGGAGGAGCGCCAGAAAAAACGAGGCGGGCGAGGTCAAGCTCGCCAGCTTCCGAGCGAGGCAAGGAAGTGGGATGCGCCTCCTTCGTCCTGTGCGAAGCACAGACAACCTCCTGCAGTGCCTCCGAATGGCCCTGGACAGCGTTTGAAAGCGGCTCCACTAATCCCCCTTTGGGGCGTAAGTGGTTTAGAAAGTTTCTTCTTCCAACCACCCTTTCTTCTCCCTCTGTGAGGGGTTTACCACTGTTCCCTATGAATAAACACCCCCTCCTGCAGGCGACCGGCAGCCAACCAGGACCAATGATAACCCCTCCCCCACTATCCATGTCAGAAAACAATGTGAAGTCCACTTGGGCCAAAATCTTGGGTCATGATTGGGGGGTGCCGCGAGTACTGTGTAAGTTTGTTTGACAGGACGGCGGGGGTGCAGTGCCCGCATATTGCCTGCTGCGCGCAGGGCCAGCATCCCCATCAAAAAAAACATGTGCGGGCACCCCGCAGTCATCGTGCATTGGTTTTTGACTGTGACGGCGGGGGTACTGGCATTTTGCCTGCTGTGTGCAGGCCCACTAGACACTATGATGGCCACTCCGCTGCGATTGCGGACTGGTTTTCGACAAGGGTGGTGGGGCCCGTGGGGGCCGACATGCTTCCCGATGTGTACTGCCACGTGAACAGGCGCACCTGGCACGCTCTGCGCGTGCCCCGAACGTGGCGCACCTGACGCGGCTAGAGCATGCGGACCACACGGCGCACTTCGATCACGTGGCGCATCTGGCGCACCAGGCGTGCCTGGGGCCACAGGGGTGCCTGGCGCACCTGGTGCGCGTGGCGACCCCTGGTACGCGTGGCGCATCTCCCCCCAGCGATGCGCACATGGGGTTTGCTTCTGTCCCCATTAGCTATCAATGCAAAAACGACCGCTGAACATGCTGCGGCTCGGGTGCTACTTATGCGCTGGGAGGGCGGGTGGGAGTGAGCGAGACGGCTTGCGGCCGGGGAGAGGGTTTTGACCCCTCCCCCGACCTACCCCCCCCCCGGACCTGGAGGGGAGGTTTCGCGGGTCGTTGGAGCGTCCCAAATGGCCCCTGCGAGAAAGCCAAAATCACTGGCGATACTAAGGTGTTGGCCACACGTTGGCCTCCTGGGGAGGGGGGCCTAATTGAGAAGCTCCCCTCCTTTGGTCGATCTCTTCCTAGATGGAAGATGGCCCCCGAGGCTCCTAAGGGTGCCCCAAGATGGCCCCAGGCCCGAAGAGGCCCCAAAGAGGCGCCAAGATGCCCCCAAGAGGCTCCCCAGAGACCCTCCAGACGCCTCAAGATGCCCCCAGAGGCACCCAAGACGCACCAAGAGGCCTCTGCGAGAAGACCAAAAATATTGACTCAGGTTTTGGCCACAGTTTGGCCTTCTGGAGGGGGGGGGCTAATTGAGGAGCCCCTCTCCTGTGATCAATCTCCTCCAAGACGGCCCCAAGATGGTCCCAAAGACTCCCAAGGGTGCCCCAAGACGGCCCCAAGAGGTGCCCAGGAGGCCCCAACAGGCTTCCACGATGTCCCTGGGATTCTTTCTCGTGGGGCCCCGCAGCTGGGATCTGGGAACCTTGGCCATGAGGCCCCCCTATCGGGACTCCCCCCAATTGCTGTTGTTCCCCAAACGTGTTTTAGCATACGGGGGTCTTACCTGATCATGAGGATTGTGCTTCGCTGACGTGATTGCTTTCATATTTGGGGTCGACGTTGGGGTAATTAGCAGTCTTGGAGTCCGACACCCGAAATCGAGGAAAAGCGATGGAACTGAGCAAACACCACGACGTTGGCCTCCAGAGGACCCCCGTAGGCTGAGGTCCCCTGAGGCTCCCCAGAGGCACGAATAAGACCCAAAAGCGACCGAAAACCGCCATCCGAGCATCGAACATCGACCAAAAGATCCGCCCCAGGCCATCCGACGATGAGATGCTTGTTCGGTCCGCGGGCTCCAGGGGGGTCGCTGCGCTTCGTCCTGGTTCCTCGTTGATGGCCCAGGGACCCGAACACCGCCCTCCCCGGTGACCGAAGCTGAAAAAGAGATCGGGGGCATCCAAGAGGGCGCGTCCAAGAGGAGAGCTCGAAAATCATGACGAACGAGGGAGGGGCCGAGGAACGCATTGAGAGAAGAACAGGGGCCAAGCATCCCGAGGATATTTCATGATCCTGGCCAGGCGATCCATCCCCCCCTCGTCATCACCCCCCACTTGGCCGCCCCCGACTGGAGAGCGAAGCTGAAGAAGAACGCCCATGGCCCGCCGGGGACTGACAGAATCAGCCCGAAAGAAGCCCGCAATCGATCACCCAAGGGCTGGGCGGTCGAACGGCCTGCGGCACGGGGCCAGGACCCCCGTCAGGCCGCGAGCCGCGGTCCTCTCGTCCGCGGCGTCGACCTCCAGTGGGCAGGCGAAGCCGCGGCTCAGTTCCTGCCGCGGGCGGGGCGGGCGACCAGTTCCCCCCCTCGCTCGCCGAGCGTAAAAGATGTGTTCCGTCCCCCGCCGCAGCGCAGCTCGGTCTGGCAGGCATGAGGCCCCTGAAGTTTGCTGCCACGGGCGTGCAGCCGAAGCTGCGTGAAACGCCCAAAGGAACGAGGCAGGCAAACCGAGGGCGACGAGGAGGAGGAGGAGCCCTCTACCTTTCTTTACGTGTTGTAGGTTTACCTCTACACGTTCAAACACGTCAGCCGATGACCTATGGCGCGGCGTTCCAAAGGTCATTTGGCTTTAGTTTGATCACCCCCGAGGGACGACAGTCCCTGGGGGGGACGGCACTCCGAGACTTCTCATGCCATCAGGAATCGGGAACCAGCAGGAGCCCAGTGCCACCGAAAGCGTGTAGTTGTAAGCGTTTTCCTCATTTGCAATGCCTAGCCGGTCCACACTGGACGGCTCAACTGTGCGTGCCCTTGCTTTCCGCGCGCTGGGCCTCGGCAGCGCCCGTGGATGCACCGACGCCGCGGCCCAGCCGCTGCCACGGTCCCTGCTGCCGATGCTGGCCGCGCCAGCGCGCTCAGTATGGAAGTCTTCCACCTCTGAGTGCCCCCTTTCTTCCTCCCGCGCCTCCGCGGCCGCTGTGTGCCTCAGTCTCGCCTCTTGCATGCTGGTCAATTCGCTCTTCGATTTCCCCGAATTGGTTGGCCGCTGGTGCGGTTTACCTCTGCCTCGCCGCCGACGAGAAAATAGGTGTAAGCGTGTGCTGCTGGCCCACCAAAGCGTAGATCGAGCGACTGCCTTTTCCAATTCCGTTCCAGGGGACGGGCCGAAGCTCTTTTTGTGTTCAACATGTTCCAACGTCACTCCAGGCCTCCCTCATGGGGTCTTAGTAGACGGGGTCGGAGAATCGCCCCGCTTTCGGAGGGGAGAATATCGGGCTCAACATCGAGCCGCATCGCTGATACATCGGATTGCACCGGCGATGCGGCACGATCTTTCGACCCCATGTGGTCGGACTCCATGTGTGAAGCCTAGAGCCATGCACCAGCTCAACGGCTGCCTGAAGCGCCCGTGGATGCCGGCGATGAGAAATCAGAAGGCCCTCCCCTTGCAACCGCATCCTCCTCATTACGCCCGACGCCGACGGCAGCGCCGCCCCGCGCGCTCGGGGCCGATGCCGCACACAGCGTCCTCCTCCCCACCCCTCATCCAGAGAGCAAAGGAGACACCCTCATACAGTCATCACGCTACCATAAGAAACGCAACATCAGAAACGTAGGCGCTGTTCTGGCCAAGCCTAGCCTCGGCCACGAATTGGTTTCCCGACCTAGACCTAAGGAGCGGCCCGAAAACCATCGTTTCTCCTAAATATGTTTGTTGCATGGGCGTCTAGGCAGAGTCACTGCGCTGGTGAAAGAAGCGCGGTGTGGTGCAAGGAACGCGAATTAGGCCACCATGCAAGAGGAGGAGGAGAAGGAGGAGGAAGCGCCCGGCGGCGGCAGGGGGGGAGAGGGAGAAGCCGGGTCCGCTCAGGGGCGGCGCCGGGGGGGGAGCCAGCGGCGGCGGGCCGACAGCTGGCGGGGGGTGCCGGGGGCAGACTCCTCCTAAACACACACACACACACACACACACACACAACGTGGTCCTTATTTCAGCCTCTTGACTGTAAGAACGCACCCCTACGAACGAACCCCTCTTAGCAAACGCGCGCAAGGGGGGCATCGAAGAGGGCGGGACAGCTTAGCAGACGCGCAAGACGGCTCAGAAAACGCAAATCATGGGGGACGGGGTGGCTTTTCCAAGCTTGGTTGAGGGGGATGATGAAGGGAACCGGCTCAAAGGAACCTGCTCAGGGGATGATAAAAGAGAACCGCCGATAGCGACTCCGCACGCTCCTTTGCGAGGGTGACCGCGAAATCCGGCGAATGGGGTGGGCTATCATGGGAGGGTGACCGAGGTTTGCGGGGTGGGCTATCAGGCGAGGGTGACCGCGAAATCCTCGTCGACCGTGGATTATTATCTAGAAATGGTAAACCTAGATTCAATATGTTCAGATTATACCTCCATTGGATGATTGGCCTGTGGATGGATCAGTGTCCCCCCCATCGCCGGATCATCTTCATTCCAGAGTAATGCATCTGGGGTCGACATTCCGACATAATGAACCAGGGTTGATCCCAGTCCAATCTCCTTCTCGGGCGCCCCCCCTCCGCCGGAACATTATCATTCTGGAATTACAAACCTGAGTTTATTATTATTCCCCGAACATTACGAGACCCAATTTATAATGTTCTAGAGATGGCGGACTAGGGTCAATATTCTAACATAATGAATCCAAGTTTGGAGGCGCGGGGCTGGGGGGAAATAATACTGAGAATCATTCCAGAATCATGAATCCGGATTCAATATCCGCCTATGGTTCAGGCGACGCCCCTCAGCCTCCAGTATTATCATTCCAGAATAATCAACCGGGGGTCATGATTCCCGAGACATGATTAACCCCAATCGGTATTCCCAGAACACTATGAACCCAGGTAAATATCTTTTTGGGGTCGATATGCCCGGAGCATTATAAACCTCGTTTTATAATGTTCCCGGGAGAAAATTATAAACCCCAGTCAATATGTCCCAGAAAAATAGACCCCAGGTTCATAATGTTCTGGGAGGACATCACGAGCCCTGGTCAGCAATCCCGGAACATTATTAACCCAGATTAATATCTTTTTGGGGTTCGTCCTGTATCAGGCCCACATCGGCGATCAACGGGCGGTTGGGGGCCGATGCATGCCCCCTGAGCCAATCCCTAGAGGAACAAAAAGGAAAGAAACATGAACTTTCGAAGGTCCGTGCGGATTTCTTGGATCTGCGTCAGGCCCCCCTCCCTGGCGCGCTCCGCGCGCCAGGGGCGGCGCTGGAGGCGCCGCCAGGGGCGGCCACAACGCGAATCCAAGAAATCAGAGAATGTTTATGCCGCTTTTTCTTCTTCGAATCCCTCCCCAACGTTGCCCCCAATCCTCCCACATCCCCAGACCTCTTTCTCCCCCACCCTCGAGGCAAGCACCTGCAGGGCGAGGGTGCGCGCCAGCGCGGGCCGTCACAGCCTCGATGGCGGGTGCAATTCCAGGAACGCGTTGTTGATCACGGTTGTGCCGGTCTCCTTGACTCTCGTGAGGAATATGACCCTGGGCCCCTCGCACCACATCTCCGTGGTCAGCGTCTGGCCAGGGAGCACTGGCGAAGAGAACCGGACCTTCATCGTCCTGAAGCGGTCGGGGTCGTTGTCCCCACACGTGCGCAGCACCATGCGCGCGGCGTGGCCCAGGGTGCACAGCCCGTGGAGGATCGGCTCGGGGAATCCTCCGAACTTCACGCCGCAGAAGTCGGGGTCGACGTTCGGCGGCGCGAAGAACAGGAAGACGCAAACTGTACACCCACACCAATCCTTGCCAGGCTCATCCTGGGCCCAGGATCGCTTTACACGCCCGCCTGGTTTGGGCAAGAAGACATATACACCAATCCTGGGCCCAGGATTGGTGTGGGTGTACAAATTGGCACCTTCCGACAAGAGGTGAGCGGGTCGAGGGGGACGCTGAGGGGCGAGAATTGTTGCACGCCTGGGGCGGGGCGCCCTGTCGCTTCGGAGGTTTGCGGGCACTTCTGGAGGTTGCCGTAAACTGGCAAGAATGGACTGCTGGAGGGGTCCAGCCACCCGTTTTGAGCGGGCGTTGGTCGGGGGCAGGGCGAGGTGGCCTTCTGAGAATTCTTAAGGGCCGCCTCCCTCGCCTTCTTGAGGAAGCAACCCGCCACTTAAAAGCCATTCTGCATTCCAAGAAGTCTTACCGGGAGCCTATGGGAAGGTCGCCGCACTCGCCCCAACCCCTTCCCAAGACCTCCGGAAGCTTACTTTCTTCGGTCCCTTGGCCGGTGAACCCCAAATCTACCGACCCCTGCAGAGGGCCTTCTAGTGGCCCTCCAGGCCCGAAAACGGCCCCCAGGATGTTGAAACAGAGGAAATACTTTGGGAGCGAACAGACCAATCCGCCAGAGGTCTTGATGAACGAACAGCTGCACCCTTGAACCTGTAGGAAGGCCAGACCCGCGCCTCGCCATGCGGGAAAGCGCCGAAAATGCGAGTGCTATTTGGATCCTGGGAAGGCCCCAACACGAGCAGGGACCCCATCCTACATCTCACACGCAGAGCCCTCGTGGAAATTGCCCCTCGGGCTTTGTGGAGAGCTGCAGCTTCAGGGGCCAGCTGTCAGCTCACAAGGTCTGGGCCTGCGCGCCGCCGAGATGTGCAGGGGGTTGTAGTCCCCGCTCAGCCGATAGATCGCGTGCTGCTGGTCCCCGACCCTGATCTCGTCCACGTGGTCGGGCGCGCGCGGCGGCGGGGCCACGTCGCTGGCCGCCGACTGCCCTGCGTCCCGGACGCCAGAGCCGCCGATCAGGAACAGGGCGCTGATGAACCGGTAGAAGACCGTCCCGTCGTCGCCAAACAGCTCACTCTCGGACTCGATCGACGAGGAACCAAACACGGCACAGGCACTCTCGGAGCTCCGCGTGGATCTCTGGGGTCAACGCTGGGCCCCCTCCCCACACCCCATCCCAAGCGCGCTCCGCGCGCGGCGGGCGGCACCCGTGGCGCCGCCAAGGGTGTGGGAATGGGGGTCCCGAGCCCACCCGAGAAATCCGCGAGGACCTCCGAAAGGTCATGCCTACGCTGCTTGTAGTCCTCGGGATCACCAATCCCTTTCTCCTCTGCCTGACGCCGTAGCGCCGCGACCGCATGAGCAGCCTCGCCCCACCAGGTGGGATCGCCCTCAGCCTCTCGCAATATCGCTCGTAGTCAACTCCAACAACGCTGGTTCCTCTGATGGGAAGGCCCTGCAGCATGGAGAAGCCCTTGGTCATCGGCTCGAGCCCAAGGTATGAGCTCGAGCTTGCTCGAGTGTCGACGTCGTGTGTGGTCCCCTTCTGACTCAAGACACTCAGGGCAGCCAATAAACACAGCGATCGTTGAGATTCGGCCTCCCTGGAAATGGGGAGGATCAGTGGAGAAACATCAGCCCACATTTTCTGGCGGGCCCTGCTGCCAAGCCGGGCCAGGCCAAGCTGGCCGCCAAGTGTGATTTGGCATGGCTAAGGCCAGGCCAGGCCAGGCCAAGCTGGCCGCCAAGCTGGCCGCCAAGTGCCGCCAAGTGAACACTCTGTGTGATTTGGCATGGCTAAGCATCAACGGCGAGGGTCCAGATTTCGACTCCCTCTGAACCCCAGACATCCGACAATGTGATTTGATCTAATTATCCGCGGGGCCCAAGGGTGAGCCCCTCCGCAGGGAGCTTCTCGTCACGGATCCAAGCTTGATGATCCCAGACCTGGCCCCGAAAACTGCTGCTAGGGGTCGCAATCGATGAGAACAAACGGCGGGCTTGAAAACATCGAAACGTCAGACTTCTGGGCCTCCTGCTCTTCGTCGAGCCTGCCCCCCCCTTCGCAGAGCGGCCCTAGACCAAAGATTGGATCCCGCTCTGACACCAGGTTTTCTCGATGGCGGACCCAGGCGCGCGCGTCGACGACGCCCCCCCCACTTAAGACCCGAAACATCTATGTATATATATAACAACAACAACGACAACAACAACAACAACAACAGCAACAACAACAACAACGACAACGACAACGACAACGACAACGACAACGACAACGACAACAACAACAACAACAACAACAACAACAACAACAACAATCACTTTACCCGAACGCTCAGTGTTCTCACCAGTGCCAGGGTTTTCATGCGACGCCAGCCAATACCCCCACTTTGTGGGGGGGCAGTGCAAGCTCTACCAAATATCCACACGACTCTTCGCCACCACCCACACCCAGCTTCCCGCCCTATGACGTTCGGACACTTCACTTCGTGGCCTGCGGACGACCGTGGCTACTACACTGGCGTGGAGTACACACCCACAGAAGTTGTTAGGACAGCGCGCGCGGGTAGAAATTTTGAAAAGTCGTGCAGGTGTTTTTCGAGGACCTACGGTGCGATTCGTGTGATTTTATGATGCGCGGTGCTAAAATTCTTAAGAAGCCCAATGGTTTTTGGAGATTTCGGCGTGCGCGCGCGAAGAAAAAACGAATGTGTCCCGCATGGTATTATTTGACAGGGATGATGGCCCTGGCAGGTGCGCAACCGTTGTCGCAGAAGTTCGAAAAAGTTGCTCGCAAAAGCCCGTTTGACAGAAATGTTTAAAAAGTGTTGGGTTTCCTACGAATCCGCAAGAGCGCGCGGGATGAGATTTTGACATTTTTTTGTTGAAAAACCATTGGTTTTTTGATGTTTTTATGTTAAAATCGCTCCGAACACTAAGCTTTTGGAAGGATTTCGTCTTGCGCGCGCGAATGTCCACTTTACCTTATTTTTTGCAAGGGATTCTTGAAATTTGATTATATTAGAACAAGAAATGTCATTTTATAGTGTTTTTTGCAAGGGAAAGCGGGGGGGAACAAAACAACCGGATCTTGATCACCTCGAATTACCTGAGGCTTCCTCACGAAAATGATGAAAACGTGGCTGCGGCCTAGGCGCGGCGGGGGGGGCGCGCACCAGGGGGCCCAACAATAATTATTCTTTAGAATTAATAATGTTCACAACGACCAACGACAACAACAACAACACAACACAACAACAACAACAACAACAACAACAACAACGACAACGACAACGACAACGACAACGACAACAACAACGACGACAACGACAACGACAACGACAACGACAACGACAACAGCAGCAACAACAACAACAACGACGACGACGACGAAAACAACAACAACAACAACAACAACAACAACAACAACAACAACAACAACAACAACAACAACAACAACAACAACAACAACAACAACAACAACAAACGAGCATCGCGATGCCAAAGGGTCCGTGCCGACTTCTCGGGCCGGCACTGGATCCCCCTCCCCTCGCGCGCGTAGGACGCGCCAAGGGCGGCGCAGGAGGCGCCGTGCTTCCTCCTCCTCCTCCTCCTCCTCCTCCTCCTCCTCCTCATCCTCCTCCTCCTTCAGGGCGGCCGAACCTCGGCCGTCACCGCGGCTTGAGCTGCCCTGGGACGAACGGGTACGTGGGGAACGCGGCGAAATTCAGCTCCTTCCGAAGTCCCGAAAGGTTGACGTATGAGGGAACCATTTGGTCAATCGGAGGCAATGCGAAGGTGGAGGACCTGGGTCGCTCACGTCCGTTCCAGGGGGTGGGGTCGGGAAAGAGCGCCGCAAACCATGCGTGTGGGGAAACCAGCACCCGACCCCTCGCGCACGTTCGGTGCAGTTACGGGGAGGGGGGGAAGGGAGGGAGGGGGGGGGGGGGGGAGGGGGGGGGGGGGGGAGGGGGAGCAGGGGGGGGGGGGGGGGAGGGGGGGAGAAGGGAGGGGGAAGGGGGGGGGAGAGGGGGGGGGAGGGGGGGGACGGGGGGGGAGAACGGGGGGAGACGGGGGGGGGGGGGGGGGGAGGGGGCGACACCTCGTAACGGACGGTGCGGGTTCACATATTAAACGGTATCAAGGTGACACGGAGACCTCTCGATACGCACGTACGCACGTCTAGCACACGCGCGGCCCGGCCAGAGGCTGGGGGAGCATGTGGCAACGCCACCGTGCGCCTGCGCCGCATCGTCGCCTCCCCACAGACCGCCCGGTGAAGCCATCGGGACTTCGAGGCCGCGAGCCACCGGACCATCCGTCAACGGACAATCTCAGGACCTCACCCCGCGCCGAAGGCGCCGCCTGGAACGGGGAACGCCAGGGGGGACTGGCTCAGGGGGAACATCGACCTGGAACCGGCGATACATCAACGAAAGATCGGCGATGGGCTCTCGATTGCGAAACCGCACGATCCTTGGCGGGAAGGGGGGTCAAGGCCCCGATTGGAGGCGAGAAGGCGATTTCGGGTGCGCCGACGAGGGGGGCCAGGAAGAGGGGGTTAGCACATCATGGCCCGAGGCACGTGCGCGGACGAGAGGGGGCCAGGGATCGCGATGAAAGAAGAAGGGGTGGGGCATGAAATCTGGAAGATATCATGGCCGCCGCCATGAGATACACCCTCTCAAATTTTAGCCACCTCTGGCGGGCAATCGACTATTTGGGGTCCATTTCCTCAGCCCCACCCCCTCTGGGCGAGCCCCCCCTGTGAGGGGCAACGATTGGGAGGGGGGGGACCGGCACAGGGAGGGGGGGGCGGAAACATCGAGCTGCAATCGGCAATACACTGCCGATAGATCGGCGGGGTGCGCTATCGGGCCCCTGCCGGCGACGAGTGGCAGGTGGGGGCACGCATCCCCCCTGAGCCAAAGATGCTGCGGGGAGGGGGCCCAGGCCTGCTTGCGCGGGAAGACGGCCGCGGACGTCCGAGAAGCCCCTGCCCCGCGTGCCAGTCTGAGGAAGCGGAGCCCGGCCCTCTCGAAGCGCCCCCGGCACCCCCAGGCCAAAGACTGCTTGCCAGCAGGTCCATCCGGGACCCTCGCGGGATCCTGGCCAATTCCAAGATCTCCGAAGATCTGCTTCAATCTGGGCGTTTGGCCTTGACCTCGACCTCGGGGGCCCGCTTTGGGCCCTGGGGCCATTCGAAATGGATCCGGAACGCAGATCTACCCCCGGGAAAAGAGTGGGGAGCTCTGGGGCCACGGATTGAAAAAGCATAGTGAGCACTTCTTATTTGGCGTTTCGACATTGGGCAAAAGGGGGGGGAGAGTGTCTGGCTCCGGACCTCTGCTGAATGTGACTGTTTGCAACAGTGAGGGTTATGGGGGAGAACCCACCTGCGTGAAGCAGGCGCCAAAAACAGCCAAGATCTACTCCATGGGGGGGAGCGGGGGGAGAGGGCGCGAGAGACTGCGACATTTGGCAAAACAATGACTAAGAAAACGATCACAATATCGGAGTGTGTCTGGGTTTTTGAGCTGCGTCCAGCCGTGGCCACGCGGGCGCCGCGCGGATCTCTCGGGTCGGCGCGGGTCCTGCCCCCCGGCGGCGCCCGCGGCGCCCAGTGCCGACCCAAGAGAACCGCGCGGACCTCTGAAAGCTGTTGTTTGCGCAGCCCGTCTTCTTCGATGGAGATCCAGAAGAAGCACAAACCACGCAGAAGTCGTCCGTCTGGAACATCCTCCCTTTTCTAGGGCTTCCTCGCCCCTTGCTTCCTCGCCCCTTGCCCTTCCCGCTCCTGCTCGTAGACGTACCGCAGGTCGGCGTAGCGCGCCGACCCGGCCTGCCCGCAGCCGATGCCAACAGCGTAGAGCAGCAGGTCGCGTGGGGTGTACGCCACCTCCTTGGGGAGGCCCGGGCGGAGTTCCAGGGTCGGCGCTGGACCCGGGCCCGGGGTCTAGCGCGCACCCAACCCAGCGACGACCCACTCGTGACAAAATACGCAAAAGGAACCTAGGCAACGACGACCCACGCGTGACAAGTACACAAACCAACAACAACAACAACAACAACAACAACAACAACAACAACAACAACAACAACAACAACAACAACAACAACAACAACACAACAGCAACAACAACAACAACAACAGCAGCAACAACAACCACAACAACAACAACAACAACAACAACAACAACAACAACAGCAACAACAACAACAACCAACCAAACAAACAAACAAACAAACAAACAAACAAACAAAAAATGACGCGTAAATAGCATGCTTGGGCCCAGGAGGTCCCAAGCATACTATATACGCCTTCTGGCCGAGGCCGGGAGGGTGCAGACACCACACGAACCTAGGGCACAATATAGCCCTTAGTCAACACGGTGGTGAATAGATCCCTTCTGCGGAACCAATACCAAACGCCGTTCGGAGATCGATCGGTGGACATGTGACCCCTAGGCCATCCGACTCTTCTCAGGGGCCGGTTTTTCGTCTCGGATCTTCATGTGGCGCAGAGGCCAAAAATCTGGCCTCTGGGAGCGAAAAAACGAAAACTGATCCAAGACGTTGGCTGTCTGGGTCGTTAAGAGGCCACGAAACTCCATTCGATGCTACGAAACAAACCCCACCGCACCCCCAAAAACACACATATGTATATATATATAGACAGACATACATATACATATCTCTATATATATACACATGTATATATGAATAGCTCGCCCCCTACCAAGACCTACCTCAATACTGCAACATGTTTGAGTGACTCGCCTGATGCGGACAGCCTCCCTCAAGAACGCAATCCTTGCTGATCGCTGCGACGCTGCAGCTGACGTCGCGAAGGGCGGCGACGGAGGGCGATCACGCTACTGTTTTCGAAGCTTCCGAAACCGTCGCACCCCCCTCGGTGAAGATCTGGCATCGCTGAAGCCTGCGTCGGCGCAGGCAAATGACTCGCAAAAGCGGCCCCCCTTAGTTAACTGCACAGACGCCAGCCCAGCGCCCCGCGATGGCGCCAGCAGACCATTGATTAAAAGCCCGAGTGCCGACGACGAGAAGAGGGCGGGGGCGCCTCTCGGTTGGCGGGAAACCGGGCATGCATAGCAACAATCGTAAATCAATCAACTCGGCTGGCCGCCCACGCCCTGGCCATCTATCGGCTGGGCGGAACTGAGCCGGTGACGGCCGTGGATTTACCGCTGGCAAACGCGACCAGCGCCTGGTTCTGTGAGAATCGATCGCGCCCTCTGACGCAGGCGATTGCAATTGGAATGCAAACGGCGCGCGCGCGCCGAATCTGCCCAGGCCGACCTGAGACCGACATGGCGAGAGTCGGCGCGAATGCAAGGTCGACGCCCTCCGAGAAAGAGCGCGCCAACCGACGGGGCGCGCACTGCTCGACCACCAGTGGCTCACGGTCCGGGAGGGCGGGGGGGGGAAGGGGCGCGGCCAGCGGCAATGTCGTCGAACCCTGGACCCCGCCCTCCACTGAAACCTAACACGAAGCTCGTTGGGCCACGCCTCGTGGAATTGCAAGCGGTTGCCCTGCCAAGTCCTGAGGTCTTCAGGAACGCGAGGAAGCCAACCCCCTGCTCCACCTGCACTTGGAGGAGCTGCGCCTCCGCGAGCATTTGCGGAGCCGCGGCCGAACGCGGCGATCATCAGAGCGAGCTGCGGGGTCGGGCGGGCAATGCCCTGCGCGCAAACTCCGATCGGACACAGCTGCAGCGGCGGTGTCAGTGGCATCGGTGGCGGCATCGATGATAACGTCAGCGCGTCGATCGCCAATTGTGGAGCGCGCGGCTGCGCTGGTACCCCAAACGACGCTTGCACGCGCAAGATTCTCAGTGGCTTTAATCCTATTGGACGGGTTTGCCCAGGTTTCGACACGTCGGCGACGGCGTCGCACCGCGGGCATTCGCGGGCGGCACTCGCGGGCCGAACATAGCACGGACGACATAGCTTGCACCGTGCCACAACAACTTCCACATCCAACTTGCCCCGCATAGCTCATGCAACACGGCTTACACCGCATAGCACACTGCATATCATTCACATCCGCTGAACAGCACAGGACTGTTCGGGGCCCGCGGTGGCGAAACTTTCACTGTGGATGCTAAGTAAACCGTCTACATGTTCATCCCCGAGTGCAAAACCGATCGCACTGCCGCACCAACCTATGCGTTGACGGTCTCCAGGCACGAGCGCGGCGCTCTTCGCCCCTCGATATCGCCGCTGATCCAGCTGGAGTTGCTCTCGTCCTCTGCTTTTATCATCGCTATTATGATTGAAGATGTTGTTGGTAATTTAGTTATTAGTTTCGTCCTCTGCGTCGTCGCTGATGGCGCACCCGGCGCTGGCGTCGCTGTCGTCGGCGTCGTCATCGGGCACGTCGGTGGAGATGTCGCCCAGCGCGTCGTCGCTGCCGACGTAATCATCGTCGTCGCTGCACGCCTCCGCGCCGACGTCGCCCTCATCGTCGCCCAGGGGGGGGTCAACCCAAGGCCGCGCGGGCGCCGCCCAGCGGGCGCGCCTCAGCGCCCACCAAGAGCTCCTCCAGGTTCTCGTCAGCGGCGTCCTTTCGGAAAGCATGAATCTCATATATAAGAAATATGCATGGCGTTGGCGGGGGGGGGCGGGGGGCGCAGCTGGCGGCGGCACTGGAACACAGAGATAGCCGCCGCCACCGTCGTCTGAGAATGGAGCAGAAGAGGGGAAGAAGCGGGCGCCTGGCTGCGACCTCGGGGGAAGGGGGGAGGCACTCCAGCGGGGCCCACCCCCGCTTGATTGCCAAGGCAACAATGCCGACGACGGGCAATACCTCTGCGCATGGGTGCAAACCTCCAATTGAGAAATAGCACGCGGGGTTCTTCGAGAGCACAGAGCAACGCACGCTGCGAGCACGCTACGCTGACACCCGTATCACGCGCACTTCACTGGAATACGCATTGGCGAACTCTTTGCGAATACCCGACGCTGCAGCAGTTGTGGAGACAGGACTCTCCCAAGAGCAGCCACGTGTTTACAAGCGTGCGCGGTTGAGGAAACACAGGAGCGTAAACGGTTGAAGAGGAGGCGGGCCAAAACATAGAATCAAGAGTGAGCGCGTACTACATCACCCAGAAGAGGCAGAAGGGCCACGCGATCTTCAAGAGGGGCGAGGAGGGAATTGTGCGATGCCATCAGGGACTTAGCCCCGGCCAAAATATAACCTTCATCGGCAACCGAGCAATAAGGGAAATCGCATAGCTAGGCCAAGCTAGGGAACGGAGGCGCGGGCCCGATGCCGTCCACGAAAAAGGTGGACGGCTCGGCAAGCTGAATCAGACCTGCGGCCGCGTTGATGCAGAAGGCGTGGCCTGCGGGGACAAACTAGCGAGTCCAAGGGGTAGCGACAGGGACAATAAGGAGCGGAGGAGGAGGCGCCGACCTGACACGGAGGCCGCGCACGTCACCAACCACCGATGGCGGGCGCGTGGACCAGTGCGTCCACGAGCGGAGGTCCACGTGCGTCGCCACCCCGCCGTTGCCCAACGCGCCGTTGAGGGACTCGAGGAACGTGACCGCGCTCTTCTTAACAAGAGAGCAGGACGCAGGTTTCCAACCTCCAGGATCGCTGATGGCCAGGTCTCCATTCACGCCCACGTGGGGAGCACTACGCCCAACGAGAATCAGCGCTACGCTGAAGAAAGCAGGCGTTGCGCCTTAATCACACCCCTGGGCATTACGCGCATGTGAAGAGCCTTACGCCCAGCGTTTTAGAGTATTACACTCTTCCTCCTAGAGCATTGCGCTCTTCTCCCCTACAGCTACGTAAAAGCAAGAGCATTACGCCCTGCTGTGGCTACTCACCTACCATCCTCATCCTACATAGGCATTGCGCCTTGACTACACCCTTGGTGTTACACCCATTTTACAAACATTGCGCCCCGAGTTCTCATTACAAGGTTGCCTTCCCTCCTCCGCAGTTGGCATGAGCCCGTGGGGGGATCCTCTTTCTGCTCCTCCTCATCCCCCTCCTCCTCCTCCTCCTCCTCCTCCTCCTCCTCCTCCTCCTCCTCCTCCTCCTCCTCCTCCTTCCCTCGTTGAGTATCCCGTCGCAGCCTCCTCCTGGTCCTCCTCCTTTTCCTCCTCCTCTTCTCCCTTCTCCCATCCCGCTGAGTATCCCGTCGCGGACTCCTCATGATCATCCTCCTCCCCCTCCTCCCCCTCCTCTTCCTCCTCATCCTCCTCCTCCGTCCTCCTCCTCCTCCTCCTCCTCCTCCTCCTCGTCCTCCTCGTCCTCCTCCTCCTCCTCCTTCTCCTCCTCCTCCTCCGCATCCGCATCCGCATCCGCATCCGCATCCGCATCCGCATCCTCCTCAACATCATCCTTGTCCTCCTCCTCCTCCTCCTCCTCCTCCTCCTCCTCCCCCTCCTCCTGGATTCCCCCTCTTGGATGGCAGCTCCATTGCCATCAACGCCGGCTTCCACCTGAGAGATTGGCAAACTACTCATTGTGAGGAATCTCCCACCTGAGAGGTCCCCAAAAAACAGGAGGAGGCTCCCGCCTGAGGGGCCCCCCAAAAACCCAAACAAGACGAGGCGCTCGCCTGAGAGGTTCCCAAAAAAAACCGAACAAACGGAAGCTCGCGCTTGAGAGGTCCAAACAAACAAACAAGATGAGGCTCCCGCCTGAGAGGTAAAAAAAAAACCAAACTGAAGAAGGCTCCCGCCTGAGAGGTCAAAAAAAAACCCAAACAGATGGAGGTTCCCGCCTGAGAGGTCCCAAAGAAGCCCAAAGAAACCCAAACACCATGCCTCTCATCCCTGCAACTGTCAAACAAACAAACATAAAACCCGAAGCTCCAGGAGAGATCCGACGCCGCTCCGCTGCCCCAGATGCATTGACGAGGGCCGCCATCTCCTCTGGAACTTTGGGTTTGGGGTTTGTTTGGGACAGCTGCAGGGATGAGAGGCATGGTGTTTGGGTTCTTTCGGTTTTGGGGAGACCTCTCAGGCGGGAACCTCCATCTGTTTGGGTTTGGGGGGGACCTCTCAGGCGAGAGCCTCCTTCTGTTTGGTGTTGTTTGGGACCTCTCAGGCGGGAGCCTGATTATTGTTTGGTTGTATGGGGGACCTCTCAGGTGGGAGCCTCCTTCTGTTTGGGTTTTTGGGGGACCTCTCAGACGGGAGCCTCCTCGTCATCCTCCTCCTCCTCCTTCCGTTTTCCTCCTCTGATGAAATCCTTATCATTCCATCCTTCTGCTACTTTATTATGCTGCTGCTTCTCCTCCTCCTCCTCCTCCTCCTCCTCCTCCTCCTCCTCCTCCTCTCCTCCTCCGCCTCCTCCTACACGACGAGGCGAAGAAGAAAAGGCAGAATGAGGTTGACCCCTGCAGAAGAACGATGAGGTAGATCTTGGTGGGGGGCGTCCATACACATATATATACATATATATATATATACATATATATATAGAGAGAGAGAGAGAGACCAACATAAAACGTTGGAAAACGTTGGAGGCCTCGATCCTCTTCCATGCCCCCAACTCACCCGTGAAGTAGCCGTGAAGCGGCCTTCACTCGCCTGCGCCTAGCCCTTCACTCGCCCATGATCTGGGCGGCGATGGCTTCACCCAAGCCTCGTCCTGGTCCTTCACTCGCCTTGGCCATTCACTCGCACTGGCCATTCTGACCCCTGATCCTCCCTGAGATCCGACGTCGCGGAAGAACTGAGGCATAGTGAAAAATCACAACCCGAGCTCTCCACCCTCTTCTAGAGTGGGCGGGGGTGGGCACTAGACCGCCCCAACCGGAGCCCAGGATGCCGCAGGAGGCTCTGCGCGAACGCGCGCGAGCAGCATGAGGACGACACCACCTACACACACACACACACCGAAAACTGTCTTGGCAAACGAAAAAGCCCACCCTGGGCCCAAGATCGTTGTATACGCCTTCCTGGCCTCACCAGGATGGAACACACCGTGAGATCTGACGCCGCAACTGAATCACGCCAGCGTGGAGAATCACAGCCGGAGCCGCAGACCGTCACCTTCCTGCGGCACCTCCCAAGCCAGATCGAGCCCACAGTGGCTCTGGGGCCGCCCTCGATCTTGAACCATCGATCCTCGCCCCTGCCCCTCGCCCCGAATCCTCTCCTGAATCCTCGACACTCGACCATCTTCGCCCCCGATCCTCAATCATAGATCCTCGACCTCGATCCTGCCCCCTCGCCTGGGCTCCTCTGGCTCGCTCCATTCGCCCGTGAAGAGGCCGCTCACGTCGGCGGCCCCCTCGTCCGCCATCTCCCGGAGGGCGGGCTCCACGGGAGGGAGCGCCAGGGCTCCAGACGAAGAAAAACCGCATGGTTATTAAACTTTCGGAGGCCCTGGCGGATTCCTTGGATCGGCGCTGGGTCTCCCTCCCTGGCGCGCAGGGCGCGCCAGGAGCGACGCCGCAGCCGCCGCCAGGGAGCCAGGCGCCGATTCAAGAAATCCACGCGGACCTGCGAAAGTTCATGCCCATGTAGTGGATCTCCTTCCATGAGCTATCGGAGGGTAGGGCTGACGCGCTCAGGAGTATTTTGTGTCTCCTCCTCCTCCTCCTCCTCCTCCTCCTCCTCCTCCTCCTCCTCCTCCTCCTCCTCCTCCTCCTCCTCCTCCTCCTACCTTTGTTCCCTCCGCCGCCTCGTCCCTATTTCCATATGTTTTGTCGTTTCTTTCGCTTCGCACCGTCCGCCACACTCTCATTTCTGCGCGGTGTTGGGCCGCCTGGGATTCCAGGCTTGGCGAAGGGTGGAGGTCGAAAACTGCTACTCTCGGGTGAGAGCCTTCAACAAGACGGCGCGCAGACTGATGCAATGCCAAGACCGACCTACCTCCTCCTCTTCCAGGGTCCTGCGAGGGGGGATCCACGGGGGAAAGGGGGACGCGGGAGGGGGAGGGAGGAGCAAACAGGAGTGGGGGGGCAGGACAGGAGGGGGCCGAGACAGAAAAAAACTGCACAAGCACAATCTTTCGGAGGTCCATGCTGGGCCCCCCTCCCTGGCGCGCGGGGCAAGCCAAGGGCGGCGTCAAAAGCGCCGCCTAGGGGGAGACAGCGCCGAGCCAAGGAAAACGCACAGACCTCCGACATGCTATGTGTTTCCCAACCATCCTGTGGTGTTGGGTCCTCGTTTTGAAGAGACGGCGCCCCGCGTTCCTCACCTCCTCCTCCTCCTCCCCCCTCCCTCCTCCCATCATCAGCATCATCATCATCATCATCATCATCATCATCATCATCATCATCATCATCATCAGCATCATCATCATCATCATCATCATCATCATCATCAGCATCATCATCATCATCATCATCATCATCAGCATCATCATCATCACATCATCATCATCATCCCATCACATCATCACAGCACCATCATCATCATCATCATCATCACCACCACCACCACCACCACCACCACCATTCATCATCATCATTCATCATCATCATCATCCTCATCATCATCTCATCCGGCCCCACCACCCATTTCGGCACACCCCTCACACGTTTCGTGGCCCCATAGGGGAGCCCCACCGAAGGCCCCAGTGGCAGGGTCCGCATCCTCCCCACCACCCATTTCGGCACACCCCTCACACGTTTCGTGGCCCCATAGGGAGCTCCACCGAAGGCCCCAGTGGCAGGGTCCGCATGCCTCCCCACCACCCATTTCGGCACAACCCTCACACGTTTCGTGGCCCCATGGGGATATCCACAGAAGGCCCCAGTGACTGGGTTCGCATGCCTCCCCACCACCGAAGCCCCCAGTGGCAGGGTCCGCATGCCTCCCTACCACCCATTTCGGCACACCCCTCACACGTTTCGTGGCCCCATAGGGAGCTCCACCGAAGGCCCCATTGGCAGGGTCCGCATGCCTCCCCACCACCCATTTCGGCACACCCCTCACACGTTTCGTGGCCCCATAGGGAGCTCCACCGAAGGCCCCAGTGGCTGCGTTCGCATGCCTCCCCAACACCCATGTCGGCACACCCCTCACACGTTCGTGGCCCCATAGGCAGCTCCACCGAAGGCCCCAGTGGCTGCGTTCGCATGCCTCCCCACCACCCATGTCGGCACACCCCTCACACGTTTCGTGGCCCCATAGGGAGCTCCACCGAAGGCCCCAGTGGCAGGGTTCGCATGCCTCCCCACCACCCATCTCGGCACACCCCTCACACGTTTCGTGGTCCCATAGGGAGCTCCACCGAGGCCCCAGTGGCAGGGTTCGCATGCCTCCCCACCAACCATTTCGGCACACAGGGATTATAAAACCGCTCCCACGTTTTCGTGGCCCCCGTAGGAGCTCCACCGAAGGCCCCAGTGTCAAGGTCCGCATGCCTCCCCCACCACCCCTTCGGCACACACCCTTCACACGCTTTCGTGGCCCATAGGCCCCATAGGGAATCTCCACCGAAGCCCCAGTGGCAGGTTCCGCAATTCAATCCGCCACCACCCATTTCGGCACATGACCCCTCACACGTTTCGTGGCCCCACGAGGGAGCTCCACCGAAGGCCCCATGCTAGGGTCCGCATGCCGCCCCACCACACATTTCGGCACAAAAACACGCCCTCCGACGTTTCGTGGCCCCATAAGGAGCTTCCACACGAAGGCCCCAGTGGCAGGGTTCGCATGCCTCCCCACCACCCATTTCGGCACACCCCTCACACGCTTCGTGGCCCCATAGGGAGCTCCTCCGAAGGCCCCAGTGGCAGGGTTCGCATGCCTCCCCACCACCTATTTCGGCACACCCCTCACACGCTTCGTGGCCCCATAGGGAGCTCCACCGAAAGGCCCCAGTGGCAGGGTTCGCATGCCTCCCCACCACCCATTTCGGCACACCCCTCACACGTTTCACGTTTGGTGGCCCCATAGGGAGCTCCACCGAAGGCCCCAGTGGCAGGGTCCGCATGCCTCCCCACCACCCATTTCGGCACACCCCTCACACGTTTCGTGGCCCCATGGGGATTTCCACTGAAGGCCCCAGTGACTGGGTTCGCATGCGCCCCCACACCCATTTCGGCACACCCCTCACACGCTTCGTGGCACCATAGGGAGCTCCACCGAAGGCCCCAGTGGCTGCGTTCGCATGCCGCCCCCACACCAATTTCGGCACAACCCTCACACGTTTCGTGGCCCCACAGGGAGCTCCACCGAAGGCCCCAGTGGCTGCGTTCGCATGCCGCCCCCACACCAACTTCGGTGCAACCCTCACACGTTTCGTGGCCCCATAAGGAGCTCCACCGAAGGCCCCAGTGGCAACGTTCGCATGCCGCCCCCACACCCATTTCGGCACACCCCTCAAACGGTTCGTGGCCCCATAGGGAGATCCACCGAAGACGGTACTCACACCAGCATTACTCACAACTGCATATGGTTGGGTCCTTCGCCAGGCTAATTGTATACCGTGTTTTCTGCGATTGATGCAAAGTCCAGTACACTCTCTTCGGGTGGCAGTGACGGTGGGGTAGGTGCAGAGACGGGAATATAAGGAGAATCGCTCGCTACGGCCCCTGCGAAAGGGAAATGTGAGCTTCCAGCTGGTTCGTTCCCTCGCCCCACCTTGGCATACTCCCCCCTGTCTACTTCGCACGCTCGGGACGAGGACAGGCATGGTCACAATGTGCAAGAACTGCTGCTAACGTGACAAGATGTGTTGTCCGAGGGGCCCGGAATGACAGCACGTCTTGCTCCAGATGAACCAGCACTGCTGTTGGGCATCGTACCCACACTATCTAGAGGCCTCCTTGATGGGGTCTGAGCAGATGTGGTCGGAGGATCGCGCCGCATCGCCAATGCATCGGCGATGCATCGGCGATTAATCGCCGACGTCGGCGTGGGAAACCACGGGCTCCACATCGAGCCGCATCGTCGATGCATCGCCGATTCGGCGCCATCCTCCGACCTCATCTACTCGGACCCAATCTAGGAGGCCTAGACCTCCTGCCCCCCTTCTGGGTGCGCAAATCTTCGAACCGCCGCTCTCGGAAGCTGCCCGTTCTGTCTGCCAGGCCGTCCCTCCCCCCTTGCGGCGGCGGGCGGCGAACGGCGGGCGGCGGGCGGCCGATGACCGCCCTGGACCCCACTCGGGCCAGAAACGCTACCGTGCTGCGTCGTCGTCGGCGCCGTGCGTCGGCGTCGTCGTCGCCGTGCGTGTTCGTCGTCGTCATCGTCGGTGTCATCCCGCGGCGTCATCGTCGGTGTCGGCTTCGGGATCGTCGTTGGCATCGTCGTCTTCGGCGTCGTCATCGCTGGCGTCGTAGGCGGCGTCTTCGTCAACGTTCGCCGTCGGGGTCATCGTCGGGGTCGCCATCGTCGTCCTCGTCATCGGCGTCGGCGTCGGCGGCGGAAGAGGAGGAGAAGCAGGAGGACTTGGTTTGTGAGAGGCCGCTGCCACCATGCTCAGGCATGTTTTTAAAAAAAAAAGACCCACGGCATGAAAAACGACTGCCAGTCTGGCAATACTGTTTTGGGTCTAGAGCAGTGCTTACCAGATGTCGATGTACAATCACATATATACACACAGACGACAGACGCGCGGCTGCATGCACGCGCGCGCGGGCCCAACACCCCCGCGCACGCCCGCCCGCAACTCTAGTATCGCATGGTCTCCTGAGGGTGGCGCTCCAGCCCGCTCGCGACGAGATTTGGATAAGAAGCCCTGGGGGGTGCCGAAATGGGCGGGGGTGGGAAGAGACGAAATGGTGAGGGAGGAAGGAGGACAGAGAC
>CAUYUJ010008413.1:394967-442467 GCA_963575745.1 Prorocentrum cordatum
ATAGTAGTAGTGGTATTCGTAGAAATAGTACCGGTAGTATGACAGAAGTAGTAGCAGTAGTAGTAGCAGTAGTAGTGGGAGTAATGGTAGTAGTAGTCATAGTCGTAGTAGTAGTAGTAGTACTACTACTAGTAGGAGGAGTAGCAGTAGCAGCGGTACCTGTATTCATAATAATCTCACCGGTGATTGTAGTGATAGTGGTAGTGGCACTGGTAAAAGTAATAGTAGTAGTAGTACTTTTACTACTACCACTACTCTACTACTACTACCACTACTACTACTACTACTACTACTACTACTACTACTACTTCTACTACTAGTAGTACTACTACTACTACTACTACTACTACTACTACTACTACTACTACTACTACTACTACTACTACTACTACTACTACTACCAACTACTACTACTACTACTACTACTACTACTACTACTACTACTACTACTACTACTACTACTACTACTACTACTACTACTACTAACTAACTACCACTACTACCACTACTACCACAACAACTACAACTACTGCTGCTACTACTACTACTACTACTACTAACTACGACTTACTACTACTACTACTACTACTACTACTACGACTACTATTCCTAGTACTACTAGTAGTACTAGTAGTAGTAGTAGTAGTAGTAGTAGTAGTAGTAGTAGTAGTGGTAGTAGCACTAGTACTAGTAGCAGTCGCTGTCGTAGTAGTAGCAGTAGTAGTAGCAACAGTGGTGGCAAGAGTAGTAGAAGTAGTAGTAGTAGTAGTAGTAGTACCAAGAGTCGCAATAGTAGTCGCAGTACCAGTAGTAATAGTAGGGGTGATGGTAGTTGTCGTAGCCGTAGTCGTAGTAGCAGTTGTAAAAGTAATGATCGTCGCCGCCGTTGTACCAAAAGTTGTTGTGGTGGCAGTAGTAGTAGCCATAGTGGAAGCCGCGGTACAAGTAGTAGTAGTAGTAGTAGTAGTAGTAGTAGAAGTAGTAGTAGTAGTAGTAGGAGGAGGAGGAGTAATTGTAGTAGTAAAAGTAGCGGTAACGGTAGTAGTAGTAGTAGTAGTAGTAGTAGTAGCAGTAGTAGTCGGGAGCGCAGTAGTAGTAGTAGTAGTAGCAGTAGTAGTAGTAGTAGTAGTAGTAGTAGTAGTCGTAGTAGTCGTAGTAGTAGTAGTCGTAGTAGTAGTAGTAGTAGTAGTAGTAGTAGTAGTAGTAGTAGTAGTAGTAGTAGTAGTAGTAGTAGTAGTAGTAGTAGTAGTAGTAGTAGTAGTAGTAGTAGTAGTAGTAGTAGTAGTAGTAGTAGTAGTAGTCGTCGCCGTCGTGGTAATAGTAGTAGGTAGTCGTATTAGTAATAGTTCTAGTGGTATCGGTAGTTGTAGCAGTGGAAGACGTCATCCTTGTCGCATTCGCAACAGAGGCCACGCACGTAGCAAAGATGTTTGTCGTCGTAACAGGCCGGGGGGAAAGAGGATCAAGAACAACATCAACAGTACTACGATGGGTGTCCCCTATCTAGAAATACGTGTTGGCGTTTGTTCTGTATTCGCGTTGCCCCAGGAACTTGCGCTGAGAGTTATATGCCGTAGTAGTTTTAGTGATCGTAGTGGTAGTGGTAGTAGTAGTAGTAGTAGCAGTAGTAGTAGTAGTAGTAGGAAGTAGTAGTAGTAGTAGTAGTAGTAGTAGTAGTAGTAGTAGTAGTATGTAGTAGTAGTAGCAATCGTGAAAAAAGTAAGAAGATAGTGAAAGCAATGAGAGTAGTGAAGTAGTCGCAGTGGTGGACGTCGCCCCACTCGCACTGGTAAAAACAGGCAGAAAAATCGAAGAAGAGGCCGCGCTGAAAATAGTCGAAGTAGAATTCGAAACGCCCCCATGGCGGCCCGACAGGGTTCGCGAGCGCACCAAAATGCACAAACAAACGGCCGAAAAAAATTGCCCAATAACCCCACCGCGCAGCCAAAGATGGAAACGAAACAGCCTCAACCAGCCCAACATGGCACCCGAAGTAATCAGGACGGCGCGAAATGCTCCCTGACCGGCGCAGGAGGGCTCCACGATGGCTCCAAGAGGCCCCACGGCAACCAGGCTACAACATATCCCCAAGGGAACTCAAAGACGACCCGCGAAGTAGAGCAACACGTCGGGCCAGGAATGCCCTAAAGATCCCCCGAGACTGCCCCGCCGGAGCGCACGACAGCCCCAAAACAACGAAAAAAAACTAACTGGAAGGCTGCCTCTTCCTCCTCCATCTCATCCCCCCCCATGTGAACACCATCACCATCAACACAGTCACTGATGCCACCCGCATCATCACCGCAATCCGAACCGATGCCGTCGTCGGAAACATGTATTGCTGTTGCATCAAATGCGGAAAAAAAGGGCCTACTTGCATCTTCGGGCAGCTGGCGAAACAGAGGTGTTTGATGTCCTCACCGATCTGGAATCACCACAACGTCGTAACGAAAGAACGCCAACATCACTGACGACGCAATGCGAATCTACAGAATCAACGATTATGTTTCCTTGAACTGCGGGAAAGGGCGCCCTGACGCCCCTCCTCTCGAGGAGAGCCGATTGTGCCCCCGCGGCGATTCCAGGTTTGGGGATATGTGTTCGGGGGGCGTTGTTCGGAGCCCCCGTAATTTCACAAAAATTCTGCCGTAGACCCGAGGCCACGAATCCGAAAAAACAGTAATGGACGCGCGCTCCCGAAGCAGCGAACCCTCATAAGTTGAGATGGAAGCGCGCCCCGGGCAACCATCTCCTTTGAGTTACCACAGATGCACGCAACCAGCCAGCCAGCAACCAGCGAAAAAACAAGTGCCAACCATCTTTTTGGACAACCGGCCACTTGGCCGAGTTGCCAGCCATCCAACCAGCAAGCCAACAGATCAACCAACCGAACAAGCCTAGCCATGCAAGCGGTCAGAGGGGGGGAGGGCTGGCGGCTGAGGGAGAAGCACTTCCAACACGGAAGAGAAGAGGAGGAGAACGCCTACGAGGAATGAAGAAGAGAGGGAAATAGGAGGAGGGGGCGCCTCCTGCTTGGCGGGGCCCTCTCTGGCAAGCCTCTTGGCAGTGGCGGCCTCCGTCTGGCGTCGGTACATCATCTTGTCCATCTCCTCCGCAGGGCGGCGGGGAGATCACCTCTCCTGTCTGTCCTGCTCGTCTGTCTCTTCCCATTCCTCCGCCACTTCCACCCGCCCACCCACCCACCGCGGCCACCATCTCGCCATCCTGCTCACAAAATCCTCCTCCTCCTCCTCCTTCTCCTCCTCCTCCTCCTCCTCCTCCTCCTCCTCCTCCTCCTCCCCTTGCTACTCCTTTTGACGATGCCCCGACGTGAAGCGCAAGCTTGTCGCGTCCTCCTCCTCCTCCTCCTCCTCCTCCTCCTCCTCGTGCTCCTCCTCCTCCTCCTCCTCCTCCTCCTCCTCGTCCGCATCACCATCCGCGTCATCATCAACAACAGCATCGTCAACTCATCGTCCTTCTCATCAACTTCACCATCGCCACACCAACATCATCGTCGCCATCTTCACATCCACCACCACCACAACCATCATCATCATCATCATCATCATCATCATCATCATCATCATCATCATCATCATCATCATCATCATCATCAGCATAACTCATCATCATCATCATCATCATCATCATCGTCATCAGCAGCATCATCATCACCATAATCATCATCAGCATCAGCATCATCATCATCATCATCATCATCATCATCATAATCATCATCATCATCATCATCATCATCATCATCATCATCATCATCATCATCATCATCATCATCATCATCATCATCATCATCATCATCATCATCATCATCATCATCATCATCATCATCAGCAGCAGCATCATCATCATCGTCATCAACATCAGCATCAGCATCAGCATCAGCATAATCATCATCCCATCATCATCAGCAGCAGCATCATCAGCATCAGCATCAGCATGATCATCATCATAACCATCATCATCAGCATCATCATCAATACCACCACCACAATCAGAATCCCCATCATCAGCATCATCAGCACCAGCAGCATCATCAACACAATCATCATGAAAATCAGCATCAGCGTCATCAGAATCGTCATCAGCAGCCTCAGCAGAATCGTCATCACCGGCATCATCATACACATCATCAGCATCATCATCACCATCAGCGCCAGAATCAGCATTATCAGCATCATCGTCATCGTCATCATCGTCATCATCAACATCATCATCATCATCGAGAGCAGCAGCGTCATCATCAGCATCAGCATCATCATCGGCATCATCATCAGCAGCATCATCATCAGTATCGTCATTTTGAAATTCACCACCACCATCATCATCATCAGCATCAGCATCATCGTCATCATCATCCGTATCGTCAGCACCATCATCGATATCCTTATCATCATCAGCATCATCATCATCAGCAGCATCACGGTCAGCATCATCATCAGCATCAACATCATCAGCATCATCAGCATCATCATCAGCATCGTCGTCGCCGCCATACGAAGAATCATCATCATCAGCATCAACATCAACCTCATCAGCATCATCAGTATCATCGGAATCATCAAAACCATCATCAGCAGCATCGTCGCCATCATCATCATCATCATCCTCATCATCAGCAGCAGCATCACCATCATCATCATCATCAGCAGCAGCAGCAGCGTCATCCTCATCATCACCAGCATGATCGTCCGCAATACAACCATCATCAGCATCATCAGCATCAGCAGCAACATCATCATCATCATCATCATCATCATCAGCATCACCAGCATCAGCATAGTCATCATCATATGCATCATCATCAGCAGCATCATCATCAGCACCCCCACCGCCACAACAACCACCACCATTATCATTACCAGCAGCACCAGCAGCAGCATCATCAGCATCATCATCACCAGCAGAAGCAGTATCATTATCAGCAGCAGCAGCATCATCATCATCGTCATCATCATTGTCAACATCAGCACCGTCGTCGTCGCAGTCGTCGTCGTCGTCGACATCAGCAGCGGCAGTATCGTAATCGTCGTTATGATTATCTATTCAGCATATCACCACAGCGGTCGTCATCATCATCAGCATCAGCACATCATCATCCTCCTCTTGCTCCTCCTCCTCATCATCATTATCATCATCAGCAGCATCATCAGTATCATCAGTATCATCAGTTTCACCGTCATCATCATCATCATCATCAGCCTCATCATCATCATCATCATCATCATCATCATCATCATCATCAGTATCGTCATGGCCATCGTCATCGTCATTGTCATCGTCATCATCATCGTCGTCGTCGTCCACCTCTCTCGCTAGCCTCCCCATACAAACGCCTTCCTCACCTCATCCCGTCCCTTCCTCCTCCATTCCTCCCTCCCCATCCTGTAGCCTCCCTCCTCCACGCTCGCCAACCCCTCCTCCCTCCACCCCGTCCTCCTCGTGTTCCACGTCTTTCGCTCCTCCCTCCCTGCCACATGCTCCGCCTCAAGCCGCTTTGGCCCAAGAATTCTGCCTAGGCAAGAGTGCCCACCTCCTACGTGGTGCTTGAGGGGCACCAGCTGTTGTCCGCTCGCTGTGCACTCTGTCTGTACATCTTCCTTTCTTCGATTCACAGTGGTGCACTGCTTAAGCTTGTTGACTAATGGGACGCCGTGAGAGAATAGTAACAGCATGGGTGGTAAGAAGGCCGCACAGAAGCAGAACTGTAAGTCTCGGAGTTCGCAGAGTAATCCCTGGACCAACTGCGGGAAAAATGGCAAATGCGGGTGGAATCGTATCCTGGGAAGCAAGAAGTGCATGTGTCAGTCTTGTCAGGCTATGCAGTCCGCGGGCTGGAGTGCAGACGAGGCCCTGAGGAAAGGCGCAAGAACATAGCGAAACGCGAGAACCAAACACGACCAAGCCGTGGCACAGGTCTGAGGTTCCGCGACAACCTCGCCAAAGCAGAAACACGCGAACAACAGACTGCGAGGGCTTTGGCAGAAACCGAGATCTCCCGTCGTCCAGCGTTGGCAACGCCGGCGCAGCAGGTTGAAACTCAGGTGCGGCCGCAGGTAAGTCGGTCGGTGAGGACGATCTCATCGAGCTGCCCTAGGACGAGTCATTCTTCGAGGAAATAGTACAACTGATGGAATGTCAGAAAAGCGAGTTGGTTGAGTTGGTATCTTTCGAGAACAGGCTGAAGGCCGCCAAAGCTACATTGGCGGCTCGTTCCTCAGAGATGGCAAGGTGGAAGGCCATATCAGCTGTGCCTTCGGAGATGGCGGAGCTGAGCCTTCGGAGAAGACCATCGCAGCGGAGGCGGACCGCATCTCGGCGGCCTAGATGGAGGCGGCGACGGCAGCAGTGCAGGGCCACCCCGTTGGGGGAGCAGCCAGCGATGCCCCAGCGGCCGGCGCTGCTGGAGGCAAGAAGTGAGAGCTCCAGGCTGGCCGCGCGGCTGCTAGTGGTCGGGAGCATCATGCAGCGGCGCCGCCAGCCACTTCTGCTTCAGACGGATCGGATGGTGATGTGATACATCGATGATTCTTCGAGACTGTCACAACCTTTGGCACAAAGCTTGGGATGATCTTACGCGCAAGAATCGCCATGAGCAACTTTAATACGTCGGGATCGTGGAAAGACATGTGGGAACGGTCACTCGAGACGAGTGGGCGTGAAAAGCTCGTAACACGAGGTTCATGTTCCTGGACAATTGCGTCCAGCATAGAAGCAACAAGAAATGAGAAGCTCGTCATGAGGCTCGTGCGAATGAAATAAGAAAATTGACTCTGGCTCACAGGCATCGGCACACTCATAGAGCACAACGTGTCTACCACACATTCGGGAGGTGAAGGCGGTGCAGGACGTGCAATGGGCTCCGCATTGCCGGCTGGCTGTCACGCTGTGAAGTTATGATCAGCAACGCATTGCGCGCACGATGCCAACAGCCCCTCATTTTGCCGCAGCTTGCTCGCCCGTCGCAGCGAGCCGTTCCAAGTCGAGTGCAACCAAAAATAATCGAGCTATGCAAGTATATAGCAGGTCGTGACAAGCATATAAGCGACACGCAGTCAGTCGTACTCCGACCTTCTCCAGACCCGCAAAGATGTTAGGGAGGAAGCAGTTGAGGAGCCCGAGGGCGCATAAGCCCCTGCAAAGGATCCTGACTCTTCCACGCCTGGCGGGGTCGTGGGGGAAGGGGAATACGAATTAAAGTTGAATGCTGATTTAAGTGGCTTCGAGGACGAGGGGGATCCTTGGTCCGATGAAAACTATATTTATCCTGTGGTGTCCAGGGGGAGTGCGTCGTTTGGAAAAAGCAGGGACCCCAATTAATGCAAGTACCGTTGGAGACAAAGTGGGCGAGTTGAGCACCGGGTCGAGGAACAGTCGGGCCGACCCCGGTGATCATACCACCATGAACCCCAGTCAAATCTCGTCGGAGGCAGACTTTCCGACTCGAATGCTGGTGCTGGTGCGGCTCGTCTCTCTCCCACTGTTGCTGTTCCGTCTTCGCACTCTGTTGATGACGTCAGGCCTGCAAATCGCGAGTCTTTGGCTTTCGCAGCGGCAGGGTCACACGTGATACATACGTACGCAGGACGAAAAAGTTCCTCTTGAAGTGAAAACGGTGATGATGAGTTCCACAGATAACATCGGCGCCGCCGAACGGACGGCGCCTGGGCGAACTGCGTGCAGATCGTCCAGAAGGAAAGTGGGGCACCCGCGCGCGGAAAGTTGATGGGAGCGCACGAGACAGTAGAGGACCCATCCTGGGAAGTTGATGATCGAACCCCCTCCCCCCGTAGAGTCTTAACACGGGGTCCGACGGCGGTTATCTCACACGCATCTGCTCAAGATTTCGCATCGTCGTTCCGAGCCCAAGAAAAACTTCCGTCCTGGGGATACATCAGTTCTCGGTTCGCGTCCTGGGTGGCCATTGTCGAAGGCTACATCCATGAGAGCCATGGTCAGAGAATCCCGAGACGTTCGCGAGGACAAGGACCCCTTTTTCAGGAAGCAGGGGTTACACATCAAGCACAACAGGTGCGTGACCAGCCACTTCGAAGTCATTCGTCCTTGTGGTCGAGGTCGCGCACCATAGCCACTCGAGTCGAGAGGCATCGCGAAAGGAAGAATGGAGAAATGTACGTACGACAGCTGAATATCAGCGCGACCACACTCGCGACGACGGCGACATCAAGTGTCCGCGATCAATTTCCAACCGGCCGTGGAAAACAGGAGTCTTGATTATATGCGGCACGCAAACTGCAAGACCTCCCGTTGTCGCAGCCCGAGGAAGTACGGACTGCAATCGATCGGGGGGCCAAGCGAGCACGCGCACGAGCTACGAACCAGTCACTCAAAGAGCTTCAGGAGCGGATCGGCACGACTGGAGCGCGGGGCATAGTACATAAAAGCATCCAGCAGTTGCCAACTGGAATTGATGAAACATTGCGAAGGCGAATGTGCCGCTCACCCCATCGACATCGTTGACGGGAAAGCTGAGAGGTACCACAAGTTCTGTAAGTCGCAGCGCGTGGACTTCGAGACGTACACGCGTTCAGTGGACAGTGCGAGAGCTGGCGCAGGCGAAACAATTGAAACACCTCACTGTTTCAGATGCAAGGCGAGCTCTGGCAAAGATGAAGCCTCGTGCAGGCCTAGCTTGCGATCAACTATCCAACATTGCCCCATCGATTATGAAAGATTACCACATGCTGGACTGGAACGTCTTTCTCAGCTGCTTGCTTTCATTAAACAAGGCCTGTCGCGGCCTTGGCAGTTGGTGGTGTGATATGGAAGATCGCAGATCTATCGTTTCTAGCGCGTTCGCAGAGCGGACTCGTAGCTCAACTGACCAAGGGCCCTGAAATTTGACAGGGCCAAATGGACAGCGGCGGAGGGACAGCCGAGCAGCAAGAGCAAGCGCGGGGGAGAGAAGCAGGAAGAGAGAGCGAGGGTCTCCGCGGGGACCCTTTGAGACCTCTGCGAGACTTCTAGAATCACATTCCTCCTGTTAGGCGCCCTGGGCGGCCCGGGGCGTCGAACGCTCTGGCTCGATCGCTGCCTCATTATTTCGGATGGGCAAGAGTGCCGGACACGGCGCTTCTCACGCGAAGGGTCAGGCAAAGGGCCTGACACGGCGCGCGCCAAGGAGCCTAAGCTAATACTGGATGCGCTACACAAACCTGTGGGACATTCTCAGCTGACAGCGCTGCTGGCGCTATGATCAAAAAAACTGTCAAGGATGGCATGCTCGGCAGTAGAAGATCGTCATCACCTCTGGATATTAACGGCGGGCGACCGCTATCACCTCTGAATAGTCGCGTTGCTAACAATAGATCATCTGAGGCTGCAGCACTGCGGATATCGTAGATAAACTGGCCATGGCATGGCAGTGGAGCTCCATTCACTCAAGCGTCCTTGCGCTTGCCTGATAGCACTTTGGGTGGCGATTTTCATGCGTTCGGCTGTCCATTTACGATCCTCCAACGGCTGGCGAGGTCGCGTGCGATGCGACAATGCAGATTATCCTTCTCGGGAAACCACTTGTTGCGGAGCAGCCACGAACAATGCTCGCGGCGAGTGCGGCACGTCACATATACACGATTGGGATGGTGACCGATCCTGTAGTCGTGCCCATCGATCACGCACTGCTTGATCTCGTGGGGGCCAACGGTCGGGGCGCTTCCGTTGTAACTGATGATCGACGCTGATGACGAACTGCTCACCGTAACAAGGGCTAATGGTGCTGAACTCGGCGAGACCGCGGGCTGCTTCTGGACAGCAGCGGGCATCATGGGTTGGATCGCGGCGGATGCGGCAGCATGTGCGGCAGCGGCAGCCACGGCGCTACTTCCTGGAGGAATCCCCTGGACAATGGCGGTGCCACCAACGGTCTCCCTCAGCGCTCCGAGCGAGTCGTGGAGGGTTGTCAAGGATGCCGATGAACTTGATGTTGCCGCAGTAGATGTTTCCTGGATGGCATGAGCTCGAGCGGCATGTTACTGATGCGTCCCAGTCGGCGGTCGTCTTCACCTCGTGGCCCATAGACTCGGCGGGCCTCACCTCTCGTTCCAGGGTGCGGTCCTGGTTCTTGGTCTGCGGCGCCAGGGCAGTGGCAGCGCGGACCTGGGAAGCTGCCGCGAGCGCTGGCGGCGCTGCACCAGTCGATCCGCTGAAGGCGGAACAACAAGATGATCATCGCGGCGATGCCGATGCCAATGAACATGCCGAGGAAGAGGGCACCACACATGAGGCACCAAGCCCATCCCTCGCGACGGCGCAGGCGCGGCATCGGCGCCCTTGACCTTGCCGAGACAGGTCACGAGGACGGACGCGAGCAGAGCGGCGCGCGGCTGCCTCGCCCCGTAACTGGGCCTTCGTGCCCCGAGGAACGAGCAGCACTCCGGCCTCCATCGTCTTCGCGAGGGCGTCCGCGACCATGGCCCAGGTCGGAATCCACGTAAGACGTCGTGCGCTGGCGGTGCGGGTGACCTCCTAGATCATGGAGGCAACGATGCGGAAGCGCATGTCGCTCGACCGGCCCACGTCGGATTTGATGCGGGTGACAAGGCCCTTGCTGTCGCTGTAGATCTCGCCTGGCCGCTCGAGGCTAAGGTCGTCAACGACGGCGAGCTTCTGCTTCGGGTGATAGGCCTCGGCGAGCAGCTGGCGGAACCAAGCGTTGATCTCAGCGACCTCCAGCGCGGCGTACCCCTTGGCGGCGAGGGTCGATTTCACTGATCGCCTAACCGTCCCAGAGAGCCAGGACACGGGCAAGCAGAGGTCGAAGCGTCCGCCGATGACCTCCTCAGGTCGGTGGGCAAGCCCCATCGCCATGCCCCACTGGCTCTTGACCCCGCCCACGTCGGCAAAAGCGGCGCCGCTGAAACACGCGGTGATGCACGTCTGCAGGTCGATAAGGTCGCGCTTCAGCACGATGGCGAAGCTGGCCGTCGAGTGGGCGTAGGACACGTCATTTGTCGAGAAATTTGGCGCCCGCCACGGCGGCGGCGGCGGCGCGGCGAGCTGCGAAGCTCGCCGGGCAGGCGACGCCCACTCTGGTCTGAACTGCGAGTCACAGCTGCCCAAGAGAGCGGCGGTAGCCGGACACCTCAGCTGGGGCGAGGCGGTCGTCGGGCTTGCGCGAGCCGGCCGCGAACCCGATGAAGTCGACTTGGGACGCGGCGGTAGCCTGCGCGATGCGGAACTCTTGGCCCGCGGCTTCGATCGAGCGCCCGCGGTACTGGATGATCCCCACGACCCGCTTGAGGCATAGTTTCTTCGGTCTTCTTCCAGGCACTCGACGACGTGCGCTGGGCAATCAGGAAATCGCCCACGCGGGAGTGGATCATGGCGGCGAGCCCACGCTCGTCGTAGTAGTAGTAGTAGTAGTAGTAGTAGTAGTAGTAGTAGTAGTAGTAGTAGTAGTAGTAGTAGTAGTAGTAGTAGTAGTAGAGCCCTGTCTCGGGCCCGCCCTCGATGAGGCGGTGCTCGGCGAAAGCCTTCCGGGCATAGGAATACCGCTGGCGTCCGGCGTCACGGGAGCCATAGATTGCCCCTGTAGCCATCACGATCTCGCCTGGTAAAGTCCCCGGCGGCGGAATCTTCGCGGGCATCTTGAGCAGCTGCAACCTGTCGACATTGCCCGATTGCAGGTAGGCGGCCATGGCGTCGCAGGACCCGATGCCCCAACCCTTCTGCGCGGCGGCGGCCAGCGTCAGGTAGAGAGCGCCGCGCGAGCCCGCGAGCGCGCCCGCGCAGATCTGCGCCTTGTCTCCACGGCACCCCTGGACCACCAGGCGGGCCTTCATGAGACCAGGCCCCTCGTTGGTGAGCACCCATCGTGCGCCCGCAGGTCGCAGCCCAGGGATCTTTCGGAACAGCTCATTCAGCCCCTTGGCGAGTAGCTTCTTGTAAGCGCCGGACTCGGTCCACTTGGGCCGCTCGAGCTTCATGGCGACGCCCACGAGCTTCGCGTCGCTCGCGCTGAGGTTGTCGCGGCGAAGCTCCCTGGACGCAGCTTTGCCCGTCAGAAGGCCTCGCGCAGCTTGAAGACTCGGCGAGGTCCTCGTCGCGGCCCTCGAAGTGGTCGCCGAGGTAGAGGCCCAATGCGTTGGCCCCCTTCGGCCTCCAGAAGCACTTCGGCACGTCGTCGGGGAGTGCATGGCGCTCCTACGCCGCCGCGCGCTTCGCCTCGATCGGGTTGTTCTGGCCCCAGCGCTCCCGCGCGATGGCCCGAGGTGCATCGACGAACGCCGCGGCACGCTGGGCCCTAGGTAGCAACTGCCCGCGGACGTCCTGCGGGCGGCGAGCTGGGGCGCCGCCTCGCGGCGGCACTCGGTCTCGTCGATCTGGGCAGCGATCCGAGCGAACTCCTTGATCATGTCGGAGCCTGAGCTGTTGGAATTCACATCGTCGTCGACTGGTCCTGCTGGCGGCGCCGGCAGTGCAGCTGGTGGTTCAGCTGGTGGTGCATCTGGCGGTTCAGCTGGCTCGGCCGCAGGAGGTAGCGGCGCGTCGGCGGCGCCGGGCTCGGCGGCGGCACCTGGGCCAAAACCAAAAGTTTGACCCGGTGGCGAGGGCTGAACTGGCACGAGTTGAAGTCGAAGGTCTCCTCCCGAAGGTGGCGGCGCCGAGCCGCTGGCTCCTCCGCTGCTGGTGGCTCCCCCACTCGCGGTGAACTCGCCACCCTGCTTCTTCGCTAGCCACGCATTGCACGCGCGCGCCTTCTTGTCGGCGGCACTCGGCTCGACGTTGCCGAAGTTGCGCTGGCAGGGCACAGGCGGACCTGTTAGGTTCGGCATATCATTTGCCGGGCTCGGCAGCGGCGGCGAACTCGTTCGCGGGCTTTCTGTAGAAACTGAGGAGCCGGACAGATCCACGAAACTGTCTGCCGCGCCATGGTCGGGATGTCGCGGTGGACCAGGACCTCCTCCCCTACCTCCTCCTTCGCCTGGAGGCGGCGGCAGATGGCTCGACGCGGCCCCCCTCCTTCGGACCGCTCTGTTTCACTGCATGCGCCTCTGCCTTCCATTCCCCGCCAGCTCTCGCGGGCAGGGCCCCTGAATGGGCCGACGAGGATCCGCGAAGCGCAGACCATTTGGGCACCAGCACACGTTGAAAATAGGCACTCTCTGGTACCATGTCAAAGAAGCACGCGTCCGAAACGCGCGCAACATGTTGACGCATTGTCGGGCTGCTCCAAAGCTGCGGCTCAGCTCAGACGCGCATCCCCCGTCGGCGGACGGCGCCGCGCCCGGGCGGGCGAAGGGCATCCCATCTCGTTCACGATCTGCGCGCCAGCGCTATCCACGGCGCCACCCTCCGCGAGCCCCTTCACAAGCTCCACTTCCCCCACTTGAAGAGCAGGCCGCATTTTGCCCCGAACTTCTCGACGCGCGCCACCAGCTCCTGCGCTGCACCCGCGTCGGCGCCCGCGAGCAAGGCGTCGCCCGCAGACGCCGAATCCTGGACCTGCGCCTCCAGCGCAAATCCACCGCGTCGCCCCCGCAGCTCCTCGCGGGCACCACGTAGGAACGCCATCATCACAACTGCGAACAGGAACGGCGACAGCGGGTACCCCTGGCAGACGCCGCACCCCTGCGCCATTCCCTACAGCGCGGCGCCGAAGTCGTCGACCACGAAGGCGAGCTTTGAACAATAGATGGCAGCGACCATGTTCGCGAACCGATCTGGGCAGCCAATCCTCCGCAGAGAATTTGCCAGCGCCTCGCGCGACGCGGAGTCCAAAGCCTTCGCCCTATCCAACGCCAAGAAGACAGTCTTGCCATCACGAGCAGTCCACTTGGCTTCAAGAAACCGCCCGGCAATGAATCCTGCGTCACCCGTGCCACCGTCAGATCAAGATACAAGCTGCGTCTTCAACGCGCGCTGCTCCGCGCCGGCATCCTTCACGCAGGAGGAGGCACACCGGGCGATAGCTCTTGCAATCCGCGGGATCGGCCATCCTGTAAATCATTCCCACCTTCGACTTCTGCCATGCAGCTGACACGCCACTCGTCTCCAGATTGCAGATACGAGTGATCCATTCGCACTTCGGCGCGCCATCCTCGCATGCTGTTCGCAAAAGTCCGGCGGTGTGTCGTCCATGTCCCCAGTTCTGCCTTGCCTCAGTTTGCTCGCTGCCTTGCTTACTTTTGCCTCTGTGATGGCGTCGAGGACAATCGGTATCCCATTCTCGTGCAAATCATCCATGGGCATTGCTGACATAGGGCGCACTGCCCACTGCACCCTGTCTAAATGAGCCGCCAAAGCATCGGCCCGGCCGTCGCTGTCCACGAGCTGGGCCGCGCGCCTTGCTGCGGGCAGAACCCTTTCCGAAGCTTCCTGATATCGCCCCAACTTCTCCTTTTCGCTGTCAATTCCTGCAGTCAGGCGGCAATCTCGCTCGCGAATGATTTGTCTGATCTCTTCCGCCAAGATATTCTCCTCTGTCATGTCAGTCCTCTGTCTGGCTGCCGCACGACGTTCTATGACCTCAAAGGTTCGATGCCGCGTCCACGGTTTCCTCGGGCGTCTGGTCTGCCGCGGGAGGGCGCACTCCGAGGCACAGAGGAATCCGTCTGTCAGTTGGCACCACGGTAATCTAACGTCGTTGTGGTTTGGCCTCGCGGCGGCAAACTCCACCAGTGCATCGGTAAGCTGATGTATAAAGCTGCCTGAAACGTGTTTCAGCTGCGAGGCGTCTGCCCTGGCAGCCCCGTTTTTGCGTCTCCACCGTCGCGCGGATGCGCGACTGCAGCAGGAAGTGGTGCGATGAAAGGGGCATGCTCTAGCGCTTAGGTCTGACACCTTCTTGGTCTGAAGGCCGCCCTTTTAGGTCTGACACCTTCTCGGCAGTTCCCATATGAACGTCACCGCCCCAAAAATCGGCATTAGCATCATCATCATCATCATCATCATCATCATCATCATCATCATCATCATCAGCAGCAGCAGCAGCAGCATCATCGTCATCATAATCATCAGTATCATCATAATCATCATCAGCATCATCATCGTCATCATCACAATCATCATCAGCATCGTAATCAACATTATCACCATCACCATCACCATCTTCAGAATCATATTCATAGTCATTTTCATATTCATAGTCCGAGTCCTGCTCCTACTCCTACTCATACTACCACTCATACTCATACTAATACTCACACTCATACTCAGCATCATCATCATCATCATCACCACCATCATCAGCATCATCATCGTCGTCATCATCAGCATCAGAATCAGCAGCATCATCAGCATCAACATCTGCATCATCATAATGATCATCATCAGAGGCAGCATCATCATCAGCATTATCATCACCATCATCATCACACTCATAATCAAACTCATGCGCGTACTCATAATTCTAATCATACTCATACTCGTACTCATATTCGTACTTAGAATCGTGCTCATGCTCACGCTCATACGCATCATCATCATAATCGTTAGCATCATCATTATCATCATCATCATCATCATCATCAGCATCATCATCATCATCATCATCATCATCATCATCATCATCAGCATCAGCATCAGCATCATCATCATCATCATCATCATCATCATCATCATCATCATCAGCATCATCATCATCGTCATCATCACCAGTATCAGCATCATCATCTTCATCATCATCATCATCATCATCATCATCATCATCATCATCATCATCGTTATCAGCATCATCAGCCATCGTCAGCATCATCATCGACGTCGTCATCATCAGCAGCAGCATCAGAATCAGCATCAACATCATCATCAGCGGCAGAAGCAGCGTCATCATCATCATCAACAGCAGCATCATAATCATCATCATCATCAGCATCATCATCATCATCGTCAGCATCATCATCATCATCACCACCACCACCACCACCACCATCATCATCATCATCATCATCATCATCATCATCATAATCATCATCATCATCGTAATCAGCATCATTAATTTCCGTCATCATCGTCATAGTCATAGTCATCGTCATCGTCATCGTCATCAACATCATCATCACCATCATCATCATCATCATGACCTTCATCATCATCACCACTACCACCACAACCTCCGTCATCATCATCATCATCATCATCATCATCATCATCATCATCATCATCATCATCATCACAGTCGTCATCATCATGATATTCATCTTGTTCATCATCTTCATGATCATCATCATCATCATCATCATCATCGTCGTCATCATCAGCATCATCATCAGCTTCATCATCCCCATCATCATCATCATCAGCATCATCATCATCGCAAGAATCATCACCATCACCATCAAAATCATCAGCAGCACCATTATCAGCAACATCATCACAATCACTATAACCACCACCATCATCATCATCATCATCATCAGCAGCATCATCATCAATCGCCAATCATCATCATTAGTATTATTATCATCACCATAATCGTCATCATCATCAGCATCATCACCATCAGTATCGCAACCACCACCATAATCATCATCATGAGCAAAGCTGCCATCATCATCATCATCATCATCACCACCACCAAAACCAACAGCATCATCATCATCAGCACTGGCATCATCATCTTGATCATCATCGTCATCATAATCATCGTCATCATCATCATGACCATCACCATCGTCTCCCTCACATAATCATCAGCATCACCATACTCATCAGGATCATCATCAGCAGCATCATCACCATCACCATCACCATCACCATCGTCGTCGTCCTCGTCGTCGTCCTCGTCGTCGTCCTCGTCCTCGTCCTCGTCCTTGTCATCGTCCTCGTCCTCGTCGTCGTCGCCCGTCCTCATCCCATCCCTTCTTCCTCTACCACTCCCTTCCCATCCTGTAGCCTCGCTTCTCCTCGCTCCTCCACCCCCGCTCCCTCCACCCCATCCTCCTTCTGTCCCTCCTCGTTCCCTCCCCCCTCCCTCCTTCCCACATGCTCCGCGTCCTCCTCCTCCACCTCCTCTCCTCCTGTTGCTCCTCGGAGGTCTCCGGCGGTCTCTGGAAGCACTCCAGAAGGTCGCTGGGAGGACTCCGCGGGTCCGCGACGGTCTCCGGAGGCCACTGGAGGCCTCGATTGGCCTCCGTAGACCAAGCAGGGCCAGAAACACTCAAAGACTTCCGAAAACCTCGATCCTCGAATCTCGATGCTCGAACCCAAACATCCAACGATCTGATTTGCTGAAACGGCGGGCCATGAAATCCCGACCCCTTGCCCAGGGACAGTCCTTCGTCCCGGTCCCATTTCTGATGGCCCTGGGCAGGAGACAGCCCCCAGATGCCGAAATCGAGGACGACGAGGAAGGTCTGAGTCCCAGATGTGGGGGGGCCTGCTCTCCCGGGGCCGCCCGCTTATGTCTGACAACTTCTCGGCAGCCCTCCACGTCCAGAAGAGTTGCTGGGCGAGCTGGGAGCCGGTCTGGCCCCGGAGGAGAACGGTCGGCATGAGATCGTGGCGCTCACTCTCCCAACACAAGGCGGGGTTGCAGGAACGGAGGCTCCTGCAGCCTCCCTCCCCATGCCCCCTCTGCCCCCCTTGGAACCTTGTGCGTGATGGCGTTCACCTCCCAGGCCTCGGGCGACAGCCCCCAGGGCGGGGAGGAGATGATGCCGCGGGGCCCCCGGCCGAGAGGGGCGGCACAGGCGGGTGGAGGGCTGCGCGGGGCGGAGAATCTCGGATGAGCTTCGCACATGCACGTGTACGCCCACCGCTGCGGCGAGGGCGCCGTTCTGTGAGGTCCCCTGGGGGTTATGAAATTCTGCAGACGCTGCATTGGGAGCACAACTTTTGAACAGCCACGAGCGCCACGATAGGAAAAAGCATCGAAAACCAAGCAAGGAAAATCCCGCGTGTAAGAAGCGTGAACAAGCACAGCACCAGGGGGCGCGAACAGATGCGAATAGGGTAGCACTCTGATTGAGCAACTGCTGGGGGAGAGGGTGGGAATGCAGATAGGTGGGCAGGGGGGGGAAATGGAGAGGGTAGAAGGCGAGAAGGTGGGGAGGGGGAATGGGGGAGGCCAGCGGGGAGGGGAGACGGGAGGGAAAGACGGGGGAGGCAAAGTGCTGTGAATGGGGGGTGGGGGGCACCAGGGAATGGGGATAGGGGGAGGGAAAAGGGCAACGGAGATTTTGGAATAGGGGATGGGCGAGGGAGAAGGAAAGTGAGCAGGGAAGCGGAAGAGGGGAAGAGAGGTGAGGAGGAGAGGGGAGTGGGAAATGGGGGCGACACAGGGCGCTGGCGCCAGGCCTGGAGTCGAAGCCGCCATCAGCGGCAGGCGACGGCGGGATTGAGGAAGAGGGGGAGGCGGGGGAAGTGGAACGGGGAGGGAGCGAGGGCAGCGGGGATGCGGAAGGGGGAGAGGGGAATGGGAGGCTGCGGGGGGGAAGGAAGAGCGGAAAAGGGCGAATGGGAATAGGGGGGAGGGAGACTGGAGGGGGGAAGGTGGACAGGGAGAAAGTGACGAGGGGGAGCGCGAAGGAGAGGCGAGGGGAGCATCGGAGGGAGAGGGGAAGGAGTGATGGAAAGAGGAGGGGAGAGCCAGGAGCCGGGAGATGAGGGGGGAAAAGAAAGGGAAAAGAAAGGAACAGGAGGACCTCCCATCCACTGCCTCCTCACCATCGTACGGAGGCGGCGCGAACGGTGCGGCCCGTGGGGAGGCGGGCACTCCGCCTGCCCCAGCAAAACGCCGGGCTGACATGAGTGGCGAAGTGTGAGAAGGTGAAACAACGGTGCGGGGTTATGCATCTGCCGCAGCACGGTGTGACAGACATCGAGCGTCAGGCGCCCGGCCGAGAGCGCAGCCAGCATCAGCAACGGCAGGAAGAAGCAAACGGCAAGCGGAAACGGCAGCACAGCAGCAACTGCAGCGGCAGCAAGAGAATGTAATACATATATATATATATATATATATATATATATAAATATATACATATATATATATAAACTCAAGAAAATGCACGACTGTCCACCACTCTTTTCCTGCCAGCGGCCTACGCTTCTCCTTGCGTTCACTCGAAACCAAAGCACTCAATCAACAAGTCTCGCGCTCCATCTGCGGTCGGAGGGCGAAGATACCTTGTCTCCTAGCTTCCACTTTTTTTCCAGAACATGGACGCCCATTCGCCCACCCCGCTCCGCTCAGCAAGCTGCGTGCTGGCGCACGTGGCACGCCAACGTACTCAACCCAATTTTCGTTTGGTAACCGTCGCACGCTCACCAGATGTTTCAACATCCGACGCTGCGTGGACCGAAACTGTCGTTCCCGGGCCACCGTGAGCGTCTGGGTGCTTAAAGCATACAGAACGCATAGCGCCACGCATGCCCTGAACAATATCAGACGCTCGTGGATCTGAAACGCACCCCATCAAGGTGCGGAACGCATCCCATCCAGAGGAAAGCATGTCCTCAAATTATGTTCCGGGGGCGTTTTTTGTCGGGCTCGCCCTGCTCGAGCACTCTCACACTGTGCGCGCCGCACTTCAGATGTGGCGGCCGAACAAATGCACTGGTCAATACCACTGTCTTGCCCATATGGACCTCCAGGCCGCACTTCTCAGCCTCTGGCTCCAAGTATGAAACCATTATTCAGACGTCCCTCATGCACCCAAATAGACCGAGCACATCATCGGCGGAGCGCAAGTTTGTCAAGGGATCTTGGGGGCCATCTACCACTAAACCGACATGCTTTCCGATGGGCTTGCTACCCAGCTTGTTCCAGCGTGACTTCAACTTCCGAAATAAAGCTTCCATGACGACGACAAAAGGAAAGGAACTGATCGGCCCCCCCATGTTCACGACCCGCGCAATATCGAAGGCTTGCTTCTCTCACCAGAGAGAACATTGGTTGTCTACTTTGCGTAGAGGCCCTTCAGCACATGCATGGAATCGCTCAGGACTTCCTGGTCTGCCAGGGCTGCCCAAACTGCATCGTGCTCTACCGTGTCGAACACCTTTTTCGAAACCGACAATACAAATCCACAAATCCACGGCGTACTAGTTGTAAGCCTCTGTAATCACAGTCATAAGTATCACATGGCCCACGGTGCTGCAACCCTTCCTGTACGCGGTTTGGTTAACTTACTGCTCACCAACTATCGAACCACGGAGCGCCTCCACGTTGGAGCTAACTGATCAGCGTGCACAATATCGTTAAACTTGCGATTGGCCAATAACTGCAGGGCACGGAAGCGTTCCCCTTCGTGTCAAATACGATGATGCGGGTAGCCAGGCACCCGTCCAACAGTTGCCCGCCAAAAGCAAGAATCGCGTTGAACGCTTCCAACCTTACTAAACTCCCCAGCGTTGAACAGTCGACTTTGAAGAACTCTGCTTTGACGCCGTGGTCGTCGCCTGATTTGCCATGTTCATCGGCTGGATAGCAGCTCCCAACTCTTTCGTCGTGAACGGAGGCACGGTCTCAGCCCTTCTGGGCGAGCACAGATCTGGCCTGTTGTTGCCCCTGGTGGTCGCGCACAGGTCCTCGCGGAACTCTGCGAACACTTCGGCGATCGAAATCCGGTCGTTGTGAACATGCCCCTCCTTGTCCTTCATTTCGGCGATGTGGCGCTTCGGCCTATTACCTGTCATATATTCAATCAAGTGACTGAAACCGCAGAACCCCCAAAAATCTACTCACACTCGGCCATTCTTGGGTTGATCCGGCGACCGCGGATCGCATTTCTAATGTTTGTTACTCCACTGTGTTCTGGGGAGATTTTGTCTGCTGCCGGCAGGTCCGCCGTCTGAAGATTCCTCCGCATATCGATCATCATGCGCAGCTTTTCGTCCGAATCGATTTCTGACGCTGTCTCCGGATTGGCGTCTTTGCACGCCTGGTCGTTCCGCCCTGCCTCCGTCATGCACCTGTTCAACAGATTGACCTTGCCGGCGGCAGTCATGTCGCGCTATGTTACAGATTGCAGGCGCGCGTCCAGAAACGAAACATATGATGTTTTGGGTTGCCACGCCGGGTCTTTCTTGCCATTCCGCCTGCGCGGGCGAGCGAAAGGGGATGTTAGCTGCAAACGGATCCGTCTGTGATCGGATCCCACGCCAATGCCAAGCGGCACCGTGCACACCGAAACGACTGGTCCACCGTACGGAACAAAACCAACGATGATCAATAAAAATCGCGGCACACCATCTCTGGTTTCGTAGCGTTGGTGGTGCGGTCTTTGCCTTGACTGGCACCCTGAAACCAAGGCCGGCCTGGCGCAATATTTTGGCAAGGGCTGGGACGACACCGCGCGATGGTTGACCCCTACTTGTAGTTCCAACCCTCCTCCCCGTTCCTCCTCCCTGTCCTCCTCTCACATATTCATCCTCCCCCTCACCCTCAAATTTTTCCCGTTCGTCATCACACTTGTTGCCGTCGTCAGCAACATAACCACCACCATCACACATGTTATCATCACCATCATCCGCCCCGGTGTTTTCATCACCGTCAGAACAATCATCCTGGCCGCCACCACAACCGACATCACCACCGCCATCATGATCCCGAACGCAGACTCATCCTCCTCACCCTTGGCAACGCGCATCACGAGCGAACACAGTCCGGGCCACATAAACACGCGTTTTTGAAGTCAGCGGCGCAGAGGTCTTTGAGCGCGAGCACCAGATGGCGGTGCTACTGGCGATCGAGCACAGTCCAAAACGCAGCGAAAGAAGCGTCAATCACTGACGTGCGAAGATAGATGGCTGCATCCCAACGAACGTACAACGGCCAGAAACGGAGGAGCACGCCAGGACGAGATCGACTCAAGGTGACCACACACAGACACATACGCACACACACACACACACACACACACACGCAGTTGTCTGATTTAGCGGCGGCCAGGGATCAGACGGCGAGCGGGCAGTGCACACACACACACACACACACATTCTCTCTCTCCCTCTCACACACACACACACACTTACCTTTGGCCGTCGCGGATTCGCGCGCAGCGACGAAGCGGAGAAAATCGGTCAGAGAGTGAACTGGGATCGCGCGGCCGCCCCCCCAGAAGATGGGGCAGGGAACCACGAGGATCAACCATGCCACGCGCATACCCAGGCATGGGCAGCGAAGGCAGAGGAGCAGACAACAGTGAACGCAGGGCGAAATTGATGCGCACCGCACCCGACACGGCATAGGCGAGAGGAAAAGCAACGAGCACAAGCCAACAGGCAGACACACCAAAGCGAGAGCCGCGCCTGGGGAAGCACTGCGAGAAGCGAGCGGGCGGGACGGCCAACACCACACAGAAAGTGCGATGCCCAGAGAGGCGGCGCCGAAGTAGAGACCGAGCGCGGCGACACATAGAACGCGACCGCCACGCGCCGCAGCGAGGACCGGAAACAACTGGCGCACCCACCCACGCAGAGCGGCGGAAGCGCCAAGCGGCCATGAGGCACCCTGCGGAGCGCGGACGGGGGCGCAAGCCCCCCGAGGTAGGAGCCAACGCGGCGCGCGGCCCGAACGGCGGGAAGCCAGGGTGGGAAAAGGCCTCGCCCTGGACGCGGCGGGGGCCGCAGACTGGGCACGCGGTCGGGCGCGCGATGGACGGGGCACGGCACGGGGACTTTGCCGGTCGAGGGGCGGGGAGGCCCGTCCCGCCCGAGGGCGCCCAGCGCGTCGCGCGGGGCGGCAGGAGGAATCACCCGCCGCAGCGCGCGCGCTGCGGGGCGGGGCGCGGCAGCGGCGAGGGCCGCGGAGCGAGCGCGCCTCACTGCGAGCACAGATGCAACATGAAGCGGTCTGCGCCGCGGGGAAAAGGCAGCCAAACCACGGTCGCCCAGCGCGAGCGCAGCGGCGCCGCGGCCGGCAGCCGCGCCGCGGAGGCGTTTTCGGGGGGGGGGGGGGGGGGGGGGGGCCAGCTGCTCGGTCTCAACAGGAGGCCCCGCGCCCGCGGCACCAGCCCCGCCCGCGCGCCAGCCTCGCGCGACACGGGGGCGCCCTGCGCCCGCGCGGCGCTAGTGCCCGGGATCACTCCCTGGCGGGCGGCCCCGCCCCTGGGAGCGCCAGCCACAGGCGGGCCCGCGCAGGCCGCAGGCGCGGCGGGGAGGGCCCCGTCGGCGGACGAGGGCGCCCGCGCGGACCGCGGGAGCGCTCGCGACGGGCCGGGCGCGGCGGGCGTTCGGCGAGCGCGCCCGGGCTTCCGAAGCGCAGGGGGGCCCGACGCGGGTCGGCGGCGGGCGGCCGTGAGGGGGCGCCCCAGCAGCGAGCGGGCGAGGCGGCGGCGAAACAGGATCAGGGATGCGACCACTAGTAGGCGATCGGTTGATCGAGCTGAGCACCTGGCGGGCGTAGCCGAAAAAGAACGCACGCCGCGCCCTGCGGGCAGGCGGCAAGGCTGAAGGGCCCAGGGCAGCGCAAGAGCTCGGCAGGGCAGCCTCGCGCGAGGAGCGCCGCTCGATGGCGGGCGGGCCAGGAGCAGCACGCTTGCTCGCGCTGCACCCTGGCCCTAGGCCGATGCGCCGCGCGGCCTCGGCGGGCGGCGCGCGCGCGCGGGCGGCGGAGGGCGGTCGGGCGACGGCCGGAATCCAAGGCGCTGGCGCCGCCGGGGCGCGCGAACGACTGACGACGGGGGGGCGCCGCGGAGGCCAGCCGCGCAGGAGACGGTGCACAACTGGCGCCATGGGCGATGGATCCGATAAGTGCCGGTGAATGCCGCGGCGCCACGCAGCGGCTCGCCACTGGCTCGCCCATCCCACTCCTCGCGAAGGGGGCGCCGCAGGCCAGCCAGCGCGGGGGCTGGACTCGACGGCTGCGGGGCCAGGGCCCGCGGCGGTGGCGCCTGGCCTAGGCCGGGGCTGGCGCGCGACGGAGGCAAGGCGCCCCACCTCAAGTTACTGAACGGCGGCCTCAGCAGTTGGCGGACAAGCTTCGCGGCTGGGGCGCGCCGCGCGTCGGCGCCGAGGGCGCGCCGTTCGCGCGGCTGCCCGGAATTCCACCCTCCATTCCAGCAAGCGCGGGGGCAGGCGTCGTCGGAGTCGTAGCCACGGGGGCAGCCAAACTGGCAAAATCGCGCTGGCAAGGTGCCGTCTGCGGAAGGAGGCGAGCACGTTGTCGGGGCGCGCCACCTTGCGCCACGTGGCCAAGGCCCATGAACTGCTTGGCCACCGCTACCTTGTCCCACGTGGAGGGATCGTCCAACGGGGCGCCGTCAAGGCGGGCAACAGGGTAGGATCCGGCTCCTGCGACGTCGCGCGGCGCTGGGCCACAGCACCAGCAGCGCGATCTGCTCCCGCCGTGGATGGGCGAGGAGGGGCCATGAACGGCGGGCGGCTGAGGCCCCCGAGTCGTCTCGGGCCCCCACGGAGCGCGCCAGGGGTCGGTGGGCTGGAGGCACCTCGGCAGGGCCCGCCGCCTTGGCTGCGCCACTCCCGCCCCTCCCCCACTGCGCCACGATCGCAGCGAGGAGCGGGATAGCGCCCTGGCCCTCGCTGGCAGGGCCCTCTCTCAAGCGGGGCTGGCAGACGTCGAATCCGCAGGAGGGAGCAGTCGGCCCCAGGAAACCGAAGAGGGCGTCGCGTGGGCAGACGGGGACGTCGCCGTCCCGCGCCGCCTGGCCAGGGCACTGTTCCCCCAGGAATCGCGCCCGAAGGGTGCGGTCGGGGCGGCTCGTGTTCTTGCCGCAACGACACATGGCACCTTGGATTGGGCGAATCGATGGAGCCGGCGGTCCGCGAGGTCGCGAAAGTCCTGCTCGGCTTTTGGGCCGTCGCGTGGCCCTCCATCGCGTGGATTTGAACGGTCAAGGGCGGGGGGCGGGTCTTCGTCGACGTGCTCGTCAGGGTCGTCGGGGGGCGGTTCGCCGTCAACCCTGGCAGCGTCGTCGGGGGCGGGGGCGCTGGCAGCAGACTGGCTGGCGCCACCTGCCGCGCCCTCCTCGCGGGCGTCGGCGGAGCCGGACTGCCGCGGGGGGCCCGAGCGGACGAAAACAGGTTTCTGGTCGCATCGAGGGAGGCTGGGGCGGTCGTCCACGAAGCGGGTTGCCCCGAGGGCCCAAGGGGAAGAAGGCCCAGGTCTTTCCACCGTTCGATGAGGAGGGCCTCGAGCTGCTCGTTCCCGGGCCGGATCTGCACCAGCAAGCCGCGCGGTAGGCCCCCAGGATTGCCGCCCAGCCCCGGCGGCCACTGCCTTGGCATGGGCGGATGAAAAGGCCGCGGGCTGCCCCCCGAGGGCCTCGTCAGGGGCGAGAAGGCCCAGCAACCTGTCGCCACTGACCTGGTCGGAGGGGGGCAGGAGCACTCGAGTCGCTGGCTGACAATGGCTGGCCAGAGTCGCCAGAAGGGCCGGACGCCGGTTCAATTCTCAGGCTCTCGCGATTGCCGACTGGCAGAGCCCGCGGGGGGAGGGCGGGGCCGTTTGTGGGCACGGTTGGCCAGGGTCGGGACGCGCGGCACCCGTACGCCCCCCGACTCCAGGCAGACCTGACAGCAGTTTTTGTTTTCAACGCAATTATTTTGCGGTGACCAACCATCTCGCCAGTCGTCACATTTGGCGCAGCCTGCGACAACTGGCGGAGACACGCACAGACAAGATAACATGCGGAACCCGGCAAGCTGTAATAGCTGATTCCCGCGTCCGTCGCGCGGAAGATTTAATGAACTCGCGGCTAAAATGAAAACTCGCGCGTGCGTACCCTTTACCAGACCATGCTGGCGGGACTCGCACTGGTGCCCAACGCAAGTGGGGAGGAGGGCGAGGGCGAGGACAAAAGAGAAGCCAGCAGGCTATGGCAAACTAAAACTCGTGCGTGCGTATACCGGTCTCCACGGCAAGAGCAAGATAAGGTACCCGCACAGAGAGCCCACACGAGCGGAAAGCAGATGAGCCGAGCAAAGCCTCATGCCTAGGCAGAGGAGCCACGCCAAGTGCGCGGACGAACGATGCTACAGGTTGGTTGAAACCTCAAATCGGTTCAAATATCGCTGGGTGAGAAGAGGGGAGCCAAGAGGTGAGGAAAAGGGAGGGAGAAAGAACTGCGCCAGCACGATGGGGCAACAGCTCGAGTCCGCAAGGGGGCCAACCGCAAATTCTCGGCAAAACGGGGCGAGGCGCCCGGCAAACGCACTTGGCGGGACGCCGGCGCCGCCACTGCAGAAACGGCGGGCCCGCGGGCGGATGGCGCGCGCAACCTGGAGAACTTCGCTCCATCAGCGCATTGCGACCCGTGAAAGACAGCGAACAAAATCACGCACGACATCCTGCAAACTACATCAGCGAAGAATCACCAGCACCGCGCTCCATGGAGGACGGAGGGGGAGAGAGGAGGACGAAGGGGGCGGTAGCCGCCGTCGACGAGCGCTTCAGCTACATCACTGGCCCTCCAGCCAGCCAAACAAAACTGCACAACTGTTAACACATGGGGAGGGGAGGAGGGAGAGGGAGAGGAGGAGAAGGAGGAGGAGGAGGATGCAATGCGACGCGATGCGACCACCGTTGCGGACAACGTCGGGGCCTAGAGCAGACCAGGTGGGTGAGGCCATGGCCTCTAGGATATGAGGTGTCTGGATTCATGCGATGCGAGACATATAAAAAATAGGAGGAGACGGGGAGGAGGAGGAAAAGAAAGTCCTTGGAGTCGGTGTCGGTGCGGATTGGGCGAAACGTCTCGACGTTCGCTGAGATTTGACGTCGTTGGTCTGAGTCCCGGGTGCTGGTCGACGTGAGGTCGGTGAAGTGGTGCTCGAGCGCTGTCCATGCTTCGGTGTTTTGGGCTGTTTGCGTCCATGTGATGTCGTTCGGCTGTCCTTTCGAATGGGTTTGCGTGGGCGGTCGGCGGAGGTCTGGTCTGCATTGACGTAAATAAATGGTGGCTTCGTCGTCCCAGCGTTTGTTTTGGCCACCGTGCTGCCTGTGCCCCCGCTGGCGCGGGTTTAGAACTGGGTGCCAGCGCAGCACTCGCCATGTCCACCTCGTCCGGTCGTGGTTTGCGACTGGCGAAGCCATGCGCCATACTTTCCGTTTGCGCAGCCTCTCCCAGTTGTCAATGTGGTGGGGCTTCATGAGGTGCTCTGCGCGTCGCGTCGCTCACTGGATGTAGTCAACCCATGGTTCCATTTCGTCTGCGGTGGTGTTGTATTCGCCGTCTTCGCTGTGTTTGTCAGGCGTGTCAGGCGCATCACACTGTGATGGGTTGCTGTCTGTGTCGTCGCTAATGCTGTTGGTGCGGTGTTCGTGGTCGTGTGTTTCGCTGCTCGCGCCGTCGAGATTAGGTCCCTGGCCGCTATGAACGCCGGTTTCTTTTGTTGTGCGCTTCCGTGACGTTCTGATGATCATGCGAAGCATGCGTCGTTGTCTCCGTCGTAGATGCTGCCGTAGAGGCTCCGTGAGGGTCCACGTATCTGCTCCCTATAACGCTGTTGGTGCTGCAGCGCTGAAAGTCGAAGTCGGTGAGCCATTGGGTAGTGTTTGCTGGTCAACTCCTGCTTGCGAAACGTGAATGATGTCCATGCAGCTCGCGTGCGGTGGTGGATTTCCGTTTCCATCGATTCGTGGAAGCTGATCTAGTGGCCTAAGTATGTGATACTGCCCTCGTATGGAACGATGTTTATATCCGTGTCTCGGAAACGTGCTGTGCGTGAGCTCGCCCTTCCGGGCCTTCGCGTCTGGTTGCTCGGTATTTTGGTTTCGCTCGGGTGTAATTCGAATCCGTGTAGCCTCGTCGCGCGCACAATGTCGCCAAGCATCGCTGCCAGGCGCGGGAGAGTTCGGCTGGTCAGGAGCACGTCGTCGGCGAAGCGTAGGTTGCTCAGCGTGGCGGTGCTCGCGAATCCCAGTTAAACTCCATTCCATGATTGCTGCCATCCGGGGCCAGAGGAGGAGGACGACGAGGAGGAGGAGGAAGAGGAGGAGGAGGAGGAGAGAAAGGAGGAGAGGAAGGAAGGGAGGTGAGCGATTCGCCATCACGAGGCGTTTGGCGCCAAACGAGGGGAGGCGAGCGATTCGCCATCTCAAGGCGTCTGGCGGCGGGGCGGCGCCCGCGGAGCCGCTGGGCCGCTCCTCCTCCCGGCCAGGACGCGAAACCACTCTGGAGCCATAGGGGGAGGGGGGGAGGGCGAGGAGGGCGACGAAGAGGAAAGGAGAGGAGGAAAGAAGAAATTACCCCGTGCGACCCGACCTAGAAGTTGGAGCACCCAGGAAAGCAGCATTCGTTGCTATGCTATGCTATGCTATGCCAGGCGGGCATGGAAGCACCGCTGAACGGCTCACTCCGCCAACCTCGGGACATGAGCGTGGGCGGCTGTGTGGCAAGGCCTCTGGCCTTGAGCCGACATGGTTACGGAAGGCACTGCTTGCGGGGGTTCCGGTCCGGCCAGCGAGGCTAGCTCGGCATCGGTCGCACATTGCTTTTGATTTGCCTTTCCTTTGTTTTGCTCTTGTTTTTGTGATTTGCGTTGCCTGTGCTTTGCTTTGCTGTCGCTGCTGTTGATTTGCCTTTGCTTTGCTGCTATGCTATGCTATGCTCTGCTCTGCTCTGCTATGCTATGCTACGCTGCGCTGTGCTATGCTGTGCTGTGATGTGCTGCGCTATGATATGCTATGTTATGCTATGCTATGCTATGATATTGCTGGGCGATGATATGCTATGATACGTTGCGCTATGTTATGCTACGTTATGATATGATATGATGTGCTCTGTTATGTTAAAGCTCAGCGAAGCTAAGATGAAGGTAAGCTACGCTAAGATAAACCTGAGCTAAGATGAAGCTAAGCCAAGCCGAGATGAAATAAGCTAAGCTAAGATGAGATAAGCAACGCTAAGCTAAGGAGACGTGACTGTAGGAACCGCGGGGCGGATACTGGGGGAACCGCCCGGGCCGGTTCCCACTGCCCTGCCTTTAAGCCAAGAGAGTAAGTACCCTTCTAGGCAAAGCCTAGGTAGGGAATAGCTCCCATGCAACACACTGGCATCGAACAAGGAGGGGGGGAGACACCGGCAGTAGAAAGGAAGGGGAACTGTACAAATGACCGCCGGTCGTGCCCGACCTCAGCGAGGATATTCTCGGACCTGCCGTGGCCCCCGACGGCCTCACGGATAGATTGTTGCAGCGCCCGCTCACCATCCGAAAGCGTGAAACCACCTGGATGGCGCGCCGCGTTCGTGGCCCGGCACGCCGCGCAAGCCCCGAGAGTGCCCAGGGCGAGCAGCTGGCCATTGCTCTGGTCGTCGTGGACCCCAAGCAACCATGGTAATTGCCATTCGCCCATGATTTTCAACATCGCGGCGTGGACTCGCCGAACGACCCTGCAGATCGAGTAGTGCCCCGCGCTATCCTGCGCTGCCCCACCACATCCGAGCGCGCAGAAGTGCCGAGGGCCGTCGCGCCGTTGGAAGCGACCTGCTGCGCACCACCAATTCCACGCAGTTCGGAACACAGCTGCGCGCACCGTCGGCGGCACAAGGTTCTTCAACGTCTGCACCCTGGCTAGGAACCGACAGGCAGCGACCCGAAGGGTGCGTCGCGGCACGCAGCATCAAACCAGGCTCATCTTGAGCCGCACGCGCATCTCAAAAGCTGGCGTGTCGCGCCGCCGGATGCGTGCTCGCACTGCCCCTTGTAATCGGTGCCGCACGGCCTGCCAGTAGTCGGCCGCCAGAGACTCGGTGGGCACGCCTGCCAGGGTGGCGGCAATATCCTCGCCGCGCATGCCCTGGCCTCGAAGGCTGCTGTCGGCGCAGCCAAAGACGATCGCGAAAGCGCATTGAAACAAGCTAGACCACTTGGCAAATCGCTGCACGTAGTCCGACTGCGACCACGCATCGCAAATCTGCCGCACGATTCGGCGGAGGCCTCCCTGTCCGAGGTCGCGGGTCTCATGCGCGGCCGCCCAGAGCTGGGCCGCTGGCGCGAGCGCCGCCAACTTTCCGAATGCGCACGGCATCCCACAAAGCGCGTCGAGGTTTAACAGATCGTTTGGCATCGCCCAACTGCCTGGGCCTGGAGCAGCACCTCGCGAAGCCCACGTCTCGACCTGCTGGACGCCGCAATCCACGTCCGCGATCTGGGCGGTGAAGTTCAAGACTGGGAGGGCGTAGGGATTGCACACGAAGGTGGCGAAGCGGAGCCCGAGCGAAGATGACCATTGCCAGCCAGACACGCGGTCCCGAAATCTGGCCGCCGCGCGGTCCCATGTCTTGCCAACTTCTCCCGGGCCGACAAGGCAACCCAGGTACGCGGCATCCCGGCGAAGCGGAAGAGCAGCCCAGTCTGGCACAGCTCGCGCGATCAAGGCCTGCATGGCGGCATGCGTGTCATCGCTCAGTGGGATGTTAACTGTTTTCTCCATGTTGACCTGCGTGCCAGAGAACTGCCCGAATTCTTGCAATGCCCATGCCAGAATTGGGAGCTGCGCTTCAACGCCCTCCAAGACTACACCCACGTCGTCCGCGAAGACCCGCACCAAACATGCGAAAATCAGAAGCGAAAGGGGGCGCCACTGGCGGATGCCAGATCGCATGCCGAATCCTGGCCACAGAGAGCATCCAGCCGCCACCTTGCACGCCCCACCATTGCAGAAAGCCTTGAGCGCGGAAAGCGCCCCGCCCGGAACGGCAAAACCGTGTGAGCACCCCATCAGGAAGCGGCGAGCAACGCCGGGGAATGCAGCCTTGAAGTCGATCAGGATGAGCATGATCTGCTTGCGCGTCGCCGCCGTCTGCAATGCCTCAGCCTCGACTTCCAACACGTTGAGTAGCGCCGAGCGGTCGGGCCAGAATCCTCACTGGGGCTTGGAGGCCCATGGCCCCAAGCGCTGTTCCCATCGGTACTTGTCTGCAGACGCCAGCAAGCGATTAGACACATCCAAAAAGACAAAGGCCGCGTCGCTCCAGGAGCGTACACCGCGCCAACGACAGCGTCGATGTCCTCTGTCAACTTGGGAATGCAACACAATGTCCCCATCGCTGCACGCCTCGCGGACGTCGCCCACGGCAGTGTCGGAAGCAAGGCCTGCGGCTGCGTCGTGCAAGACGTTGACGGCCAAACGCCCAAGGCGTTCCCATAGACATGATGGGATGCGGTCCAGCCCTCGGGCTATGTTCTCAGCGGCGCGCACTGCCCACCCCGCGTCCTCTCTGGAGATTTGCCAATGGCGCGCTTCCTGAGACAATGGTGAACACGCCCACGTAGGCCCTGTTTCCCGACGCCAGCTCTGTAGCAGTGCGTCGTCGATGCCCCTATCTTGGAAGGTCGCGCTCCAATGGCCCTGCAAAATCTCGGCGATAGCTTCGGGGTCTGCGGCAACCTGCTGGCCCGCCCCCCCGGTTGCTCCCAGCGGCATGGATCAGGCTTCAAAGGACGCATTCCGCCAGCAATGGAGCCCCGCCGGGCGACAGCTGCAGCATCCGAAAGGTGTGGAAATTCCCGGCGCAGCGCCTCGGCGCCATTCCGAACGTCTGCCTCGCCAGTTCCAGGAAATATTCCTCGAGATTGCCGGTGGCTTCTGCGGTGCCTTCGATTAAACCTGGGACAGAGGACCGACGAGAGATGTCCGGCAGCTCCCAGAGGGCTCGCTGGACAGCCAGGACCCCCCCGAATTGCGAGGCCCTCAAGCAACGGATCGCTGCGCCTATACAACGTTGGCCCGCTGGCTCCGAAGCCTCGCCAATGACCCAGCGGCCGTTGTCCTCGAGGCTGATCTGGGTGATGGACCGCTTCATCAGCAAGAGGCGACGACGTCGCGCCCCCCTTGCGCGTCTCCGAGCCGGAGCTCCTGAGAGCGCACCTCCACGCGCGCTGCCCAGCCCCGGCTTCTGGAGGGCGCCGTCGGGATAGGCCGGCATCGCCCGGCGTCTGATCGCGCGGCCCTGCGCGATATCTCGATGGATCGACGGGTCGATGGGCCCGGCGCCCAGCTCAACGCAGAACAGCCCACAGAGAAATACAACTGCTCAGCCAAATTCGCGCCCACATAAGCCCTGCCCAAACTAGAGGCGCCACGAGCTGCGCGACGAGCGCGTTCTGGCCAGGGAGGCCCATGAGAATTCAATGGCTGGAGAAACGCATCGGCTCACTCCAGGCGCTCGTCCGCATCGCGCCTCAAGGACCAAGTAGCGCTCGCGAGGCCCATCCTGTCGGCACCCCCCCGCGTGAACTTCCAATCCCCTAGATGGGCGGCGGCGGCCCGCAAGCGGTGCCGGACATAAGAAAAGAGCACATCGCGAGTCGCAAATGTCTGTCCGTTGCCGGCGCGCCTCGCCAACACGAGAATACAAACAACGCAACAGTGTCCACAAATCCAGCGGGGCCGCCAAGCCGTAAAATGGACGCCCCCCCCGCCGCCAACCCCCGCCCGAGTCGCCGCAGCAGCGCCGCCAACTTGGCGACGAAATTCTCCGTCTCAAATATACCCACGCCCCCAGACTGGGCGCCATGTGACCACCAGCAGTTCACGCCTCGCGGCGCAGACATGGCCGATGTTGAGCCCGCAGCACTGCGCGTTGTCCTGCACGGACAGGAAGTCGGCATCGCGAAGTAAACGCAGGCAACGCGCCTTCTTGCGTCGATGCGACTCCGCAGACGCAGCGAATAAGGTTTGGGCATTCCAACTGCGGCCGACCACGACACCAGCATAGGGGCTGCCAGGGTGCCAGCCACGGCTGCCGGGTTGCGGACTCGCGCTGGGCGAACCATCGGGGGGGCCCCCCGGCGGTGCACTAACTGCCGTAGTCGGTCGTGTCGTGGCGGGCCGTCAGGCACGTCCATCTGCGCCGCTGGCGGCAGGTTGGGCCTCTCCAGAGCCAGCAACCAGAGACCCAGAGTATCTGGAAGGACCTGTAGAAGAGGCCAGGTGCCCTGCAAAAGAAGATGAGCACGTTGATGGAGCAATCGACGGGCGAGCACCACCGCAAGCAGAGCGTGAGTGCGCAGTAGTAGGTGACGAGTGGGACGAAGCTGGCGGGGCCCACGGCACAGAGGCAGACGGAGACACTGCAGCCAGCGAAGCCGATGTCGTTCGGGGGCAAATTGCCGAATTTAGGCATGCACCACCTGCGATGCAAGACGCCGCGCGTGGAGACGATGGGAAGGGCGACGCCAGCAAAGAACGCCCACGCGACAGGGAGCAAGTCGATGGAGAGAGAGAGAGAGAGAGAGAGAGAGAGAGAAAAAAAGAGAGGGAGAGAGAGAGAGAGAGAGAGAGAGAGAGAGAGAGAGAGAGAGAGAGAGGAGAGAAACCCAAAAAACAAAAACGCCCCAGGCAAAGCTGACATAATCATTATTGACTCAGCTGTGGAAGAAGACCCCCAATCTGACCACGCAACAACCACCACCTCCCGAGGGCGCTTCCAGCACTGGCGCCCGATATGCGGCTGCTCCTGGTTGGGCGCGAAATTCCCCAGACACCAGCTCCGCGCCGACGACCTGCGCTGGCGCCCAGGCCCCGTTCACCTCGACAACATGCCCCTGAGGAGTCTCCTGCACGCGGCGCACGTCGCCCAGGAGCGTCGAGCTGGAAGCGGACGCGGCGGGCGACGTCGCCGGAAAGCGTGAAATCCACAGCCCGCGACTGCGGGACTGAGTCATCAGAAGGTTGCCGCTGCGTCCACTGGATGCCCGTCTCGGCGCTGATCACCTCCGCCGCAAGCCGCGACAGCAGCTTCTGCGGTCGCGCGCCCAGAGGTCCTCGCAGCCGGAAGCGGCTCCGCGCAGCAAAAACCGTCGCGCCGCCTCTCCGCGCACGCCCATGCGCCACCAACCCGTCGAGGGCGGGGTCGAGAACGAGTGGGCGCGCAAACGGGCGGCCCCCCGAAACCCGCCCTCATCGCATCTGCATCGCTGCGATGCCTGGGTCGACGCGCAAGATCCCAGTCAGCGCATCCCCCCACTCATCCCCCCCAGCTGAGGCGCGCGCAACAGCACTGGCCGGGGGGGCCAAGATAAAGTCGTCGCACAGGCTGCGGAGGCGGTCGAAAACCGTGAGGAAGTGAGCTCGAGGACGCGAGCGGACCGGTCCCCCGGCATTGTCTGGCACCCGACGGCAGCCCCCTGAAGCGCCTCGGCGCTCCTGAGTTGGCGGACCAGCAGGCGGACTCCCAATGCAGAACACTCCTTCTTGGCCTTCATCACCATGGATAGGACGCGCTTGCCTCCAGGGCTGGAGCCAAGGCCGCGGGGGGGGCCATCTCCCAAGTAATGCCACTGGCGCCCGGAAGCTGGCACGGAGCGAGCCCTGTCTCCAGGCTCTGCTGGACCTCGCTACGACGCGCGAGGAGCGGTCCGCGCGCAGCGCTGGGAACCAATAAACCACCTCCGCGCGCCCCTGCCCACCACCACGAGACAGGTAGGAGACGGATAGGCTTTTGTTCGCGGAGGATGCTACACCATGGATCGTCGTCGCCATGACGGCTGACTCCTGGAGGTGAATCGCGCGCTGAAAGAAGAGGGCCCCACACCTTCTGGGGCAGACGGGGGACGCTCCACAGGTCCTCCAGCATAAAGGGTTTCCCCAAATTCGGGAATCGGCTCACGCTCGCAGGAGACAAAAAAATGTTCTTGCCGCCGCGAAGAACTGCATGCTGAAGTCCCCCGAGAAATCGTCGAAGATGCCCAGACTCACGCGGGGCCCAAAGGATGACGCCGTCACGCGGCAGCCCCTCGAGGGCTGCCTGGGCCCCCACCCTGCCCTTGCAGAGTTGCCCCATGAGCCTTCTGGCCGAGTTCACGCCCAGTCGACCCCCCCTTCCGGGCGCGCCAGAGCCGCTGACATCTGACAACCGCAGCCCGGATGTCCACGCCCGCAGGCCGTTGGACAGGCGGGCCCCCAGCCAACGCCCCAGCGCTGCAGGAGGCCCCAAGTAAGACGGCGGCGCGCAGCCAGCACGTCGCCGGCAGCCCTTGGAAACAGTGGGCAGGTCGGCCAAGCATGACGCACGGGCCTCGACCATCGCGCGTTCAGCCTCCGACGCCGCTCGCGTGGACTCCAGAAGCCAATCCACGAGGGCGCGGGCCACGGAGAGCACCCGCTTGGCGCGAAGAGCCCTATCCCCGATTATCCCCACGGCGGGATGGGCCCCCGCTGCAGGCTCTACGCCAGGGCGGCGCCAACACGAGGACGCCGCAAGGTCGCCCCCCATCCGCTCGAGGTGAGCCCGAAGGTTTGCCCAAGATGCCGAGACCGTGGCCGCGCCCGAGATGGCTGGGGCAGCGGCGCCCTGCAGCCCAGTCGCAGACTGCGCCCGGACGTAGTCGGCGTTCACGAGAATGGCCCCATCGGTCCACTCAGTCCAGCCCGCGAGCAACTCCGACTCCAGGCGCTGCGGGAACGTCGGGGGGGCCTCGTCAATATCGACGTCGCTGACGTCATCGTCGTTGATTATCGAGGCGCAGAGCGTCCTGCGCCAGGCCACCGTCGTCGGCGCTGGCGGCCATCGCGGGGCCCCCAGCGGCCGAGGCGGCCGGGGCGGCAGCTGGGGAAGGCGCGGCCAGAATCAGAGACGCTGCGTCATTTGTCTCAGCGCGACGACGCGCGACTCCTCTGCGAGCCCCGCCTGAGTCACGGCCCGCCGGCATGGTCCGCTGGCGCGAGAGGCCCCGACGCCAAGGCGGGCCGATGGTGCGCCGAGAACACGTCGAGGGCGGGCCCCTCAAGGCGGCCGGCCTCCCAGTCGGAAAAAGTGAGCGCTCGCAGGGAAGCAGGGCCGCTGATCTGATCAGCACCCGAGGCGGAGCTCGCCAGACTGGCGACCAACTTGAGGAAGACCCCCATGGACGCGCGGATATCGCCAAAGTCGCCCGCGGGGATCGAGAAGTCGCCCTGCGCGGCTCTCCGAAGAGAGCGGCCCTGGGAAGTCCACGGGGCGACGAAGCCTGGGGGCGCTTCGGGGCGGTCTCCGACTTTGCTCAAGTCTCCAAGGGCAAGCGCGAAGTCGTTGAGCTGTCGCGGGGCAGCCGCGCCCAGCAGAAGACGCACGACGCCCTCGCTCTGAGGCGCGCGGGGGAGGGGGCGCGCGGCAAAGCGACATCGAAGCCCCCGGCAGTCCGCGGGCGGCGGAACGCGCGGACAACCGGGGGGCGGAGGGGCCTCGCTGCGAAGTGGGCGCAGGCAAGCGGCCGCGGTCAAGAAAGAAAGGATGCACCCGTCATCGCGGACGGGGGCGACCGCAGAACGGCTGTCGCCCGGGCCCCCAACGCGGCGGGGGCGGGGCGCGGCGCCGCGGCAGCGCGCCCGGGGCGGCGCGCGCGGCCCGATCCGAGCCCGAGGCGGCGCAGGAGGTCCAGGGCCCAGAGGGGCGCTGCCCGAATTGCACTCGTGAGTACGCAGGCGCGAAGGCCAGCAGGAGGAGAAACCCGGGGGCGCCCGCCAGGGTGGACGGGCACTTGGCCAGCTCACCGCACGTCTGACGCTGGAAAGTCCGCCTGAGGTGAACACCGGATGGTCTCAAGGAGCACCCGTTGCTGGGCCAGCTCGAACGCCTCCTGCCGACGCTCCAAAGTTGTCTGCTGTTAAGGCCCAGTAAGACGACCAGCGCGCTGACCCCCACCTTCGCGACAAGAGGTGCGTCGCGCATTCGCCGCCCGTGCGCCGCCCGTGCGTCGGCCGCCGAAAAGACCAGCCGCCCTCTCGAACGCGCGCGCCGCCCTCGCAAGGGGGCAATTTGGCGAGTGCGTCGCCGGCGCGGCGGGCGCCCACGGGGCGGATCGCACGCGCGTCGCCCGCTCCACGGCCGCTGAAAAGGCCGGTCGCCTTCGGGAAAAAGAAAGTCGCCCACGCCGCGGCCCCCTTGGCGAGAAGAGGCGGCCGCTGGGCTACCTCGGCAGATCAACAGATCCTTCTAACATTAGAAATGCCGCGATGCTGCTGAACGCACCCCGGCGCTATGCCAGCAGGTCCCCACAGCCGCCGCCAAAGCCGCCGCGACCGCCGCCAGCGTCAAAACTACCACCGCCACGATCGCCACAGAAGGACGCGACCGCAACCACATCCACCGCGACGATTACGACCAACACCATTTACCGCCATCACCACCACCACGATCACCACGCTTCTCGCGACCACCACAACGGCCGACACAAGCACGACCACCGACGCGACCACCACCAGCCCGCCCACCACCCGCGGCGCGACCCCACCAGCGCGACCACGGCGACGAACGCGACCACGACCACGATCACCAACATGACCATTACAGAAGCACCCGCCCGCTCCGCCCCCCCCCCTCCCGCCCCCGTTCTCCTGCCGGGCCGCCCTCGCCGCCGCGCCCGCCTCGCGCCCCTGCCCCCCCCACCCCCCCCTCCTTTCCTCCTCGCAATATTCCTCTTCCATCGTTAGCGGCGGGGCCATTCGCTGAAGGCGGGGGCGCCGCTCGCGGCGACGCGCCGCGGCCGCGGAGGGGAGACCGCAGGAGAAGGAGACAACGAAAAGGGGCACGGGGTGGCGAGGGAAAAAAACAAGGACGAGAGAGGAGGGGGGAGGGACGGACAGAGAGAGGGAGGCCGGGAGCAAGGAGGAGAAGCAGGGGAGGAGAGGGGGAGACGAGGCAAGGGGGACGGAGGAGGAGGAATGACGAAAGAGGAGGGACGACGAGGAAGGAAAAAGGGAAGAAACAGGGGCAAGCACCGCCCTTCCTGGCGCAATGGGGGACGCAGCCGCCGCCACTCGTGAACGGCGCAAGCACGGCGGGCCGACGGCCGTTGCGCATTGCTGTTCGGGGAATTGCTACGGGCGGGCAAAGTCGCGATTGCGTCGCGCATGCGTCGCGCGTGCGTCGCGCGCGCGTCGCGCGTGCGTCGCGGGTGCGTCGCGCTTGCTTCGCGCGCGTGGCGCGTGCGTCGCGCGGGTCGTTCGTGCGTCGCGCGCTGGCAGGGGTGCGTCGCGCGCGGGTCGGGGCGCGTCGCGCGCGCGCGTCGCGCGCGCGTCGCGCGCGCGTCGCGCGAGCGTCGCCTGGGTCGTTCGCGCGTCGCGCGCAGGACGCGCGCGAATGGCTCGAAGTGCGCCGCGGACTTCGGACGGCACGTGAACCGCGCGGCCCGCGGACGAAACAATCAAGGGCCGCGCGCGACAATCGTAGAAATAGCGAGACACGCACGCGAGAACTACGAACGCGAGGAGACCAATAGACGACATGGAGACGCAGCGCGCACGGACTAATTCATTTCAAACGCACGCCCCGTCAGAATTTGAACATCGGTTCGTCGCTGCAGCCATTTGGCGACGTCTCGCCCGCCGATGCATTGGGGGGAAAAGAGGAGGGAAGTGAGGCGAGGGATGGGCGGGCGGAAAAGGGAACGGACCGGCAAGGAGGGGGCGCGCGGAGGCGGCGCAGCGGCGGCGGGAACGACGGAAGGCAATCGAAGGGGGGCGGCGAGAGCGAGGAGGGCGAGAAGGAAGTTCCAGGAGGGTGGAAGGACAACGGGGGTGAGTAGGGAGGGGGACAGGACGGCAGCCTGACACAAAAGAACTGAATACAAATTTTGCAAACGGGACAAAACGCGCAGAGCGTTGGACAAGGGGGAGAGGAAGGAAGAGGGGGGGGCAGGAGGATTGGCGCGAAACGACACGGGGGTTCGCGGCGCGATGCGACGGGCCGAAGCGGCGCCGCGTCGCACGACGCGACGTCACCCCCACCGTGGCGCAACACGCACAGCCCCACATCAACGCGAGGCGTCTTCGCCCTCAGCAACGGTTGGCGCCCCCGAAAATGCGCACCAGCAAATCCTCTTGCGCCAAATTGGAAACAGAGAGCGTTTGTGCACCGCCGAACTAAGGGTGCGCCAAGACCGCCAAAATGGCTGCTGGCGCACCGGCGTCGGAAACCTATATATCGCCAGAGAAATTCCGAAGTCGCGCCACACGTCGCCCACGCACTCTGGGAGGCCGGGATTCGGGACAGAGACGCAAACCAAGGCCGGCGCGCGGGCGACGCTCGGGCGACGCACTGAACGAAACTTAAGGGGGGGGGATCGCATGACTGGGCCTTAACATTGTCTGCCAGGCTGGGGCGGCGGGCGATGTCATGGCGAGGGCAGCGTCGCGCGAGAGAACGTCGAAGGTAACCATTCGACGAAATTCTCCGCTAGCTTCACGACCAGCCCTGCTGCGAGGGCGCAGTCTATATGGAGGAGGAGAAACAAGGCCTTGCGGCCGGGGCCAGCCATGGCGACGCCAAGGAAAGCCACCCAGTGCCTCTCTCCCCTGTCAACGGCGACGTTGAGGCGGCGTGGGCGGTCTGTGTGGCCAAGAATGAAGCTTGAAGCAATAAGCGTGAAGCCTCGGCTGAAAAAGGCCCACGGGGCCAAGAATGAAGGCCGCATTGTAGCGCCCACAGGACACGAGGACCAAGTTAGCCTCGTCGCCCTGCACATGTTTGTTTTCGTTCCCCACTGACCACACAGCCAAGCTCTGCGCGCCTGGCCGCACGGTTCGTAGGCTCCCTCGGGAACCCACTCGCCCACTCCCCGACGTACTCGATGTTCACGAGGTTCACCGCAACGTCCTTGGACTTGCCCTTGGCCGTGCCTCCCCGCCCAATCGGGTCGAAGCGGACGAACGCCATGCTGGGGCCGCTGCACCTGGCAGGTGGTGCGTGTGCAAAAAATCATATTGCTGACGAATTAAGGCTTTGACTTTGCACACACAACAGATGGAGCAGGCGCGCACGCACGTCTGGCCACTGGTCGGCCATGCCCTAGAAGGAGGCGCGCGTCGTGGGAAGGGCGGGCCGTCGGCACGGGGTGGGCATAGCGGAAGCAGCACGGAGGGACACGCCCAAATTCCCCATTCCCATGTTTTTCTCATTCCTCCTGCATATTTCAACACTCCTCCGTAGGAAGAGGGACGAGGGAGGAGGGAGGAGGGAGGAGGCGACGACGACGACGACGACGACGACACCGACGAGGGCGGTGACGAAGGCGAGGACGAAGACGACGACGACGACGACGACGACGACGACGACGACGACGACGACGGTGACGACGACGACGAGGACGAGGAAGACAACGACGAGGACGAGGACGAGGACGAGGACGAGAACGAGGAAGACAACGACGCCGACGCCGACGCTGACGCCGACGCCGACGCCGCCGCCGCCGCCGACGACGACGATGACGGCGGCAGCGGCGGGGGAGGGCGAGGCGGCAGCCTCCACGGGCAACGGCGCGGGGCCCCTGGCGCCGAAAATGTCCGGGTGCGCCGCGCGGAGCCTGGAGCGCTCCTCGGCACCGACGACGACGACGACGACGACGACGACGACGACGACGACGACGACGACGACGACGACAATGAGGAGGACGAGGATGAGGACGAGGACGAGGACGAGGACAGCGACGAGGACAACGACGATGGCGACGACGAAGACACCTAGGTCACCTAGCTTCGCGCATCGCACCCCGCGAAGCGCGACGCGCGGTTAGCTTCGCGCTATCGCGCCGCCCGCTTGGAGAAGGGCAGGCGCTATGGCCCAGACCGCGATGCGCAATGCGCGATTGTCTTCGCGCTCCCGCGGGTGACCTAGCGGCAAGGGCGACGACGAGGAGGAGGACGACGACGACGACGCCGACGGCGGCGACGGCGGCGACGGCGGCGCACAGCGCTCCTCCGCATCATACCGCCACTCGTACTGGTTGGCCCATTCGTCAAATGTGATCTCCTGCGCAGAATGCACCTGTAAACCACCACCCTGGCCAGGGCCCTCTGGGGCCCTGGCATGGTATATGCGCCCTCCCGGCCAAGGCCAGGAGGGTCCATTCACCATCCTAGAGCCCAGGATGGCCCTGGCCAGGCACGGGGGCAGGTGCCCTCTGCGGATCTCCTGCTCATCGTTCAGCGCTCTCTGCCTGCAGTCAGCCAGGTACCGTCTCTGCCTCTCCTCCTGTGCGCCCACGCGGTCGTCGCCCAGATCCACGAGCAGCGCCCCGACCTTCTTGTCCCTCTCAGCCGACGCCTTCAGCTTCTGGTACTGACTCTGCACCTCCTCCCTGGACAGCAGGGCCATCAGCTGGCTGAGCGCCTCCTTGTGGGGGGGGGCACGCAGACGCCGACACCGATGCTCCCAGGACCTGCCCCAAGGTGCACCATGACCAGGAATCCGAGGCGACGCTGGCACTGGTGACGAGGGGCCGCCCGGGAGGCCCCACGAAAGGCATGAGCGACGGAGGGGCATCGGTACCAGCATGCATGCCGTTCTCCGCCTTCGGTGGCAACTCATGGGAGCCTCCCATACCGTCTTGTCGGCTCTTGCGAGTCGACGCTAGTCGACGCCAAATCGACTAAACTCGACGCTGACCGAAGCTAAATCGGCGCTATCTCATCGACTCCCAGAAGCTAATCGACGCTAGTCGAGGCTGAAGACGTAAGAGGGTACACCAGGCCCCATTATTTGCTACCGAATCCTCCGATCCGAGGCGACTCTGGGCACTGGCGACGACGGGCCGCCCAGAAGGCCCAGGAGGCACGAGCGACGGAGGGGCACCGGCACCAGCGTGCCGTTCTCCTCCGGTCCTTGCTCTCGAAGTTCGACAGCCTGACCATGGTCCAGTAGTCTGCGAGCGCGGCCTCCCTCCGGCCCGCTCGCGCCCGGGCCTGTCTTGCGGCGCGAACAACAAGGGGGTGGGGCGCGAGGGGTGAGGCCTTCTCGAGGGCGACAATGGGGGCGAATAGCCCAGGGGATAGCAACACATGTATCCAGAGGCGCCGATCGTCCATGCCTTCGGCGAGGCTCCCAGGCGAATACGTGTAATGCCCGCCCCTGGGATATTCGCCCCCATCGTCGCCTCCGACCTTCCAAGCATGCAGCGGGCCTTTGGGAAGACATCCTGTCTTTAAGAAACCTTCTCAAACGCCTCCACCCAATCTGAGAAGCACCCCATCTTCTCAGAATACCATCCCCAAAAAGTCCGTTCAAAATCGGTCCCTGGACTCCTCGAGCGGCCTGCCCCAGCCAACGGTTCACCCTGGATCGATGTTGGACCGCCCCAGTGCCCGAAACGGCCCTCCTGAGGCGGATAATCGCGAAGAGACAACTCGAACCACCACCCCTCCCTCGCCCGAGGCCCACTGCGCACGCAGAAGGCACCTGCACACCGTCACCACCACCCGTGCCTGGCCCTGGGCCTCCCTGGGGCCTCAGTGGCGGCCCTGGCCAGGCACTGGCGATGGGTGCCCTCTGCGCATTGCGCTCGCCGCCGAGCCTGCCCCCGCCGATAGAGCGCCTTCATGCTGCGGGGGTCCAGCTCCAGTGCCAGCGTCGCCCGCGCCTCCGCGGCCTCCTCGCGGCCCGCCTGCAGCGCAGCCTGCGCGGCGTTCAGCAGCAGCGCCAGCCGCAGCCTGGCCTCCCCCTCCTCGTCCGCCCGGAACTCGCGCGGCACGGGCGGCTCGGGAAGGTCCTCGCTCGGGCCTGGCGAAAAAGGGGGGATAGCGAGAATCAGCTCACGTGATTGATTTTCCCGGCGCCTCCAGGCGCCGGAGGCGGCCACGTATCGAGGACTGGGCCCCTCGGTGGGGCCGGCACCAGCTGCACGCAGCACATTTCGTGATACCCCCCTTCCCCCAGTCCCCCCCTTTTCCTCCGGCCCGACTCACGGGCGGCGGGCACGAGACACGTGACACCGCGCCTCGCGCCCCGCGAGGCGCGACCATCCGCGCGGCATCGCGCCCTCGCGCCGCTCCCTTGCAGGAGGGCGGCCGCGCTGGCTCGGACTGCGACGCGCGAAGCGCGATCCTCTTCGCGCCTCCGCGGGCGACCTGAGACGAAGGCAGATTCGGGTGAAGGTACAGTAGGGGCCCGACCACAAGAAACCGAGGGCGTCCGCTGATTTTCGGCGTGGTAACGTCAGTCTCTCCATTGCGAAACCATCGAAACCCAAGGAACCCAGGATACCCTGGAGCCCCAGAAGCAAGCAGGGTGTTTCTCGGCATGGGTCTCCACCGTAAGCCGAACAACTCTGAGAACTGGCGGCTCTGGAGGATCTCTCGGGCGCCGCGGCACTCTGAGAGCGTTCGGACACAGATTTGATCCTCGTGATAGACCCGTCCAGACCAGACCCCTGCATGGGGTCCATCTGGTGCAGAGTTTCACCCCGGATCCATTTTTGAAGGTCCCAGAGCCGGAAAACTGACGACCGAAGTGGGCGACAAGCTTTCTCGAACCCAAATCCTCCCTGCCGTCGCGGTGTGGATACACGGGCGCGATCCAACGGGTGCGCAGCCCCACGGATAAATACGCTCTGCGCGGGGCATCCGCGCAGAGCCGGCCGGTATCCGCGGGGTCACGGCCGAGGAGCCTGAACCGCGAGGCCGTCGATATGGACGTGTTTCCCGCCCCCGAGGTCCGGCTGAGAAAGCCCCCGGGCCTTCCTGTCGTCCTCCGCCCGGCTCAGGTGCGCCTGCCTGAAGACGAGGCGCCACGTGGACAGCACCTCGCGGCACTTGTCCGCGATGTAAAGGCCCTCGTCGTACTTGTCCAGTGCGCCGACGAAGTTGTCTCGCTTCAGGCGCTCGTTGCCCTCGGCCTTGCAGATCTCTCCAGCCTCGCGGAGCACCGTCGGCTTGCACTCGATCGACGTCATGTCAAGCGGCTTCATGGGGAACTCGTGGGGGCTGTTCGCCATGGCCTTCGCGTAGCGTACTCTGTGCTGCCTGACGTCCACCCGGAACTTCTCCAGTGTCACGGGCTCTGGCAGCTCCACCCTCTTCATTTGCGCGTCGAAGGGGTACACTCTCAGCACCTGGCAACGGTTCTCGCACCTGGAGAGGCTTTCGATGTAGCCGTGGGGCATCGGTGCGTACCAGTCCGGCCCGTAGTGCTCCTCCAGCGCGGCTGCCGGCATGGTAAAAGACGTCATCTTCTCAAACTCGCACAGCTGCGGGGCGAACGGGGTGTACCTCCACCCCGAGGAGCTCTCCGCGCCACCGTCCGCGAAGTCCCACAGCTGCCCGAACTGGGGCACGAACACGACCGCGCTGAACCGCACAAAGCTCTCCTGGTGCGAGAACTTGTAGACGATCGGCAGCGCCATGTCCGCGCTCCAGCCCTGAGCGAGGAAGGTCCTCGGGCACGCGCTCTCGGCCCGTGCCCCGCCCTCCTCGCCCGAGGCACCCTCCACCAGCTCCTCCACGGGCTCGAACCCAGCACGCCGGAACGCCTCCGTGATCCTCGCATCGCGCGCCGCGGGCGTCGGGCTGGGGCAGGCGCGCTGCACCTCCGCCAGGTCCCAGGCGTAGATGCCCACCGTGACGTCGTCGTGATACGGCTGGAACTGCCCCTCCCGGAGGGCCGCGAGCGCCGAGCCGTAGGCCAGGAAGTGGGGCAGGCCGACGTCGTCCAGGGCCTCCCTGCCGGCCCTGAAGGACGCGAGCTGGCGCTCGCGCTTGAGCCGGAACTCCGTGCCCGTCAGCCGGAACTGCTTCCCCGGCGGCATGCTGGGAGCCAGCGGCCGCCCGCCAGGAGGGGAGCCGAGCGCAGGCGGGCCCCAGCCCGGGCCCCGAGCCCCGAGGTGCCCCCTGAGCCCCGGGGGCTGTGCACGCGCGCAGAGGGCTCAAGTGCGCAGGCGCGCGCAACGTTCCTGCGACGCCGGCATGCACCCATCGGGCAGAAAAAGCCCAGATTGCTCGCTGGATCTGTGCCGCTTCCCGTGCGCAACAGACGGCGCGCAGCGATGCTCGCTCGTGAGGCGGGAAGCCCCCCGGCCTGGCTGCCTCCGGACACGGCTGCCCAGGAGAAGGCAGGAAGGTCAGGGCCCAGAGCCCGTCGCGCGAGAACACGCGACCGCAGCTGTGCCCAAACTCACTCAACTCGTGAAGAGCGGCCCGGAGCCGTGAGGGCTCGAATACCGGACTGCACGGAGGATCGCGGCATCTCCATACCTGGCTGGACAACCACACGTCTGCAGGTGGGCCTACCCCTGCAGCTCAGACTTCTGGAAAACCAGATCGAGCTCAGAATTCGAGGGATGTCTGCAGACCAGTGAGCCCCAGCGGCGGTGTCCGATACCCAAGCGTCGATCGGACCCGTAGGGGTAGGGTTCGCAAGTGGTCGCAGGTCGATCTGACCCACAGCCGATCGGAGGGCTAAACGAGAAGTCCGAGAAGTCCGAGAAGCGGGGCCAGGAGCCGGAACCACCAGACCAGCCCGGAGACAAGACCTGTGCGGTCCCGGCTGGACCCCTGCGGCGAGAGCCCCGCCCGACCGCCCACAACGCCCCGTCGGGCGCGCTCGCCTCACGGGAGGGGCAGGAGGAGGCGGCGAGGGCCAGGCAAAGCGAAGTGCCCCGCACATGCCCACGCCTTGTGAAGGCAGGTACGCCCACACACGACGAGGACGAGCACGCGCAAGCGAGTGTCCTCCCCGCCCCCACCCGCAAACCTGCCCGCACCCGCCTTCGGAACAGGTGTACGCATGGTCAACGTCTGCCAGCCCCCCCGGTGGACGCCGTCATGCTGCGAATGTGAGGTTTCCTCGACGTCATGGCCCACTTAACAGCAGCTTCCCAGCTTGGCAGTCACAACGTCGGCTGACCACATCCTGACCTCAGACCTCCATCATTCCGGAAGATCCGCTTCCGAGTCTGTCGACTCACGTTGGCCTCGAGAAAATCAAGAAGCCCAAACACAAGGCAGAAGAAGGCTCCAAGAGCCCCAGGAAGCGCACAGGATGACCCCAGAACCCCCAGGAGCACTCCAGGCTACCCTCACCGGGCTCTACACGGTCCTAAGACCACCCCATACATTCGCAAGATGTATCAACCGAGCCTCTCGGGGAAGCTCGGCAGAGCCGTCGCGCCCAAGACAGCCTCGAGACCCCTGACGGGCCCCGTAATTACGTGCCCCCAGCAGGCCCCCCCCCAAGAAGGCCCGAGGAGGTCTCCAAAGAACCCAAAGGCTCCCAATAAGCCTCCACGGTGAGAGAAAAAAAAGGGAGTACGAGGTTGCAGACAAGGAGGGAATGTTTAAGCCAGCGCTGGTTACGACAGGGCACTCAACTGGAACTGGTCTTGAATTTGGCATTCTTCCTGACGCGCTGCTGCGATGGCTCAATGGTTGGGTTGTACCGCAGGCGGCTGAATAATAGACAGAGAAACAATGATTCGCAGGATCCGCCCCCGTGCCTGCAGCACGTTGAGGCGTGGAAGAATGCCAAGGGCTGCCTGGCAGGTTTCTGTGGTCTTCTAAGGGACCACCACCTCTTCGTTCAGACGACAGGCGAATGCACCACCCCTACTTCCGGGAGTCCTTGGGCGGCCATGGCGCGTCCAAGAGGCTCTCTAAGGCTTCCATGACGGCACAGGAATCCCACCCAGGCCGCCCAAGAGGCCTCCAAGACAGTCCAAGATCGCTCCAAGACGCCCATGATGACCCCAAGACGGCTGAAGAGGCCTCCAAGAAGCCCCAAGAGGCCGCCAAGGCCCCAAGAGGCCCCAAGAGGCTCCCAGGCGGCCCCCAATAGGCCTCGAAACTGCTTCCCAACAGGCCCCCGAGAAGCCTCCCACGAGATCCCAACGAATATCGAATAGGCTTCATATCCACAACCCAGGCACGGTGGCGAGACGTGTCGTAGGCAGCTGGATAGCTTTCGGGAGCCATTCGAGGTTTTCGTGTTTGCCTCTTGAGCCATTGCTCACGACAGCACGATCCAAGCTCACATAGCTACGTGGGTGCGTGGGTCTGTGCGAAGTAGTTTCTTGCGTGTGTCGTTGGGGTGCTTGAGACTCTGACATTAAAATGTCTTCATTTACCACACTTGCTTCCGCCGGTGCATTGAGAATTCAATCGTGGATAAGACAAAGGACAAGGGTGAAGACGCAAGGCATTACACCGCTTCGCACTGAAACGCGAGAGTAAACTTCTGCATGGTTGCCCACATTATGAAGAAAACCATAAAAATATCTCGTCGTAACGAACGGCCTCCGCTCACGCGCATCCATTTCGAGTCGCCCACGTGTTGGCCGTCGTTGCGTGCACCTACTTTTTTCTGCATTGGGGGGGGAGAGTGTCGGTGGGGCCCGGCCTGGGGGGCCCGTGGCGCCGTAGCAACCCCCGGGGGGGCGGAGGGGCCACGGCGCGTCGCCGTGGGGCCCAGCGGTGTCGCTGGCCTGGGCTGCACAGCTGACAACAGGGCCCGCCGCCCGTGGCGAGGAGTCTCGGACTTCGGCTGTTTGTGAGCGTTTGGGCGGAAGGGTTGGGGGGAAGGGGGGATCTGGCCCCAGACCTCTGCTTACTTAGCGCGACGGTTTGCAGCAGTGCGTCCCATGGGAGAGGGACTCCACCTGCTCGAAACAGGCTCCCCAAAAAAGCCCAGATCTACACCAGGGGGGGGGGGGAAGGGCCGCGCCGATCGGCAAAACAACGTATAAAAAACGATAACTTTCTACACTACGTTGCACGAAGGGCAGCGGCCTCCCGGGACGCCTCATCGAACGATACAGCTTCTGCGCCGAACTCTGACGTTGACGAGAATATCCACCGCCGTGCCGCGAGGCACTGAGTGGAGTCGCCTCAGGTCCCTTCAATTTCTCTGCACTGGGTACTGCAGATCCTCCT
>CAUYUJ010008413.1:447467-503247 GCA_963575745.1 Prorocentrum cordatum
CTCCCATCAGGAGGAGCAGAAGGAGGAAGGTTCCCTTCCCTTTTCCTCCGGACGGAGAAGGAGGAGGCTCCTCCCTTTCCCTTTCTCTCATGGAAGAGGAAGCGGAGGTTCATTCCCTTCCCTTCCCTCCGGAAGCAGGAGGATGATGACGAGGTGTCTTCCCTTCCCTTTCCCCCAGGACAATGAGGGAGAGGGTCCGTCCCGTCCCGTGTCCCCAAGAAGGAGGAGGAGGAGGAGGAGGAGGAGGAGGATGTTCCGTCCTTCCCCTTTTCATCAGAAGGAGGAGGAAGAGGTACCTTCCCTTCCCTTCCCACAGGAAAGGGGTGGAGGATGCTTCCCTTCCCCCAGAGCAGAGGAGGAGGAGGTTCCTTCCCTTCCCTTTCCCTCAGAAGGAGGAGGAGGGGGAGGAGGTTCCTTCCCCTCCCTTTCCCTCAGGGAGGACGAGGAAGAGGTTCCCTTCCTGCCCCTGGCCTCCTCGCTCAGGGCCCTCGGCGGAGCAGGAGGAGGTGCGGCCGACGGACTCTGGCGCTGCCAGCTGCCTCAGGGGGCTGGGCCCTGGGGGAAAGGTCCCAGCAAGAAACAAACGCCCCCTGCTGCGCACGGGCCCTGTTTTTTGTTGTTTCGGACAGGTCCGAAAAAAAACTGGAGCAGTGGATTCGGGGGGCGTTTTTCTTGCTGGGACCTTCCCCCAGGACGGCCAGTCCCTCCACAAAGGGATCTACAGGCGCCGCAGGGAGAGAGAGAGAGAGAGAGAACAAAAAAAAAAAAAAGAGAGAGAGAGAGAGAACAGAGATAGAGGGAGGAAGAGAGAGAGAGAGAGAAGCATGACACCCTCAAAGAAGCTCCAGAAAGGCTCCAGCCCGTCTACTCATCCAGGGTGGATCTGAACAACGGACCGCATAACATCCACCAGGCCCCCTTTGCGCCCCAAGCCGCAATTTCAAGTGTTCGATGTTACAATCCTGCTGTAAATTCCGCACGAGGGGGGGGGGCCTCAAACCGGCAATTTACCACCTCGGATCGCATGCTCTGAATGCCCGCGGGGGCGTGGGACACGTAAACAAATGTATAAGATTCGCGTCCCCGAAGCCTTAGCCCCTCGAAAATTACACCAAATTCGCGCCCCCGAAGACATATCGCAAGTTCATCCGTGTGCGCGTCCCCAGCAACGAATCCTCATAGATTATACAAAATTCGCTTCCCCGAGGCCATAAACCCTCGCGAAATCACACCATATTCGCATTGCCGAGGGCAAGCGTACTCCAAGGCGCCCGAAGATGGTTCCAAGACGGCCCCAGAAGGACCCAAGAGGCCCCAAGAGCGCTCCACGAGGCCTCCCGAGAGAGCCCCAAGAGGCCAAAATCGTCGACTTCACCAAAGCGTTTGAAGGATTTGGGCCTTCTCGCATTTTCGGCTCTCCGACGCTCCAAGACGGCTCAAGAAGCTCTCAAGACCGCCCCAAGACAACCTGAGACGCCTCCAACAGGACCCCAAGACGGCCCAAGAGTGCTCAAAGATGGCCCAAGAAGCGCTTCGAGAAGCCCCGAGAAGTCCGCAGGAGGCGCCCAAGACGCGCCCAAGAGGCCTCACGAGACCCCAAGAGGCCCCCAAGAGGCGCCCAAACCGCCTCCAAGAAGCCCCCTGGAGTATCCCCACGACACCACAACACATATTCAAGAGGCCTCAGACCCACTACCCAGGCACGGTGGCGGGATGGGCCGAAAGCAACTAGGATCCGCTCACTGTCGATTCATCGCAGGGGTGCCTGGCGTGCTAGACGATCTCGGTTTGGGTTTTGGTTTTTTTCCAAAAGAACTCTCCCAATGGGTTTCGGCCCGTCCCGCCGGGGTACCGGGAGGCCTGCCCACGTGCACAAACTCCACGAAAAATCCTCCCTGAAACGGCCGTTTCGCTCAGGACATCCTCAAAAATCGCGAAGATGGCCCAAGATGGCCTCCAAGTCCGCCCAAGATAGACCAAGACGGCCTCCAAGACGGCCCAAGAGAGTCCAAGACGGCCCAAGAGGCCCCCCAGAGGCCTCCCAGACGGCCCAAGAGGCCTCCAAGAGGTCCTCCAGGAAGGCCCGCAGGGGCCAAAATCATTGACTTTCATTAGAATTTAAAGGATTTTGGAATTTGCTTCTTCTCGGCATTCCGACGGCGCAAGACGGCCCAAGAGGCCCCCAAGAGGGCCCCATGACGGCCCAAGTGGTCTCCAAGATGGCCCCAAGAGGGCCCCAAGACGGCCCAATTGGCCTCCTACACGCCCAAGCTGTCCTCCAAGACGCCCAAGATGGCCTCCAAGACGGCCCCGAAGCGCCCCAAGAGGGTCCCCCGTTGGCCCCGAAAGGCCCCCAGGACGGCTCCCGACGGCGTCAGACGTGCCAGGAACCCACCAAGACGGCCGAAGTTGGCTCGAAGCTGGCCCAAGACGGCCCAAGAGGCCCCCAAGAGGGCCTCCAGGAAGGCCAGAAGAGGCCAAAAACATGGATTCTCCTGAGGTTTTTGACGGGTTTTGATATTTGCTTCTTTTCGGCCTTCCGACGGCCCGAGACGGCCCAAGAGCCCCCAAAGATCGCCGAAAGATCGCCCAAGAGGCCTCCAAGACGGCCAAGATGACCTTCAAGATGCCCACGTGTTCCCCGAAGGCTTTCCAAACCGATTCGGGGAACACATGGTCCGATGGCTTGGCAGGTCTGGCCTCAACGTTCGGCCACATAGGCGCTTCCAAAAAGGCAGGGGGCGGCGGTGATTCGCCGTAGGCGTACTAGATCCGCCGCCCCCTGTCGATTCATCGCAGGGGTGCCTGGCGGCGTGCTAGACCTCTCGGTTTTGGTTTTGGTTCTTTTTCCAAAAGAACTCCCCCTGGCGCTTCGGCCCGTCCCGCCGGGGTCCCAGGAGGCTCTTCCAGGACCGCAAACTCCACGACACATCCTCCCTGAAACGGCCGGTTCGCTCGGGACATCCTCAAAAAATCGCGAAGATGGCCCAAAATGGCCTCCAAGTCCGCCCAAGATGGTCCAACACGGCCTCCAAGACGGCCCAAGAGAGTCCAAGACGGCCCAAGACGGCCCAAGAGGCTCCCCAGAGGCCTCCCAGACGGCCCAAGAGGCCTCCAAGAGGTCCTCCAGGAGGGCCCGAAGAGGCGAAAATCATTGATGTTCCTTCAGGTTTTGAAAAGATTTTGGAACTTGCTTCTTCTCGGCATTCCGACGGCGCAAGACGGCCCAAGAGGCCCCCAAGATCGCCCAAGCGGCCCCCAAGAGGGCCCCATGACGGCCCAAGTGGCCTCCAAGATGGCCCCAAGAGGGCCCCAAGACGGCCCAAGTGGCCTCCAACACGCCCAAGATGTCCTCCAAGACGCCCAAGAGGGCCTCCAAGACGGCCCCGAAGCGCCCCAAGAGGGTCCCCCGTTGGCCCCGAAAGGCCCCCAGGACGGCTCCCGACGGCGTCAGACGTGCCAGGAACCCACCAAGACGGCCGAAGTTGGCTCGAAGCTGGCCCAAGACGGCCCAAGAGGCCCCCAAGAGGGCCTCCAGGAAGGCCAGAAGAGGCCAAAAACATGGATTCCTCTATGAATTTTTGACGGGTTTTGACATTTGCTTCTTTTCGGCCTTCCGACGGCCGAGACGGCCCAAGAGCCCCCAAAAATCGCCGATAGATCGCCCAAGAGGCCTCCAAGATGGCCCCAGAACGGTCCAAGAGGGCCCCAAGACGGCCCCAGGAGGCCCCCAAGATGGCACAGGAGGCCTTTAAGACGCCCAAGATGGCCTCCAAGACGGCCCTGGAGCATTCCAAGAGGGCAACAAGTCGGCTCAGAGAGGCCCCCCAAACGGCTTCCGACGGCGTCAGACGGACCAGGAGCCCACCAAGACGGCCGAACATGGCCCTAAGATGACCCAAGACGGCCCAAGAGGCCTCCAAGAGGGCCCCAGGAAGGCCCGAAATGGCAAAAATTATATTACATTTGCGTTTTTCTGCCTTCCGACGGCCCGAGACGGCCCAAGTGCCCCCAAGGATCGCCCAATAGGCCCAAGACACGGCCCAAGATGGCCTCCAAGACGGCCCAAGAGCCCTCCAAGACGTCCTCCAAGAAGGCCCGAAAGGGTCAAAATGGCCTCCAGACGGCCAAGATGACCTTCAAGATGCCCACGCGTTCCCCGAAGGCTTTCCAAACCGATTCGGGGAACACATGGTCCGATGGCTTGGCAGGTCTGGACTCAACGTTCGGCCACATGGGCGCTTCCAAAAAGGCAGGGGGCGGCGGGGATTCGCCGTAGGCGTCTTCGATCCGCCGCCCCCTTTTGATTTATCAAATGGGTGCCTGGCGTGCCGGATTCTTATGGCTTTTGATTTTGGAAGAACTCCCCCTGGGGCTTCGAGTCGAAAACGCACTGATAAGCCAAGATATATGTTCCGCCTTAGGCGCTCCCATATCCCAGGCTTTGGCTCATATCGCATGAGCAAGAGAGCAAGATGAAGCATGGGATCTGGAGTAAAGGATAGAAGGGGCATCTTCAATAGAAAGGTCTTTTCCGATCTCAGATGCAAGTAGTGCGCCTCGGCGAGGCACAATCACATGTTCGGCCGGGCCCGGCTTGAGCCAGGCACGGCAGCGGTGCATGCTCGATTTACATCTCGCCTTTAACCCTCTCCGTTTAAAGTTGGAGGGGGAGGAGACGAGCAAGCACCGCATTTCTTCATTACGCGGAAAAACAGTGCTAGGCAACAGCGGCTGCCTACAAGGCAAGGGCGCGCGAGTAGCCTCGCTACCGGCGAGTTTCCTCGCTACTAAAGCGCACCTGCGCGCGGGTTTCCCCGCTAGCTCGGGAGGCAGGGCCGTCCTGAGACGACCTGCCCGCCCTATACGGAGTATGTTTCTTCAGCTCGTGCTTGAAGGATTGCTGACCGGCCATTACCTGTAGGAGCAACGCGCGGTCAATACTACCTTTGGTATGACCATCGGCAGTCATATCCCGCGTGTCACACCATTGGACGCTTTCAACGATTCCGCGCTCCATCATCTGGCGGATCCAGCTGATGTGCCCAAGCAGAGTGCATTCTGTGGGCTTCTTCAGATCTTTGCTAGACAAAGACTTGAAGACAGACTCGGCATCAATAGTCAGAGTGACTTTGATACATAGACCACCCATTTCCAATATGTTCTTCAACTGTGTGGGGGTCAATGGTCCCGAGTGTAGCTCGTGGAGCGTTACAATGGTCGGGTAGCAGTCTTCCAAGTTGTGGGCTGCTGCCAGTGTTTCCGCAGAGTAGCTCGAACGCACCTGCAGTCGATGAGACTTGCAGTATGCGTCCACCAGGTGCACGACGGGTTTCCCCGCTTGCGTGTGGCCACGCCTCAGCAGGTTAGCCCCGCGGATACCGTAGCCTTTGACTCCGTCGTCTTCATCTCCGTTGAGACGACGATAGCCAGATACGCTATGCAGGTCGACCTCTCCTGTTGGAGTCATAGCTTGATACACGATCTTCTTCGGACCTGCCTGCAATTTCCTGGTAACCGCGTTCAGTCGTCGTACCTGGATGTTTGTCGGTTCCTGGATACGTTGCAGTGAAACAACATAGACCATCAGCCATACCTGCGCGATCAACGCATAGGCTAGGGCGCCACGAAGACTGACGAACATATCAGAAATCGTCTTTGTCGCTTTGCTCTCAGGATCAGCGCCTGTGAGCTCTGGATGTGTGATAGGACGAAGTTGTTTGATGTATTCGTCCTGATCAAGAGTGACGCTCCCATCATCGCTCTTGTTGTACCGAACGGCACAATTTGTATATGTGTGCTTGTTCAGTTTGCACTTTCCAAACGTATCTTCAACACATTTGACGTACTTATCAATGGAATCTTCCTTCCCAGTCATATTGATGTCATCAACGTGTTTGGCTGTCAAGAGGTTTGAACTCATCTCGAACTCTTCATCGTATGAAGTAGGCTGTAGTCCAAAGCTCCTGGTGATGGACCTGAGCTTCAGCGAGAATGCCCTGGGAGCATCCTTCGTGCCAGTCCCCGGCTTCAGGCACCGAAGACAATGCTTTGATTCGTCATATGACTCAAAGCCTGGCAATGTGCGAAGGACAGCTGCTGACCCAGGAGGTAGTGCGAAGCACACCACACGCTCTTTCTCGCCCGTTGCCGCGGCGAGCTCGCTATAGGTCAGTCCCTTCAAGAAAGCCATGTTGATATCCAGGGAAGCGATGATCCAAGCTTTGTTGCATGCAGCAGAACTTGCGAGCAGTCTCTGGTTTGACCTCCTTGCCGTGCCAGAGAAGGCTTCGACATCGAAGGCTTCAATGTCCATGAAGCCACGAAGTACCAAGCGTAACCTGATCGTCCGTTCCATTTCGCCCTTCTCGTTCTTGACAAACTTCCATTTGTATACATAACGTGAAGTCATGATGTTCGACGCTTTGCTCAAGTCAGTCATCTGGAAGCATTTGTTGTCAAGCCAAGTCTTCAATTCTGTGTAAAGGGCTTTGGAAACTTTGACCGGATTCGCTTGAATGTCGGCCTTCGTGAGTAGGTCGTCTTCTTTGACGACCACGGCACGTTTGGAGGCAGCACTAACATATACTCGCATAGTTGTGACGCTGCTGTCATCCAACAATCGGTGTTGCTGCTCAGACAGGACGACCTTGGACATGTCTGCTGTGAAGCAAAGCTCGATGTACTTCCCGTGCTCGTCGGAGTCCAGATCATAGTGGCTGTCCGGATCAGTGGAGCACAGAGGAACGTAGTGAGAAGTGTCCATGTCGCATCCTGGCGGGTGACCCAGCACCGGCAAGTGGCCTTGCACATCTTCACAGGTCGTAGAGACCAACACGCACTGTGAGTCTGTCATGTATGTAGGAACTGTGTGCATGACTTCTTCTGTGTCAGCTTCAAGGAGTGTTCTGTCATCCATCAGTTCAGCATACCATGACTCCAAGACAAAGACATCCAGATCCTCTTCTGTTTCCTCTATGATGGTCGGGAGCCGACCATCATTCGCCGCAGGAGGCTGCTCAGGAGCAGCTGCTGGAGGTGGCTCGCTTGGTGGTGGACCATCAGCGAGTTCCTCAAACTTAGTGAGGTCTCGGTCGAATCCAGCAGGCGGCTTCTTGGATTTAAGACACTGGATGATGCGTGAATGTGTAGACCCTGTGATGTCGTAGATGTTCAAGGCAGTGCCATCAGCTTCATAATAATGAAAGCCAGGGGTCACATCGTTATCATAGTGCACTAGTGTACAGCTGTCTGCATAGGGTGCAGCAGGCAACTTAGTCAGGCTCTTAGCAAGTCGCACAGCAACCACGTTTTCAATGCGAAAATAGTTGCGAATGAGATATTGAAGAGCCAAGTGCACCTTAGGCGAGAGCCGGCTCGCAGCAGTCATCTGCAGTCGGCCCTGTTTCGCTGGTAGGTATCCGAAAGTCATAGCGGGTTTCCCCGCTGGCAGACCGGCAATAAAGGCCAATACTGTCCGAAGGGCCGTATTGTCCGATCCTATCTCGCGGACCATCAGTGCTTCGATGTACAGCGTATGTCGTGCGTCAGGATACTGTACTCGCACTTCGCGACTGCCGACCTTCACGATGACCTGGCCTCGGTCAGGTTCGTTGCGGATGACCGGGTATGGACCACTCCATCCACCCCAGTCGTCTTTCGTGGTGGTCGGGCGATGATAGTCCACGAGATCTCCCTCTTTGTAGTGAAATTCACCCGTAGCAGTAGTCTTCGTACGAAGAGCCCTGTTCGTCTTGGCAACCGCAGTGGCCTGCGTGATTGCCTCCAGACTAACCCTCCTGATTGTCTCTTCCCTTGAGTGATCTGATGATTCAGCGGACTGATCATGATCCAGGACAGGGAAATCGGGAAGCATAGCTGGTTGTCTGCCATACAGCGCATTATACGGAGACACTTCGTTGTAGAAGGTAAATGCGTTGCTGGCAAACAAGGCTTCATGTAAGAGACGAGTGAAATTCAGAGGAATATTCAATCTATTCAGTTCTTCTCCCATCACGTGTATGAGGTGTCGCAGGATGCCGTTCCTAGCTTCGATAGTCGTGGCGTGCTGGCCACGCGCTCGGATACGAAGCTCTGTTCCCTTGGATTTAAGGATGGCCTTTGCTGTATCGTTATTCAGCGCTCCTTCCCCATCGGAGTATAGGATCTTAGCAGGGCCATGTTGCATCCAAGTTGTGTGATAGGCATCGAGAACAGCGTGCATAGTCTTATCAGGAATCTCTGTGCCAGCTGCCCAGCGAATACAACGGTCGATGATGTGAAAAACAATATGTTCCTGTTTGTAAAAGAAAAGATCACATTCGACTTCCTCGTTGAAACGTCCTGGCAGTGACACAGAAGGCATCACCGTGTTGCCTGGTTTCTCCCAGGCACGACATTCTCTACACGAGTCGCAAATGCCTTTGATCAGACTCAAACGGGTTTCACCCAGACCAACCTTAGCTAGAATCATCCGCATCTTTGGTTCCTTGGCATGAAACCATCTCAAGTGAAGCTTGCGGAGTTCTCGCTGCACTACAGCTGGGTCAAAGCTGCGCAGGTTTTGAAGGCTGAGCTGAACGTCGAAGCGAGTCCAATCAGGAAGCCTTGGCCTTGGCCTCGGCTCTGCATGAGGCTGCGGCGGCGGTGGAGGATCACCTCCCTCCATGCGTCCGCGCCTTGCTGATACTTGCGGCAGTCTGCTGTGATCGTCAGAGCTGCCAGCGCCAGTGGTGTCACCATGAGCCCCCTCGGCCTTGGTGATGTCATGGCTGCTGGCGCCTGCGGTTGGATCGCCCTCACCGGGCCGTGGCGGCCTAGGCGCGAGCATGCGCGCTTTCGCGGCCGGCGCCGCTTTTGCGGCTGGCGCCGCTTTTGCGGCTGGAGCCGCTTCCGCGGCTGGCGCCGCAGGAGCGGCTTGCCCCGCTGGGCGCGGCTGACCAAAGTTATCTGGCAGCTTCCATTTTTCGGCGAATCTGCATTGGCCAGATATCTTGGTATGGTGAGGATTGCTCTTCTGATATTCCTTCTTACAGCTTGGACAGTCCCAATAGTATGGTTCAACATCGTACCATCGACACATCTTCGGATTCCTGCTGTGCCTTGGTGATTGTTTGTAATTGTTGTCTACACAGCCAGGGCACCCGAGACCGCCAGGTGGTGGTCGCAGGATTTCTCCGTTTGAGTGTCTCTGGATTGTTGGGTCGTCCAAGTCGTAGCCAGCACTGTTTGTTACGAACGCGTGACTGCGTCCGCGATTCGCGAATGGATCGCGACCATAAGCAAACAGATCTTTGGCGATTTGCACCGCATCAACGATCAATGACTGCATTCTGTAGGTATATTGTGCTGCCCTTGCTAGTTCTTTGTTGCAAGCATTGGCGTGCACATGATTACCTGGACAACGCTTGCCTCTGAAAGGTGCCAACAACTCTTCTTTGTTTGTCATCATTTGTGTTGGCTTGCGAATGTATTGTCCAAACGAATCTTTGAGACCAGTCGTGCATTGATCAATAATCGTTTGGCAAGTGACCTTGCGTTGTGCCAGTTCCTTCCATGGTTGGATCTCATCTACCCACGTGCCCATTGGTTGTTCCCTGAGAAAGAAACGTCTTAGGTCGTCTTGTAATAGAGCGACTGTTCCGCAGAACGTGATGTGAGGCAGGTCCTCTTTGTGGTGTTTAAGCCACGTATCATGATTGACCTGTGCATTGAAGTATGAAGGAAGTCCAGTAGTTCTGCAGTTGGCTGCAAAATCGTGATCTTGACAAAGCAAGTCTTGAGGTAGTGAAGGACTGCTCTTTGTACTTCCGAGTTTCCAAGGTCAACCATAGATATCTTATCAAGGTTCCCGCCCGACGAGAGTCCCCTCTTGAAGGCTAATATGGATATACCACCCTTGCCCCCACATAATTCAAGCATGTCCACTTGATTGTTTCTGCCGTAGCATAGTGACTGGACCACCGAGAAGACATCAGCATGTGAGTCAGCGGGTTGCCCCGCCGGTAGCATCATGAAGATCTCCTCTGATTCCCTGTCCGAGTCCGAGTCATAAAGAGGAACGTCGTTGAAATATGTGGAGCAGTCAAGCCCTTCGAGGTCCTCTCCACAATCGCCGTTACCGTCTTCCACTTTCTTCGGGATTTTCTTCGGTTTGATGCCAGCCTCTTTGTCAGCTTTCTGCTTTTCTTTCTGTTTTATCCTGGCATCAGTGGGCAGCGCGGTTTCCGCGGAGAGATCCGCTGCGGAAGGATCAGCTGTTAGGTCAGGAAATGGCGGAATTTCAGAAAAGTTGGTGGGTCGCGTTTGGCAACGCTCAATCGAAGGGGGAGGAGACCGATCGTCATCGACGATCGTCACACGCTTTGGGCGTGGCCTTCGCGACTCACCGTCGCCGTGAAGGACTGGAGCCGGAGGCTCCCAGTACAACCGAGTACTGATGTTTGTAACCCCATCAGGTAATGGAGCTACATAATTGCACCCAGTCGGCTGATCCTGGATTTTGATATCTTGAACGATCTTATTCGTGTCCAGGTCGGTCGTGACTCTACGAACAACATGGTCCCATTGAGGGCCCTTTTGTGGACATTGAACGTAGTGTCTTACCTTTTTGTCAACGCGCGTACACACACTGAGGTGTACCGCACTCCGCTCATTCCTAATCATGTTGGCTTTATTGAGTTGATCAAGGAAGCGTGCAGTGATGATAGCCAAGGTTTTATGCCGAAACTCGGCACGTTGCTGATCTTGGCCATACCAATCCAAATCATGTTCTTTGTGTGAGCCACAAGTACATCTCCATAAGTTTAGCGGTATATGAGGACAAGATGTAGCAACTTGTATATAGGAACCACTGGGATACTTACTGGAGCGATCAAACTTGATACCGAAATGACAAAGTCTCATTCGTATGATGCTTAGCTTCAAATCTTCGATAACATCTTTGATCGGACCCTGTTTCCAGAAATACCCGGGTGGCCCCAGGATGACAATCTGCATTCTCAGAGCACGCGCTTTGATCAGGAGATTTTGTATACGTTGATAGTGGGGTCCCGCCCTCTTTCCTGGAGTACGAACGTACCAATCAGAGGGTGTGGCCACCCACAACATATTATAGTCTCCTGCCAACAAGTTTCCCAAATACTGTGTTCCAAATGAAGTCATTACCTCATTATGGGTAACCCGGTCACATATATAGCCACGGGTTCGGAGTTCAGCGCAAGCTGTGCGAATATCTTCGATGACGAGACATTTTGAATGATATTTTTCCTCTCGGGCCTCAGCGCGGCCAACGTATGTAGCGAGGAGGCCGGTATTCGGCTTCTCTTCGCAAGCGAGCGCCGCCGGCGCGCCCGCCTGCCCCCGTCAGCGGCTGTCGTGAGACCAAGTTGCCGCTTGACTCGGAGGCGTGCTGTTCGCGGATGGCTCCGCAGGAGTCGCTGGTGTGGCCACGCTCGCAGACAGACTCGGCGGGTTGTTCTCAGAGATGTCAAAGTATTCCGTCCGATCCGTAGCGTGACCCACGATCTCCGCTCTCTCACCTCGCTGGGTGATGGCTTCGAGAGTGTCCATCAGCTCGCGGTTCGTCATCCCGCGGACGTCCTCAGACGACAGCAGGCGGGTTGGCCCCGCAGAGTCCGACGAACCTCCGCCCGTGTAGCTTGGTGGCGGTGGCGGTGACGCGGGTGGCCCCGCTGGATGCAGAGGGGTAAACTCCTCAGGCGTCCATTTGCTCACCGCCTCCTGGACTGCCCAGAAGATCTTGGACTTCAGGGCGGCCTTCATGTGTGGCCGTATCATCGCCGCGTTCTCAGGAGGTGGGTGCCAAGTCCCTTCGGGACACTGTCGGCCCTCCCACCAGCTGTTCAGCGTCCTGTTCACGATCAAACGGGTCGTGTCCTCCAGGAGCTGCTTGTCGATATACGGCTCGACGATGTACGTATCGGTCGTGAAGGTCGATGTCCAGCTGTTGGTAGATGTACGAACGAAGTCCTCGTGCCTATTCGGATTGGCGAACTGTCCCGTCGCGGGTGGCCCCGCTGACGCGTCAGCGGGTGGCCCCGCCGCAGCGGGTGGACCCGCACTGGGGGGTCCTCTTCGTTCTCCGTCTCGGTGTAGCCATCTCGACTGCTGCGGATCGTGAAGGTGTTCGTGACCGTGTGGCTCTTGGCCCCATCGTACAGCCCGCAGGGAATCGCGAGATGTCCCGAGGGAGTCTTCTTCGCCTTCAGGACCTTGGCGCCTCTTCCCAGCTTCAGGGTGTAGTCGCCGCTGGGGAAGATGACCTTCTGGTAGCCCGGCTTCAACACGATGATCGTATCACGTGCCTCCATGGCCCCTAGGCCCCAGATAGCCGGGAGATTGGCGCCCGAGCCTTCTGCGATGTTGGAGGCATACTCCTCAATGCGGGGGCTCGCCTCGTTGGCGTACTGTACCCCGATCTTGAAGTTGCCCATCTTCCGACATATCGCAGCGCCCTCCCCAACACCATTGATGTAGAGGGTCTTGCTCAGGGTGCAGATGGCAGGTCGGTAGTTGAACCTGGCCATTATCTCCTGGAAGGTCCGCGCCGCGTTGGATCCAATGATGTTCACATTAGAACCAATGTCCAGCACGAACGAGATACAGGGCATACCATCTTCATCAGGAAAGAATGTCCCATTGCGCGCTGCAAGAGCGACCTGTACGCCAGTGTGGTCGTTGGTGTGGTACGTGATCTGCGATCCGAGTGTACCCCTCAACAGGCGCTGTTCAAGAACCCATTGAGTCATGGTCAGCTCGGTGCACCACATCTGCTCGTACTGGCGGCGCTCCTCCACAGTAATCGGTTCCTGCTGGAGGACCCAATAGTTTGCAGATAGCGTGGACATCCATTCGCCTCTTGGTGGCAGCGTGTCAGTATCGTCACGCACGTAGGTCAGCCCCTCTGTGTCGATCATGAATGTGGAATGGAACTGGGCTGCCTCTGCGCTCTCAGCGCTTGCCCGGCTTCTGGCGCTGACCGGGCTTGCCACTCGAGAGGTCCTGGTCGATCCAGTTGGCCTCCGAATCCCGCCTCCGCTCCTGCCACTCCGCCTGATGTTAGCCTCCATGTTCCTCAAGAAACCTGGGTTTGGAGGTCCGTTAGCGGGTGGCCCCGCTTGAGCGGCGGGAGCCGCTTCAGCGGGTGGCCCCGCAGCTGGGGGCTCTTGCGCTCGGAGCGTGGGCAAGACCGGCATCTGAATGCCTTGTTCTGGCGCTGGCCAGGGGTATGCCTGTGCAGCTGGGGCACGTGCGGATGGCTCCGCCGATCGTGCGGCTCGAGCCTCCAGTGCCTCCACTGCTTCGCGTAACCGACGCATCTCGCGGGCATCTGCAACGTACCTCTCCTGCTGGCGCGCTTGGTCCGACTCCGCATCGCGCTGTCCAGCATACGGGAAGTGTGCTATCACTATGCCCGGTCCACGGCATACGGCACAGGGGGCCTCATTCGGCGCACCTGGCCGCTGATTGCGGACATGCTGCTGTGCAACACGGTCCCAGCATATGTCGTGGAAGAAGTGCCCGCACGCCAGTCTCCACACTGTAGTGCCCATCTCGTAGTTGTCCATGCAGATTGGGCACTGAGTGAAGTTGTAGTCTGAGATGACTGGAGCAGGCAAGTCAGGGCGAGTCCGAGCTTGGCGCTCGAACGTGGTTTCGCCCTCCCGATATGGCGTCGGTGGCGGCCGCCTTTCTGGCCGTTCAGCAGGTGGCCCCGCTTCCGCGGGTGGCCCCGCTTGGGCCTCGCGCTCAATCCTTCTCTGGATCGCGCGTTGTTGGCGCAGCCTAGTGTTGTCACGAGCCTGCTGCCTGGATGCCAGTATCGCTTGCTGCGTGTTGTGCACGTCGCGGATGTAGTCTGGCATGCTGCCCATAGCGGCTGGCACCGCGAGACCAGCTGGCTGGACTATGGTCTCGGGGTCCGTCGGCGTGGGCATGTAGGCGTAGTGTGGCATAGACTGCGCATCGACCGCTCGTGTAAACTGCAAACGAAACATCTCATTAGCTAAGTTCCGAGTGTATTCGTTCGCAGGTGGCCCCGCAATCATAGGAGTGTCATTTATCTGCGCGTAGTACTCAGGGTACATCGGCGCGTCCATGGCCGGCGCCTCTGCTGGACCGTGATTGTCCCATCCGTATATCGGGTGTGATGCTATTCCTGGAATAAACACCTGTCGATATGGATTCGTGGGATCAGCGTTTGGAGCATCTTCAGAAGTCCAACTCCAGAGAGGTCGGAAGTCGCCATGGCTTGTGACGTCTATGTTGCGGTTCCGCAACAGGCTGGGCACTCTTTCAGCTTGTTGTTGCAGAAAAGTAGCCTGTGCTCTTAAGTTAGCTGCCCGACGTTCGTAGTCTGAACCTTGCTGTCCGTCAGCGGGTGACCCCGCTTGAGCGGGTGGCTCCGCAGGCGTTCGCCCAGCGGGTGACCCCGCAGCCGCTCCTCCTTCACTACCCCTCGGAGTGCCAAAGGGAGTGGTTGCTTGGAGTGCTGCCGCGAGTGCTGGATTTCCGCGAATCGCCTGGAGTCTTTGCCACAAGCTGTTCTCGCTCGTTTCAGACGGCGGAGTCCGGAACGGCGAGCCACCATCGGAGCCGCCCATAGGGACAAACCTCGCACCTCCAGCCTGCTGCGGAGGGCGTTGTGGCTGTGGTCCTAGGGCGCCTGGTGGCCCCGCAGGAGTGCGCAGGTTCCTCTGCTGTGCGTCTTGGATACCTGCATGCACTGCCCACGGGTCAGCACGGCATAGCTGATCGGTCAGTCCAGAAACGTCGGCTGGTGACAGGTAGCTGTTGAGGGCCTGGACCCATGTCTGCTGGTCCGGCCTCCAAGGAGATGCTACTGCGGCTACTGGCGTGACCACTTGCTGCCATGAACCATCCGAGGTGTCTGCCGCGGGTGTCCCCGCTCCTGCGGGTGGCCCCGCCTCAGGCATGACCTCGTCTTTCTGGGCATTTATCATGAGGACTGTCTGTGTGAGGCACGGTCGTGGAGCAACGTCTTGCTCGGTCATGGCCAGGTTGAATGGGCGACCGCCCGTCTTAGTCCAGCCCTTTAGGTACATTGCGCGCTCGTCCATCACACCCAGAGTTCTGTCGCACATTTTAAGTGGCAAGTAGTCCTCGGAGCAAATCCTGTCCGCGGGTTGGCCCCGCTTCCGCGATTTGTCGTAAGCCAGCGGATTGTTCCAGGCTTCACCGACCCGATATTTTGCAATGCTCACAATCTGAAGGATATGATCGGGCGGTATGCGGCCATTGTGGCCCCGCGTCATGACGATGTCATTCGCTGACCTCCATAAAGAGAAGCCGCTGGACAACATCTTGCTGATGCTGCAGAAGATGAGCACCTCAGAGTCAGGACGGATGCCCGACTGAATCCTCGGGTCACCCGGGAGGTAGGGGCAGCCGTGAACGAACTGGCGCCCCCCCTGCCCCTTAGGGTTGTCCTGTGCGAGGCATGAAAGGCCATTCTCAAGGATGCCCTTAACATGCTCCCACTGTGTCCCGTGGATAAAGTATACTGGGTCATCTGGTTCCTTCATCCATGTCGTGATGGGCTTATAGAGCGACTCTGGGCAGTGGATGCCTGGGCTGCTATGGCCGTTCGTGGCTCTGATGAAATATTGTGGCCTGCGTGCCGTTGGTCGGAATCTGGGAGGTAGCTTCATGCTATCCTCGATGCATTTCATCTGGAGCCTGCCCTTCTGCATGCCATGGTTGTCGATCATCTCGCAGCAGTTCAGCAACACCAAATACACGTATGAGCAGTGAGGGTTGCCCTTGATAAGCACATCGTGCATGTCCCGGTAGCCTTTCCACTGATTGTCACCAGTCCAATGTGTCAGCAAGTCGTCAACAACAACCCAGCCATCGTATGGATCGAAAGTGTCAATCTTTTCGAAGTATCGGCTGAATCCATCTTTCCAATACGGACTATGGCGTAGGGCTGTAGAGAACCATATTGACACCTTGGCCATTTGCCAATCGCGCGGCAGAGTCGGATCTGTGTTAAACCTCTTCATGACCTTCATGAGCTCTGCCTTGTGCTGCGCGACGCGCAATGGCGGCCTGTCCCGCAACATATGGCCCACGACTTGTTGTTCACGTTCCCATTCATTACGGCACTCGAAGTTACGACGATCGGGGCAATTGATGACCTCGTATCGATCTGTATCATCTCGAGTGACTCGTGGGTTTATGGTGCGTTTCGGGCCTTTGTCTTCAATGCCTTGCCAATATTCAATGGCCCCCAGAGGGATGTTCTTGAGAACAGACGACGCTGGTTGCCGACGTGCGGGCGGCCCCGCTGCTGCAGCTGGCGCCGCTGCGGCTGCCGAGGCAGCTCCAGCGGATGACCCCGCACCAGGGTGCGGGTGACCTTGGTCAGCCAGCGCATCGTCGGCTAGTTTCTGTCGGTTGTCAATTTCTTTGAGGGCTTTGCGGCGTTCTTCTTCTGAGGGAGTGCCTTCTGCGGGTGTCCCCGCTGCTGCAGCTGGCGCCGCTTCAGCGGGTGGCCCCGCAGAGCCCTTGTCCTCCTTACCTTTGGCGGCTGCCTCTGCCCGCACCGACCTCAACCCAGCCTCGGGCTTCGGTTGCGCTTTCATTCGTGCCGAGCCTGGTCGTGGTGCAAGGCGCGGCTGATGCAGAGTTGGAGTCCAGTCACCTCGGAAGGCTGCCTTAGGCTGGTTGCGATCTTCGTCCTTGACGTCGCCTTGGGCAGCCGGTGGCATCGGGGCTGATGGTCCAGCAAAAGCCTTCCTCCTCTCCGTCACGGACGGGCCGGTAAGCTCTCCCGGCTCAGGGTCGCCCTTCTTGGCGATCCCTCTGGCCTTCGCACGCCCCTGTGCACCTTCGGGGCTCTTGGAAGGATACCTCTTCGCAGGAGAAGGTGGAGGCGAGGAGTCGGCTTCAGGTCCTGGAGGCGGTTTGTTGCCTTCGTCTGGTTGTGGACCAGGAGGGTCTTTAGGAGGGCCTTCTGGCTGGCCATGATCATGGATGACCTGCCTCATCTGGTCGATGTTGGCAGTACCTTTTATGGCCAGCTTGTACTTGCCATTTTCGTGGCGGTAAAGTACCCTCGTGCAAAACCACTTCTGCGCCGAGGAGCTGTAGTACCAGCAGGCGCATCCATCAGGCAATGGATTCTCTGAGCCGTCTTCCGCCGCCCATTCTTCGTTCAGTTCGGTCTGGTCAGTACCGGCGGCGGACCCGGCAGCAGATGCAACAGCCATCCACTCTTCGTCCGCGGACCCAGCGGCTGGCGCCGCGTCTGCGGGTGACCCCGCACCTCCGCTGGAGTCTGCGGGTGACCCCACCTCTTTATGGAATCGGCGGTTCCATTCTTTGAGGCGATGGTCTTTAGGAAGCTGTTCCCAATTTTCCCTGACAGTGTCAGCAACCTCCTCGGTCATAGGGACGCGATCGGCTTCGGTAATGCGCTTTCCTCCTCCAGGGACCTTCTTGTTAGGATCGTGGACGGTGCCAGCGTCATCTCCATGAGACCAGTTCCAGGGGGTCTCACCGTGATGAGGGCTCCTGGAGGGGCGGTCCATTGGACAGCCGCGCATGTGACCTTTGAAAGGCTCGCATTGACATACTTGTTTCCTGTATGTCTTGCGATCGTTGATGATCTCCTGTTTCTTAGCCCTTCGGTCCCAAGCCTCTGGCGTTTTAGTCTTGCCACCTTTGGTGCGTATTATGATGCCAGATTCGTCCCGTTTGCAGTGCTCCTTGGACCACCAGTGGCGGATCACGTCCATCGAGTAGCCGGGGTACCAATTGATGTACCACTCCGGCACGTACTGAGCGGATACACCTACGGAGTGCTCCGTGCTGTACGGGTAGCCAGATGCATCATGTGTAGGGCGTCGTGGAGCTGAACGGCTCCTCCTGCGGGTTGGCCCCGCTGACGCACTGCCACGTTCCATGGGCCTTTCATCTTCATGACGGTGCTCTGGGTCTCGGGGTGGCGATGGTCGTCTGTTCTTCTTTGCATGGCGCCTGTCCTCCGAGTCCTCTGAGCTGTCCTGGACCATGAATACGTGCTGATGCGGGCTTTGGAAGTACCCGATGTCGGTCAGCTGCTCCATAGTGAGGTCGTTGAGGTCCATCTGGTCGCAGCCCTGCATGAATTCGTCCATAGACCAAGCGGGTAGCCCCGCTGCTGCAGCTGGCGCCGCTTCGGCGGGTGGCCCCGCTAGAGCCTGGAGTGCAGTCAGCATCTGAGGTGCCGACATATCAGGATCCAGGTATGGACGCAGCCTTGCGGCCCCTGGGCGCGACAGCAGGTCGTTCATGGTCATCTGCTGATGTGCTGGCGCACTCAGGAGCTGGATCGCTTCTGCGACCTGCTCTTGGAGCCTGTCATCATAGTCCTCTTCGGCCTCTTCAGAGTCAGAATAAGCTGCGGGATGGCCCCGCATTTCGTCGTCAGCGTCTCCCGCTTCCGAGCCGGCTCGCGAAAGATCAGGCAGCAACGGCATGCCGATCACCTGCGGTGCCAGCGCGGCGGCGAGCTCCTCCTCGGTCGCCGGGACGGTCTCAGCTTCGGAGATCTCGTCGTCGGCGGGTGGCCCCGCTGGAAGACCGAACCAAGCGTTGAACACGCCCTCGTCGACTTCGTCCCAGCCGTGGAACTCGTCGAAGAGGGTCACCGCGTACTCTTCCAGGGCTACGGTCGCATCAGCGTAGCGGGCCATCACGTAGTACGTGGAGGAGCCTGCGGCGGGAGCCGCTTCTGGATTGACGTAAAACTCGTAGTCAATGTAGTCTATGTCATCCATAAAAGAGTTTTGAGCCAAATGCACGGATCCCTTTCCTTTCCCCTTCGGGCAATGATCGCGCAAATGCTCTGTACTACCGCATGTATGACACTTCATAGCGTTGCCAGAAGCGTCCCTAGGGTTACCCCTCCGCCCTTTTCCCTTACCAGAGGTCCGCCTGCGACCCCGACCTTTGCCTCCGATAAGAACTTCTTCAAAAACTATATCAGTTAAGGACGTGAGGAAAGCAGTGATACCCCTACCATGCATACGGCGTCTGCGACCCCCTTTGCCACGACCCTTTCCATGGCGTTTGAAATATCGGCGTACTGCACGTCTCACTTTTCTGACCGGTTTCTTCATAAAGCGCCTCCAACGGCGTTTTGATTTGCGATAAGCCATAAAAGCGGCTTCCGCTCTTTGTTGTTCAGAAAGGTGAGTGTCATCAGCTGGATAGTCATTGCCAGCAGAGACCATACCATTGTGATCACCGTCAGATGAGGTATCTGTGTCAGTGCCAGATTCAAACGGAGAGGGTGGCTGAGACCCTTGAGCGGATGACTCCGCTTGGCCCCAGAGGGTTGTGCCCGAGGGCGGGCTTGCAGTGCAGGCGGCTCCCGGCGTGTAGCTCGACCAGGCGTTCGCCTCCGCTGCCTCTGCCGATGCCTGGCCGGTCTGCCCTAAGAGGGCAGTGGCCTCGTTGGGCATATCGGCTGGATCAGCCCAGGGACTTGGCTCGCCAGGACCAGCGGGTGACCCCGCAGTCGTGGCGTAAACACCTGCATGTGCGTGGTGCCCTGTGAAGATACCCGCAATGTTGCCAGGAGAGCGCTCGGCAACATGCCCGTAGTTCCTCATCCTGGTTAGCAGCCTATCATAGTCTGCTTGCGTTCTGGGCATCTGATGATTAAAGGGCTCCAGCAGGTGTTGGGCTCGTGACGCGCCAACGCCTAACGCTCTGAAAAGGATCAGCGTTAGGATCTGAAAGTTGGGGATGACAAATCCAACAGAGTTAGCCTCGTCACGGGCCATCTCGAATCGAGCTAACACTGAGTCGATTCGCTCGCCCCTTTCGACGCGAAAGTCGATAAGGGCAGTGCCAGAGTTGAGCTGGCGCTCATCTTCCAGATTTTCAAATTTGGTGCTCAATAGGTAAGTATATAAGTAACTGCATCCGTTGGCTGTCCGTTGACAGTTACACCATAGTTGATGATCTGGGAGGGGACCTGCATGGCGATACGACGAGCAAGGCCTTGAAGACCACGTTGTAGTGCTGCAGCTTGCTGAGGTGGCGTCATATTGCCGCTCGTCACGTTTATCCATGCATGTACTTCGCGAACGTACTCGCGAAAGGGCGTAGTACCGGCTGGGTCCCAAGAAGGGCCGGTAGTACGCGTGTCGTCCATCCCCTGCCGCATGTAGCCCACAGCACATCCCATTATCACCCATAGAATGCCGAAGATAGTTATCTTGATCCAGTGCATGTGCATCTCGGCTTCGGTGATTGGTTTAGGCTGTGGTTTGTCAGGCTCGGGCGTAGCAGCCGTAAGGCGCCTGAACGGCACGGGATGCAGGTGGCCCCGCTGCGGGTAGCCCCGCAGAGTGACCACGTTCTCGATCGAGTTGCCGATTGGCATCTGGTGGAAGTCGGGAGTGAAGTAGCGCAGCGAAGTAGGAGAGAGCGTCTCGAGCTCGCGGGTCGCCCCGCTGGCCCGATCGCGGACTGGCTCCGCTCCTCGCAGAGCCGGCGCAACATGGTATTCCACCGTAGTAGTAGTCCACCAAGTTGTGCCGTGGATTATGGGTATTAGAGCGAGAGCCAGCCACACGAGAGTGTAGCCAGCTCCGCTACCAAGTCGAAAACGCACTGATAAGCCAAGATATATGTTCCGCCTTAGGCGCTCCCATATCCCAGGCTTTGGTTCATATCGCATGAGCAAGAGAGCAAGATGAAGCATGGGATCTGGAGTAAAGGATAGAAGGGGCATCTTCAATAGAAAGGTCTTTTCCGATCTCAGATGCAAGTAGTGCGCCTCAGTGAGGCACAATCACATGTTCGGCCGGGCCCGGCTTGAGCCAGGCACGGCAGCGGTGCATGCTCGATTTACATCTCGCCTTTAACCCTCTCCGTTTAAAGTCTTCGGCCCGTCCCGCCGGCCACCCGGAAAGGATCTGAAAACGCGTCCGTCGTGCCTCTGTTTCCTCCAGTCGGCCCAAGGTGGCGTCGAAGACGGCTCAGATGGCCCAGGATGGTCTCCAAGACGTATCCAAGACGGCCCAAGATGGCCTCCGAGACGGCTAAGATGGCCCCAAGATGCCTCCAAGACGGCCCAAGATGGCCTCAAGATGGTCTACGACGGCCCTACAGGCCCGCAAGAGGCCTCCAAGACGGCCCAAGAGCCCTCCAAGACGTCCTCCAGGAAGGCCCGAAAAGGCCAAAATCATTGATTGTCCTTAGGTGTTTGAAGGATCTTGGCTTTCCGGCAGCCCAAGACGGCCCAAGAGGCCCCCAAGATCGCCCAAGAGCCCCCCAAAAGGGCCCCATGACTACCCAAGTGGCCTCCAAGACGGCCCCAAGAGGGCCCCAAGACGGCCCAAGAGGCCTCGAACACGCCCAAGATGGCCTCCAAGACGGCTAAGATGGCCTCCAAGACGGCCCCGAAGCGCCCCAAGAGGGCCCCAAGTCGGCCCAGAAAGGCCCGCGTCAGACGTGCCAGGAACCCACCAAGATGGCAAGTTGGCTCGAAGCTGGCCCAAGACGACCAAAGAGGCCCCCAAGAGGGGGCCTCCCAGAAGAGGCCCAAAACATGGATTCCCCTAGGGTTTTTGACGGGTTTTGACATTTGCTTCTTTTCGGCCTTCCGACGGCCCGAGACGGCCCAAGAGCCCCCAAAGATCGCCGAAAGATCGCCCAAGAGGCCTCCAAGATGGCCCCAGAACGGTCCAAGAGGGGCCCAAGACGGCCCGGCCCCCAAGACGGCACAGGAGGCCTTTGAGACGCCCAAGATGGGCCTCCAAGACGGCCCTGGAGCATTCCAAGAGGGCAACAAGTCGGCCCATAGAGGTCCTCCAAACGGCTTCCGACGGAGTCAGACGGACCAGGAGCCCACCAAGACGGCCGAACATGGCCCTAAGATGGCCCAAGACGGCCCAAAAGGCCTCCAAGAGGGCCTCCAGGAAGGCCCGAAAGGGCAAAAATCATAGATTATCCCGGCAAAGCAAACTAACAGCGATGTGTATGAGCATATCTGGAAGCATTCCCCTGTGTAGGATTCCTGTTGTACAATTCTGGTGTACTCGGAGTCGCAATCGCATTCGCAATGGCAGTCGCAGTGGCAACGGCAGTCCCAGTCGCAGTCGCAGTGGCAGTGCCAGTAGTTGCAGTAATGCCACTAGCAGTAGCAGTAGAAGGACTAGCAGCAGTAATAGTACAAACGAGACACTGCTATCAAGTAGCTGATTTATCTCCGAACGAGACACCGCTATCAAAGGATTTTGCTTCGAACGAGTCATTGCTTCCGAACGGGGACATCGGGCAAGCAAATGTGGTACAGGAATGGTGTTCTGGGAACACGCAGAACACGAAGTGGCCTACAGTTGGCTCCGGGCATTCAAAATGTGGCCCGGGAATGGTGTTCTGGGAACACGAAGAAAACGAAGTGGCCTACAGTTGGCTCCGGGCATTCAAAATGTGGCCCGGGAATGGTGTTCTGGGAACACGAAGAACACGAAGTGGCCTACAATTGGCTCCGGGCATTCAAAATGTGGCCCGGGAATGGTGTTCTGGGAACACGAAGATCACGAAGTGGTCTACAGTTGGCTCCGGGCATTCAAAATCATGCCCAGGAATGGAGTTCTGGGAACTCGAAGACCACGAAGTGCGTTACTGTTTGCTCAACACGAGTTCCCCGGCATCCCCCCGAATCGCGCCCAGACCCCCCTGGGGCGTCATGATGCTCTCTTTTGACCCTACTAGAAACCTGTCATTCTTCGCTGTTAGGTAATTTCCCATGGGTTTTTGAAGTATTGCGGTATTTGTTTTTTTCCTGCCTTCCGACGACCCGAGACGGCCCAAGTGCCCCCAAAGATCGCCCAAGAGGCCCAAGACACGGCCCCAAGAGGCCCCCAAGACGGCCAAGAGGTCTCCAAGACGCTCAAGATGGCCTCCAAGACGGCCCAAAAGCCCTCCAAGACGTCCTCCAAGAAGGCCTGAAAGAGTCAAAATCGCCTCCAGACGGCCAAGATGACCTTCAAGATGCCCACGTGTTCCCCGAAGACTTTCCAAACCGATTCGGGGAACACATGGTCCGATAGCTTGGCAGGTCTGGCCTCAACGTTCGGCCACATAGGCGCTTCCAAAAAGACAGGGGGCGGCGATGATTCGCCGTAGGCGTCTTACATCCGCCGCCCCCTGTCGATTCATCGCAGGGGTGCCTGGCGTGCCGAATCCTATCGCTTTTGGTTTTGGTTCTTTTCCAAAAAAACTCCCCCTGGCGCTCCGGCGCGTCCCGCCGGCCACCCGGAAGGATTGCCCAGAGGTGGTTGCCGTGGGTTCTCCTGCCCCAGATGGCTCCAAGACTGCCTAAGATGGCCTCCAAGACGCTTCAGATGGCCCCAAGATGCCTCCAAGACGGCCCAAGATCCACACAACACGGCCTGAGATGGCCTCCAGATGGCACAAGACGGCCGGAAAGGCCCTCAATAGGCCTCCAAGAGAGCCCAATAGGCCTCCAAAAGGTCCTCCAGAAGGGCCCGCAGAAGCCAAAATGTTGAATTTTCTCACGGTGTTTGAAGGATTTTGGCATCTGCTTCTATTCGGCATTCCGACGACTCAAGACGGCCCGAAAGGCCCCCACGATCGCCCCAAGATCGCCCACGAGATGGCCCCATGACGGCACAATAGGTCCCCAAGACGGCCTCAAGAGGGCCCCAAGACGGCCCAAGAGGCCTCCAAGACACCCAAGATGGCCTCCAAGACGGCTAAGATGGCCCCAAGATGCCTCTAACACGGCCCAAGATGCACCCAAGACAGCCTGAGATGGCCTCCAGATGGCCTCCGACGGCCCAAGAGGCCCCCAAGAGGCCTTCAAGACGGCCCGAGAGGCCTCCAAGAGGTCCTCCAGGAGGGCCCGCAGAAGAGAGGCCAAAATGATTGATAAGTTACGGTTGTTCAAAGATTGTGGCATCTGCTTCTATTCGGCGTTCCGACGGCTCAAGACTGCCCCAGAGGCCCCCACGATCGCCCACGAGGCCCCCAGCATGGCCCCATGACGGCCCAAGAGGCTCCCAAGACGGCCCCAAGAGGGCCCAAGGGGCCCCCATGACGGCTAAGATGGCCTCCGAGACGGCTGAAATGGCCCCAAGATGCCTCCAAGAAAACCAAAGATGCACCCAAGACGGCCTAAGATGGCTTCAAGATGGCCCAAGGACGGCCAGAGAGGCCCCCAAGAGGCACCCAAGAGGCCACCAAGACGGCCCAAAAGACGTCCAGGAGGTCTCCCAGGAGGGCACGACGAGGCCAAAATCATTGATTATCCTCAGGTTGTGTCCTCAAGTTTTGAAAGATGTTGGCATGTGTTTCTTCTCGGCATTCCAGTGTGAGAGGGGTCGGGAGGCCCAACCAGCAGCTTTGCCTTAGGCGAAGCCCAGCTCCCGCTCTCTTGTACCGTAGTAACGATAGTCCCACTAGTAGGGGGCGAGACATCTCAAGCAGTTCTGGGATCGATGGCATATGGTAACACCTCGCGCTGAGTTGTAGTCAGATCTTGGCGGCCGGCCGCTTTGAGCCAAGCAGCCGCGGATGCACGCGCGTTCCCACTCACATGCAACACCCATGCGAACCCGCCGCCTCTATACAGCAGATACAGCAGCTACGATGTACAAAAGGGCAGCAGCAGGGCGGGGCCATAAGGAAGATGGACCCGCGCGCAAGTTGCCTTGCCTGCACTTCACTATGCATACGAGTACCCCTCAGGCGGTTACAGATCGAGATGTCTGGCCCGCCCGATAGGGAGTATGACGCTGTAAGTCATGTTTGAAGGATCGCTTACCCCCCATGACCTGCAGGAGCATTATCTATCGATGCTCTCCTTGGCGTGACCGCCCGCGGTCATATCACGGGCGTCACACCATTGAATACTGCGCACGGTTCCTCACTCAATCGTCTGTCGCATCCAGCTGATGTGTCCTAAAAGGGCACACTCAGTCGGCTTCTTCAAGTCTTTGCTTGGCAAGGACTTTAAAATAGACTAAGCATCTATGGTCAAAATTGACCTTGATGCTCAGGCCACCCATCTCAAGTATGCTTCTCAACTGAGTAGGAGTTAGCGGCCCTGCGTGGAGCTCGCGCAGAGTCACGAACGTGGGATGGCAGTCCTCCAAGTTGCGGGCTGCTGCTAGTGTCTCTGCTGAATAGCTCGAGCGGACCTGCAAGCGGTGCGACTTGCAGTACGCATCGATCAAGTGAACGACGGGCTTACCAAATGGCGCGCTCCCACGCCGTAGCAGATTTGCCCCTCGAATACCATGGCCTTCGACTTCGCCATGGGCATCTCCACTCAGGCGTCGGTAACCTGAGTCGCTGCGCAGGTCAACCTCGCCCGCGGGGGTCATCGTCTGGTAGGCGATCTTCTTGGGGCAGGCCTGCAGTTTCCTGGTAATCGCGATCAGTCGTCGCACTTGTATGTTGGTCGTTTCTTAGACACGTTGTAGAGAACAACATACACCATCAACCACACCTGGGTGATCAATGCATACGCCAAAGCGCCTATAAGGCTGACGAACATGCCTGCAACCATCTTGGATGCTCGGGCGTCAGCGTCGGCGCCTGCAAATTCAGAATATTGCATGGGACGGAGCTGTTTGATGTATCCGTCTTGGTCCAACGCAACACTGCCGTCCTCATCATTGGTATATATCACAGCACAATTGGTGCACGTGTGCTCGTTGAGTTTACACTTACCAAAGGTGTCTTCCACGCACTTAACGCACTTGTCAATGGCCTCCTCTGTGCCCGCCAGATTGATGTCATCATCACGTTTGGCCGAGAGCAGGTCGCTGCTCGCCTCCTCGTCGTAGGACGCGGGTCTGAGACCGAAACCTCTCGCGGTCCTTCTGAGCTCTAGTGAGAAAGCTCGAGGTGCGCCCTTGGTGCCAGTACCTGGCATGAAGCACTGCAAGCGGTGCCTCGACTCGTCGCAGCGTTCGAATCCTGAAGGAATTCGAAGCACCGTGGCCGATCCTGGCGGCAGCGTAAAGCACACCACACGTTTGTGTCCCCAATTGCCTCAGCAAGTTCCAGGTAGATTAACCCTCCCAGGAATGCCATGTTGATGTCGAGGGAAGCAATGCCCCATTGCTTATTGCAAGCTGCCGCGCTCGTGAGTGACATCTGGCCCGGCCGCCGCGCTGCCCCCGACAAGGTTTCCACGTCGAGGGCTTCAAGGCCCATGGCGCCTCGAAGCACCAGGCGCAATCTGATGGGACGCCCCATCTCGCCCCTCTCTTTCTTCACAAACTTCAATTTGCACGCGCACTTCGAAGTCATGATGTTTGACGCTTTAGATACATCTTGTAGTTTGAAGCACGCGTGGTCAAACCATGCCCTGAGTTCAGTGCATAGGGCTTCCGACACTTTCTCGGGATTCGCCTGGACGACAGCCTTCGCGAGGAGGTCGTCTTCCTTGACGACCACAGCTCGCTTTGCAGCGGCGGCAACATATACTCGCATGGTGGCCCCACGGTCGGCATCTAATATCCGGCGCTGTTGTTCGGACAAGACTACCTCTGACATTTCTGCCGTAAAGCAGAGTTCTACATATTCTCCGTTTCCGTCTGAGTCCAGTGTGCAACTGAAATCTTAGACCGTGGAACAAATGGGACATGATACGTCTCCTCGGTGTCGGAGTCTCGCGAGCGCCACCACTTAGGCAGGTGCCCCCGCTGTTCTTCAGCTATAGTGACCAGCACACTGCTGTCTGGAATCATATGCGTGGGCGCTGCGAAAAGGTGCTCTAATGGAGTTGCCTCCAGTAGCCCCCTTTCATCACGCAGTTCTGCGCACCACACTTACGTAATATGTGCCTCGAGATCCGCCTCCGATTCCTCATAGATCGTTGACGGCCGCCCGTCCTCCTGCGGTGGTTCGGCTTCTGGGGTATCTCTTGCGGTTCCGCCCTGTGCCGGTATACCCGCCAATTCATCAAACCTTGTCATGTCCTGGTCAAAACCCGCTTGAGGTTTGGTGGACTTCAGGCACTGGATGATTCTTGAATGTGCTGATCCAGTTGTATGATGAATATTAAGAGCGGTGTCATCTGCGTCATAATAATGAAATCCTGGATTCACACCGTTGCCATAGTGGACCGATATGCAACTGTCAGCGTAAGCCACCGGAGATAGCTCGCGGATACCCTTGGCTAACCCAACCGAAACTACGTCCTCGATGCGGGAAAAGTTTCTGCTAAGGCACTGTAAGGCCAAATGACCCCGAGGAGATAGTCGGCTCGCACTTCTCATCGGAAGCGCCCCCTTCTTGGTCGGGGCATTGCCAAATGTCACACCAAGTCCCCCCGCAAGCAAACTGGCCACGAACGTCAACACGGTCCGTAGCGCAGCGCTGTCGGAGCCAATCTCTCCGGCTATCAAAGCATCACTATAGAGGGAATGTCGTGCATCACCGCATGGTACCTGAACGTCGCGGCTTCCCGCTTGAATGATGACTTGACCCCTGTCGTGATCGTTGTTCACGACCTGGAGTGGGCTTTTCTAGCCTCCCCGGTCGTCCTTCGTGGTTGTGGGGCGATGGTAATCAACTAAATCTCCCTCGTCGTAGTAGTGCTGACCAGCGATAGTTGTCCTGGGGCGTAATGCACGATTTGTGTTGGCTACTGCAGTGGCCTGTGCGATAGCTTCGATGCATACCTTGCGTATCATTTGTTCACGAGAATGACCCGACGTTTCCGTCGGCTGTTCGTGATCCAGGATTGGCAAAACAGGAATCACTGCCAGTTGCCGCCCAAACAGAGCGCCGCATGGAGACACCTCATTAAAGAAGGTGAACGCACTGGCGACAAACAAGGCTTCATGCAGTAGTCGCGTGGACACAAGAAGTATGTCTAATCTGTTGAGTTCAGTTTCCATGACATGAAAAAGATGGCGCAGTATGCCACTTCTGGCTTCGATCGTCGTAGCGCGTTGTCCACGCGCACGTACCCTTAGTCCAGTGCCCTTTGCCTTAAGGACTGCTTTCGCAGCGTCATTGTTGAGGGCACCCTCTCCATCGGAGTAGAGTACCTTTGCAAGTCCAAACTGCATCCAACACTGATGGTACGCATCAAGGATACTGGTCATTGTCTTGCCCGGTATCTCTATTCCAGTAGCGTAGCAAATACAACGATCGATGTAATGAAATACCAAATATTCTTGTTTGTAGAACATAAGGTCACATTCAACTTCTTCGTTGAACTTTGCCAGGCAGTGCAGTAGATGGCATAACCGCATGCCCAGGTTTGTCCCAAGGCCTGCACTCCCGACATGCGTCGCAGACACCTGTAATCAGTTTGAGTCTGACGCTGCCCAGACCTATCTTGGTTAAGATGAACCTCATTTCAAGCTCTTTCGCATGGAACGAACGCGAGCGCAGTTTCCGCAGCTCGCGTGCTATCACGCTTGGATCAAGGCTTCGTAAGTTTTGCACACTGATTTGCACGTCGAACCTTGACCAGTCTGGAAGTCGCGGTCGTGCAGCAGGGTTACAGGTAGGGGGCGGTGGAGGCGGATCTCCTCCATGCTGTCGGCCACGTCTGACTCTGACCTGTGACAGTCGGACGCGGCCATCAGGGCTGCCAGCTGCACTCGAGGCAGGTTGCCCTGCAGCAGGTTCAGCAGCATGTCTGCCTACTGCAATGTCGTGGCTGCTGGCGCCCGCTGTGGGCCGGGTCTTCGCGCACGTAGCCGCACAAGTGGTGGCGCGGCTTGTGCCTCGGGTGGCGGTGCTGCTGGTTCGGCAGGAGCAGGTGGCACCTGTCCGTGATTGTCGGGCAGCTTCCAAGGTTTGGCAAACTTGAATGTGCCATGTATCCGCACATGCCCAGGCTTGTTCTGGCCGTAGTTCTTCTTACAGCTCGGACATTCCCAATGGTAGTCTTCCTTATCACACCACCTGCAATGCATGGGGTTTCTGTCATGTGAGGGAGGGCGCACGTTAACATTATCCGCGCATGCAGGACATCCTAGCCCCCCCGATAGCGGTCTCGCAATCGGACCGTCGGGCTGTCGAGGGACAGTTGGATCGCCCAAGTCATATCCCCTCACGCTGGTGACTAGCACAATGGAAGAATAAGGGTGACCATGAAAGGGATCACGGTTTACCTGGACTAGATCGCGCGTGATCTAAAGAGACTGCATCTCTGATGTATAGCCTGCAGCCATGGACAGTCCTTGGCCCTTGGTTACAAACCGACGCATGTTCATGATGACCAACGCATCGCTTTCGTTCAAAAGATGCAAGTAGAAGGCGGCGGTTGGCCATGATCTCGGTCGGCTTTCGTATCAATACCCCATGGTAATCACGTAAGCCGGTAGTACATTGGTACACATTCGCCTTGCACTGCAAGTGCCCTTGCATTTGGCCAGCGTGGTCCATGGTGGCATCTGATCCATCCAGGTACCCACTGGTTATTCTCGCAAGTAAAACCGTCGAGGGTCGCCCTGGCGCATGGCAAACTTGCCACCGAACTATACATGTGGAAGATCTTCCTGGCGTTGTTCATGCCAAGTATCAAAGCTGGCTTGGGAGATAACATACGAAGGTGGTCCAGTCGTTCTGCAGCTGGGTTGCAGTACGATGACAGTTTTGACGAAGCGCGCGTCTCGGTAGTGCACCACTGCGCCCGGGACATCATGGTTCCCAAGGTCAGCATGTGAGCGCGCGTCCAAGCTTCCCCCGGAAAAGAGAGACCTCGGCTGAATGCTAGCTGCGATATGCCACCACTTCCTCCACACAATTCCAACACGTCAACCTTGTTGCGTCGCCCATAGCATAACGCTGGACCATGGAGAGCACATATGCGCATGATTCAGCAGGCAGCCCCGCAGGTAATGCGACGACGGCTTCCCCTTCACCATCGCTTTCTGCGTCGGAGTCAAGGGGAACGTCGGTGCAGTGCGCGCTGCATCCGAGACCCCTGAGGGCATCCCCGCAGTCGTCGTTGCCTTCTTCGATTACCGTGGGTATCTTGCGTGGCTTGATGCCCGCTTCTTTGTCGGCTTTCTGTTTTCCTTTTGGTTGCTTCGGGCATCGGTCGGCGGCGCTGTCCGTCGCTCAGAATCAGGTGAACTTAGCGTCGGAAAATCGGGAATCGAGGAGGGCACGCGGCCACGCTCAATCGAAGGGGGAGGGAGACGATCGCCATCGACGAACGCAATTCGCCTCGGGCGCGGTCGCGGGTCCTCCTGTCCGATGAGAGCCGGCGCTGGCGGCTCCCAGTATAACCGAGCACGAACGTTTGTTGCGCCACTCGGCAACGGTGCACTCGAATTATACCCGAAAGGCTGGCCCTGGATCTCGATGTCTTGTATAGTCTGATTGTCGCGCAGGTTCACCGCTACCCGACTACATGGCCCCATTCAGGGCCATTCTTCGGAGACTGAACGTAAGTTCGAGCTCCTTTACCCACTCGTACGGGAATGCTAAGGTGCACAGCGCTCGCGTGGTTTTGCTTTGTTTTGTGTAAATCTAATTGATCAATCAATCCCGCGGCCATAATAGCTAATGTTTTGTTGCGCCATTTTGCCTTATGAGCGCCTCGGCCACATCAGTCCAATTCACGCTCAGCAAATTGGGCAGGCCCCCCTGCAGTTTGACACGCACATCTCCACAAGTTGGTCGGGGTGCGCGCGTAGGTAGTTGCCACTTGAAGATATGATCCGCTAGGCAACAAACTTGCTTGAACGGTCGTATTTCAAACCGAAGTGGCAGCATCGCGCACGCATGACCTGCACGTCGAGATCTTCAATGGCATCTCGCATGGGAGCCTGTTTCCAGAAATAACCTGGTGGTCCCACAAGCACAATAGACATACGTAGAGCCCGAGCCTTAGTCATGAAATTTTGGATGCGTTGAGAATGCGGCCCTGCCCGCTTCCCAGGCAACCTAACGTACCTGTCAGCGGGCGTTGCCACCCACGGCAACTGTGAACCCCCCGAGAGTAGAGCACCAAAATACTGTGTACCAGTAGAGGTCATAACCTCTGGACGTGCGATGAGGTCACACATGTAACCACGAGCTCGGCGTTCAGCGCAAGCTGTCCGAATGTCCTCAATGACAAGCGCGCGAGAATGCGAATGATGCGATGAGCGCTCATTTGCTGCAGCGGCCACACAGCCGGGTCCACTGCTGTCCTTGGCAGCCGCGCGGCCGGGCTTGCCAGTGCCCCTGGCGCGCACAGCCGCCGCCTGAGAAAAGAATGCAAGCTTTCCCGCGTTAGATGACAGAACCTGAGCGTTCGGCCTGTCGGAGCAAGCGCGGCTGGCCGTGGCACGCGCCTGCCCCCGTCATTCATTTTCAAACGGGCGGGGCGTCCAAATCCCCGTGCCATGCTGCGTTGCAGAGCCGCTGCTCGAAGTAAAAATATCAAACTTCTCAACGGCAGCATCCCCTTCCGCAGGCGTCCCTGCCTTCGCGTCGGGCGGCATCCACGTATTGCCCTCCTCGTAGATGGGCTGATAGACCTTCGCCTGCAAGTTCCGCAAGGCGAATGCCTGGTCGGCCGGTGTGGGGATAGTCCCGAAGGACGTATTCCTGCGGTGCCAGGTCGACAAAGTGTTATTCACCAAAAACTGGATCGTGAAAGCAAGCGTCTCTTCGTTAATGGAGAAGCGGATGCCCTTGGCACTACTCAAAGCAGGTTGCCCCGCACCTGGCTCTGTGTCAGCTACCTCTTTGACGAGCAGCGGGTCAACATTTTGTCTTCAGCTGCGGTCCTGGACTCGTCGACCTTGAGCGCCAGGTGCCCTGAAGACGTTTTCATCAAATCAAGTACTCAAGCACCATTCCCAAGGAAGAGTTTGCACATATCAGAGCTGGGGATGACCATCTTCTCGTGCCCCTGCTCCAGGATCAAGATCGTCCTCATGTTCTTCTGGGAACTGGAAAGGGGGTGGAAAAAATGGAAGCACAACAAGCAAATAAAAAAAAAAAAAAAAAAAAAAAAAAAAAAAAAAAAAAAAAAAAAAAAAAAAAAAAAAAAAAAAAAAACCATGAGAACTTTTGGGGAAGAGGGGCTGCCAAGGTTTTCCAGAAATCAGAACTGTTGTTTGTGCGTTTGCTGTTTTTGTTGTTCGTTGTTGTTATTTGGGTATTTTTCGGTTGTATGAAGACTTTTTCTGGTTTTCGCTATATTTCGCGGGCTCCGAGGAAGAGCAGGGGGAGGTGGACGGGGAGGGGGAGGACGAGGAAACGGAGAGTGGAGACAACGATCGGCGGCCGCGGTAGAGAAGAATATGTATGCTCTTGTGGGGGGGCTGCCCGTACAAATATATATATATATATATATAACTACATATATAAATGTAAATATGTAGAGACATGCATACATACATGCATACATACATACATACATGCATGCATACATGCATCCATCCATCCATCCATACATACATACATACATATATACATAATGTAGATGTGACGTATACACGCATGTTACTTACTAGTACATGAGAAGATGTATGCACCAATGATGTGTGTGATATAACCACGCACGCTACGCGCGCTTTGGTCTCAGTCACAGCCTGGCCACGACTCTCGTTCCCACTCGCGATATGAGCGACACTCCGATTATCCCCGCACACGGTTTTGCGGAGCCCCTTTTTCCCGCGGCGGGCTGGGAGGGCAGCGCAGCACGCGAGCAGCTCCTCTGATACATAGAAGAACTGCGGGGAGCGCAACGAACCGCGGTGACGACGGGGCCGCGGACCGACTGGAGTGCCATCGCGGGCCCCCCCCATCAGGCGCGCATGCTGTTGTGGCCGTACAGCTGACGTTCACGGGAACTGGTACGGGGAGCACACCTGCAATGCGCGTGGAGCGCCCGCACCAATGATGCCGCGACGTGCGGTTCCTGGCGATCGTCGTGCTTGTCGGTTGGTGATCAAGTGCGGCACGATATTTGCCGCCCGCTGCGCCCCCCGTTCGAGATCGTGGAGATTTCGGGCTGGCATGTAACCTGCCCCGCCTTAGTGCCTGTATCACAGCATGTGAAGTATCCCACTTTGCTGTGCAGTTGATGACCTTAAATGTGTATGTATGTGTGTGTGCGCGCGTTGTCTCTCGCTTTGCTTTCGAGCCTTTTCGACTGGAGAAACATGAGCGTGACCGTGGGTTTCACAAGCAAGATACACCCCACATTCCTTGGAGCAACCAAAGTCTCGAAGTGGAGTGGTCCTGAGCTCTTCGTCGCGGCGCTCGGCCTCCACGTCGCGGCGTGCATTGATCATGGCATCGTCACGTAGCTAGTTCTTTTCATATGTCTAAGCATATGTCTACTCCGATTCCTATGTCTATTCCTATTACTATTCCTAGTCGCGTTCCTTTTCCTATTACTATTACTATTACTCATACTATTCCTATTCCTCCGTGGTTATCTCGTTCCCCTCTCCCTACTCCCTCTTTGCTCTTCTGTGGTCCTTTTCTTCCTCCTCCTCCTCCTCCTCCTTCTCCTCCTCCTCCTCATCCTCCTCCCCCCTCCTCCTCCTCCTCCTCCTCCTCCTCCGCCTCCTCCTCCTCCTGCTTCTCCTCCTCCTCCTCCTCCTCCTCCTCCTCCTCCTCCCCTGTTCCCTCTGTGCCCCCCTCCTCCCCTGCTCCTGCTGTCCTCCTCATCACTGGCTTCCTCATCCTCTGCTCCCCCTGTGCCCATGACCCGGCATCTTGGATGTCTCGTGGGAAACTCTCGACGGCCTCGTGGAGGCGTCGTGACAGCCTTCTGTGGGGCCTAGGGGGGCCTATTTGGGAACTCGTGGAAGCTTCCTCCGTTCTCCTCCCTCCTACTCTCTGCTTCTCCCCCTCTCGCCTTCTCCCGTTCCTCCTCCTCCTCCTCCTCCTCCTCCTCCTCCTTCTCCTCCTCCTCCTCCTCCTCCTCTTGCTCCTCCTCCTCCTCCTTCTCCTCCTCTTGCTCCACCTCCTACTCCTCCTCCTCTCCTCCCCCCTCCTCCCCCCTCCTCCTTATGTGTTTCTTATGTTTCTTCTTCGTCCTCCTGCTCCTCCTGCTCGTCCTCCTCCTCTCCTCTCCTCCTCCCCTCCTCCTCCTCCCTCCTCCTCCCCTCCTCCTCCTCCTCCTCCTCCTCCTCCTCCTCCTACCCATTCTTATTCCTCCGCCACGATATCTTCCTGTCTTCTTCCTACTCCTGCCTCCTCCTTCTCCCTACCCCTCCTTATCCTCATCTTGCCCGTCCCCCCCCTGCTCCTGTTCCTCCTCTCCCCCCCCCCTCTCCTCCTCCTCCTCCTCCTCCTCCTCCCGCTCCTCCTCCTCCTCCTCCCCCGCCCTCGATCCGAAGCCGTCGCACGCCTCGATGGGGGGGGACGAGTTTCGAACGTCGAGGCTCGAGGTCTTTCGGATATTGACTCTCCGGGAGGGCTGCGGGAGGCCGGACACGTCAAAAACCTGAGGACCACTTCCCCGCAGGACAGGACCCCTTTCCCTCCTGGCTGGCGAGACTTGCGGAACCTCCGCGGCCCACGACGACGACGACGACGACGACGACGACGACGACGACGTGGGCCCTCTTTTACGGTCTGGAGGGTCGGATCGGTCTTGAGTTGTCGTTGATTATTCCTGGGCTGGTGTCTCCGAAACAACGAGAGCTGCAAAAACGTTTAATGAATTTTGCGTTTCGGGGACTTTGGGGGGGCCGTGTGGGAACCCCTTCGGAGCGTCTGGGGTGCGGTCTGGGCCGTTTGAAGCCTTCGGGGAGCGCCTTGGGAGCGTGGTGGGCCATCTGCATGCGACCACGTGCGTCTGGGCATGATGCTCCGGCGACTCAGAGGCGACTCGGCGCCTTATTGGGCTGTTCTGGAGGTGTCTTGGGGCGGCGTTGGGGCCTCTTGGGCAGTACGGGCGCCCTTGGGGGGGAGCCCCTGAGACCGTCTTGAAGCGGGCGGCTTGTGTTCCTGAGGCTGGGCTGGAGCGTCGGCAAGCCGAGAATGCGGAAATATCCAAAAACGTCAAGAAACCTGCGGACAACAAATGAATGTTACGTCCTGGGGTTTTCTGGGAGCCGTCTGGATACCCTCTTGCAGCGTCTGGGGGCGGTTTGGGCCGTCTGGGAGTCTTCGTGCAGCGCCTTGGGAGCGGGGAGCGTGGTGGGCCGTCAGGAGGCGACAGCGGGCCCCCAGGAAGCCTCTCGACACTCCGGAACTGCCTCCAAAAGGCGTCCTGGAGGCCTCCCACGAGATCTCAGCAGGCATCCAAAAAGCCTCTGACATACGACCTACACACAATAACGGGAGAGGCCGAAGGCCACTAGATACAGGAAAACTGCTGTCGGTCTTCGTCACCTTTCTTTACATACCCATGTCGATCACACCGAGACGAGGAGGAGAAAGGAAATGTGACAACGACGACGCCAGCCATAGTGGCGGCGGCGGCGCTTCGGCATGCCGCGAAGTGCCTCGCCGCGCGCGGGCCAGCGGGCCATCTCACGAGAAGAGGGCCCACCTGCTGTTGCCGACCTCCGCCTCGGGGGGCGGCGGGGACCACCTCATCTTTCTAGCCTAGTGGCCCTCCTCTTCCTGCTCGTTCTGGACCTCCTCTTCATTCCTACAGTTTCCTCCCACCCTGTCGCACCCCCCGACATGTCGGCAGGGCGGGCCGGGCGTTTCGCCTAAGACGTCCTCACTATCTATGGTCCAGAGGCTTGAAATTTGCTGCAACAGCTTCAAAGATGGATGGAGGGCCGTTTTCAAAGTGTGGCTCGCCTTTTAAACGCGCAGATTCGTCTCAAAAGCTTGCAATCGTTTCACGGATAGAAGACCGCTACAGTTCAGAATGTGGCTCTCGACTTGCGCCGCGCGCATTCCTTATAAAAAGTTCGCAACCGCTTCACGGATAGAGGGCCGCTACATTTTAAAATGTTGGTATCGCCTTAGCGCCCGCAAATGCGTCTTGTCAAGGTTTGGGGTTGTCAAGACGCAACAGTCGCACTGACTCGCGCTGTTGAAGTAGTGGATGGCGTCATAAAACGATTTGGAACTGACAGGATGCAACAATCACGTTGTTCTGCGGCGTTGACGTCGCAAGACCGCGTTTTGGCACGATTCACGATTATCAAATCATTTGTTTCGAAATTATCCCGTCCCGTAATGAAAAAAAAAACTGTTCTTAGGGACCTGCGAAAAGGAAACTTAGAGGGAGGGTTGATTGCAGCATCGTTGATGCATCGTGGGTTCACACTGGTCCTCCTCCTCCCCATTTCCTCCTCCCTACTTGTCCCCCGTTCCTTCTCCTAATGTTTTTGCGCGTTCTACCCCCCTTCGTGTTCTTTCTAGCCCTCCCTCTCCCCATCATCAGCACAATCAGCATCATCATCATCATCATCATCATCATCAGCAGCAGCAGCATCATCATCACCACCACCACCATCACCACCATCATCAATATCATCATCACCACCATCAGCATCCTCATCTTCAGTATCAGAATCATCAGCATCAGCATCAGCATCAGCATCAGCATCAGCCACATCATCAGAATCACCACCATCACCATATTATCAGTATCATCGTCGTCATCATCATCAGCATCATCACCATCACCATCAGCAGCATCAGCATCTTCATAATAATAAAAAACATCATAATCATCATCATCAGCAGCAGCATCATCATCAGCATCAGCATCATCATCAGCCTCGCTCTGCATGTTCGGGAACGGCTCTTGTGCGTGGTGGAAGCGGGCAGCAAGGTAGACTAACCTCTGTATGTGCGCGACTTCCAGGTTGACACAGGACTATGGCACTTGAACTAAAAGGCAACGTACAAGACAAACCATCCAGCCACCTGGCTCACACCTTGTTGAAACTCCCCAGGCATTGAGACTTCGCAGGTCGCTGGAAAATGACGGAGACATGGTGACCAGCCAGCCAGGTTCCACCCCATCTTCACGAACGACATGGAATGGGAGGATACACGATATATGTATATGATGCATATCCGCGATTATAACTCGAAGTCGACAAGAAATGTGGTGGGACAGCGGAAACATGCTAGATTTGAAGGGCACCAGTCCCCAGACCGCCCACCCCAGCATTACGCTAGGTCAGCGCGAAGTGTGGCACCAGAAAAAAAATTGGCCCTGGCCGAAGGGAGCGGAACACACCAGAAGCTTGGCACCAGCAGGTACGCCAAACACGGCCTGCTACGGGGCCTTGTTTGCCGTCGAAGATGCACCGGAGTTTCGTGGGGTTTGTGGGGTCGACGCGGAAGCCAACACTGAAATCAGAAGTGGGATCTCTTGAGCATTGGATTGCGTTCGTCGCCATCAGGTCGGCGGTTGTATTGCCCTCTGTGAGTTCGTGTCGGAACCAAAGATGACCGCGCTGGGCAGAGCGAAGGTGGAAATCTTTCCAAATCCCCTGGAATATGCCGCGTAGAATCCAACGCCCGATAGTAAGGCGAATTGATTCGAAGTGCGCCGTTGATCAGACGTCACACCAGCAATTCGCCAGGATACACAACCTCGTTGGCTGTCTCCAAACGACGGGTACATCGATGTACACGCGTCTACGTTTCTTCTCCTCGGTGGCCAGGGCGGATTAGTGCGCACGGTTAGCCATTTCTTCTCTGGGGAGGTCGCCGTTGAGGCCCTACTTTTGCCAGATGCAAAACACGAAGTCATCCTGCTTTTTCTCCCACTCGTCTGCCTGGTAAACGCACTTGGGCCAGCCAATCACGTACTGGAGAAAGAGGAGGCCTTCGGATGTAGAACGGAATGTCCATCCCTTCCGTGGGTCCATTTTCGTCGCACGCTGTCCTCGTCCAGGAATTGGCCAATGCTTCCCAGCGATCGGTTCATTCCCGATGGGACTTGCCGACCATCCTCCGCGTAGGAGCTGAAGACCGCATTGACCCACCGAGCCAGGACTGGACGTGGCTGGTCAGACTCGGCTGGTTCAGGGGTAGGGACGTACAGATGTGAGTCAAGACGATGGATGCAGGCTAAGCTCCTGTCACCGCTCTATCTGTCCAGTTGTTTTGGCGCTCGCGGCGTGGCACGGCGCGCGTAATCGATCCTTTCCTCACCAGGTCGTAGGGGGAGCCGCGCAAGGCGACGCAACAAACCGCCTTTGAGATGGCCGCAACGCTGGAAAACGGAATTTTATACAAACCACCCATCACCATCGTACATAAGACACGGAACCACACAGTCACTGAAGCGACAGAGCAGCTTATTACGGGGAAGACAGCACATAGAAAGACTGGCTCCGAACAGAAAAACGTGATTGGTTTGCTAATGCGATGGTCGATGGCGGCTGTGGGGCATTCTGCATCGGGGACGCACACACCCAAATGCACTGAGGATGACACCCTGGGCGCAACGATCCGGCCAGTGCATGGATGGCCTCCGAAATCCACGCGCGGGAAGAGGGCATCAAACAGGATGCTCTCTGGGGCATGCGGGTCGGAACTGATTTATTCCAGGGACCTTTCTTTCCAGTGCAGGCCTGTTTCGCGGACATGCTGGTCGTCAGATGGTGTAACAAGATGGCAGCATGCTCTGCACTGTCGCTGATGAAGGAGACACTGTCTGTCCAGCACGAGGGATCTCACATGTCGTCATCGATGCGAACGCCCGGGGCCCTGGACTTCCATGACGGTACCAAATCGCCAAAGATAATTTGTGTAACTACATTCCATGTCATTGGTGATTGCCTGGCGCCCTGTCGCTCCGAATCGCTTCGGAGAAAAAAAAATGCTCCAAGACGCCGTCAAACATCACCCAGTTTTGCATTGACGGACCATTCTGGAGTAAGGCAGCAGCAAGCGGGGTGGCAGGCGGCAGGCCCGAAGGGCTTTCGAGATGATGGATACGCGCATGACATCGAATGCCTTGCGCACGTCCCCCCCAATGATGTGGACCTGTATCCAATCTGGTCACTCGAACGACTGACTACTGTACACATGTATGTGAGCCAGCGTGGACCCCAAACAATGTTTCTAGTAATACATGTTGTGCAATATATGTGGAAGAATATATATATATATATATATATATATATATGTGTGTGTGGTGCGATGTATGTGGTGCAATACAGGTGGTGCAATATATGTTGGGCAATGGTGCAATGCATGGGTACAATAAGTTGCGCAATGCATGTGGTGCAAATAAGTTGTGCAACCTACGAGGTACGACCGATAATATGCATGTATCTAGACTCGAACATACTAGCGAGAGACCGCCCGTCATGAGTGTTGCCGCGATGCGAATGAGGAAGATCAGGAGGAGAGCTCCGCTTGACCCTCCACTATCACCATGATGAGTCCCATCGCAACTGCGTAAATATGTTTCGGGTATGATGCCGCAGAGGTGTCATTGTTCTCATAATTAGAATCTGTATTCTGATGATCCCGTCACAGGGTCGAGCAGAAGCTGACGGGCGAATTTGCGTTGTGCCACGTTGGATAGCCGCACACGCTCCCCGTCTGCACGGCAGCGCTGCTGTCAATCAGCAGGGCGGTGCAATCTGGGAGCGGCGAGAAGCAGGGCCGAGGACGAAGCTAAGGAGCAGAGCAGAGCAGAACCTCATGGAGTCCCTATCCAGGTTATAGACATCGGCCCGAACAAAACTTATCTGTACTATGGGAGGGTTCCTTCGAAATCACACAACTTACGATGCAAACCAGTTTGTGCAAGCTGCACTGGCCGACTGGCGCAACGAGGGGCGCGCAACCTCAAGAGGGGGCCAGCACTTAGGCGCGACGACCCCATCCGGTAGGAGGGTGAACCCGAAAAGAACCCGAGGCAAAACCCGAAAATCTGGCGCCGAACCCGACAATTCAGAGAGAGCCAAGTCCGAAAACCGGCGGAAACCCGAAAATTCGAAGGAGCGAAGCCCGAAACCCCAGCAGCGGCCAACCCCGACACCCTCGATAGCCAACCTCACCTCCGTCTCGTCTTCTTCCTCCCCGTCCTCCCCTGCCTCCTGCCCTGCCTCCTCCTCCTCCTCCTCCTCCTCCTCCTCCTCCTCCTCCTCCTCCTCCTCCTCCTCCTCCTCCTGGTCATCCTCCTCCCCCTCCTCCTCTCCTCCTCCTCTCCTCCTCCTCCTCCGGGGCGGTCTTGGGGGCCTCTTTTGGCCAACTTCGAGCGTTGGAAGCTCGAAAACGCGAGAAGGCTAAAAACAACAAAAAAACAATCAACGATTTGGGCCTCTTCACGCGCTCCCGGGACGCCTCTTGGAGCACTGTAGGGGCCTCCCCGAGGCCTCCAGGGAGCGTGGAGAGCCGCCGGAGGTCTGTCTTGGGCTGCTTGGGAGCGTCTTGGGCCGTCCTTTCGCGTTCTGAGGGCTCCTTGGGGGCGTCTTGGCCGTCCTGGGGCGTTTTGGGACCTCCCTGGGAGGCCCGGGGGCGCGGTACCAGGAGTTGCCCCCAAATGTTCCGGAGGTGAGGGACGCTCCCTGATGGGCCGCCTAAGATTGGTCCCAGTACCCCATCTGGGGCCCACCTTGGCCAAGTTCCATACAGGATCGATCCCTGACTGCCCCGGGGCCCAAAACAGGGCCCCGAAAAGCCTAAAATGGCGAGAAACAAAACATCAAACCTCGATCGACGACGACAACGACGACGACGACGACGACGACGACGACGACGACGACAAAGACAGACAAAGACAGAGACAGAGACAGAGACAAAGACAAAGACAAAGACAGCGCCAACGACGACGGCGACGGCGACCACAACCGCGACCACGACCACGACCACGACGACCACGACCACAAATCACCGCCGCGACGGCGGCGGCGGCGGCGACGCCGACGGGGACCGCGGGGCGGGCGGCCTCCGGTCTCGCCTCGCCTGACTCCCCCGGGAGCCGGCGCCGCGCCAGCTCCGCCTCGAGCCTCTCGGCGCGGGCCGAAGAGGGGTCCTCGACCTTCAACGTGTTGAAAGAAGCGGGCGCGATTCAAGATGTTCTCACGTTCTGGGACCGTCAAAGCAAGACTCGGCATCAGAAGCCACCCCGGGAGAAGGGCCAGGCCAAAGCCGGAAGCTTGGAAATGGGCACCAACACCAAAACGGGGCGTTGCCTCCACCAGGAGAGGATGATCCTCGATTTTGGTGCTGGCGGTAGTCTTTCGGCAATCTTGGAAGCCCGAATATTACCACCATAACATCCTCGATGTTGGTGCTGGCAGTAGTCTTTCGGTCACCTTGGAAGCCCGAATATTACCAACATCACAGAAATTGGGATCATCTTCCCTCGGTGGAGGCATACCGCCGATATTAGGGTTGGTGTCAGCATATAGGCCTCCGACAAGAGGGGGTACTCGACCATCAACGTGTTGACAAAAATAAAGCGCTATGTTTTCTGGTATTGTTGGCCTCTGCAAGACGTCCTCTCGTCTTGTGACCGTCAAAGAAAGACTCGAAAAGGTCGGGACTTCCAAGACCTCGTTTTGCAAAAATCGGGACGTCGGGTCTCGGAGATTTGCCGGCCAGCTCAGACAGTGAAAATACATCGACACCACGGTTCCCTCGCGTTTGCCTATCTAGACCTCCTCAGCATGGGCCCTCTCGTCGCGACGGCTGGAGCCGCCTCGGAATCCTGGTCAAACCGAGCCACGGGAGAGGCCCCAGGAGTAGTAGCGATATCGGTGCCTCCTGTCCCCTCCTCAGCCACATTCGGCTGACTTTCCTGGAGCCCCCCAGCGACGGGGGCGGCCACGTATCGAGAAGCGCGCGCGACGGCGGAGCCGAAACCGGGTGCACGCAGCAGCCTCCATAAACCCCCCTCTGCTCATCCACCCCTTCGTCCGCCCCCAAGCCTCTGCACCGCCTTCATCTCCGTCTCCGTCATGCCGACGTGCTGAGGGCGGGCGGGGTCGTCGTCGTCGGCCTCGTCGCCGTCACCGTCGCCGCCGCCGTCGCCGCCGCCATCGTCGTCGAAGATCCAAGTTAGTCGCCGTTCTCGACCTCTCTTTCGGGCCCCAGGGGGCTCAGAGGACGACGAGGGGCAGGAGCAGGATGACGAGGGATAGGAGGAGGAGGAGGAAGAGGAGGAGGAGGAGGAGGAGGAGGAGGAGGAGGAGGTAACCGCGTGCGCCCGAGAGGTTTCCCGCGAGGTACAGGACCTCCATCGACCTTTTCCAAAGCGGCGGCCAGCGTGTCGTCGGCCTTTCCATCCCAAGGCGGCCGCGATAGCACGCCGACTTTCACAACCAAAACTTTTGCAATCGTGGCTGGCTTGGGCCCACGACGACACCCACGACTACCAGGTCAAGGAACCCGCCTGCAAAGGCGACTCCGCCGACAGCGCGCTGACGTCCGCGTCCTATTTCGACTTCACAAAGCAAGCGATCTACTCTGAGCGCACCACGGTAACCAGCAGCCACCGCGACATCCATGTCCTGCTCCAAACATGGCGACATCACGGAGAGCAACCGCGAGCGGATCGGGATCGGCGCAACCACTGTGGAGATCAGCATCAAATGGCCCACGTTCCAGAGCTACGACACCGAGGCCCACTACATCAATCATAGGTGCAGGACTTGAGCGTTGGAAGAACCACAACTGGATGGACCAAAGGGCCAACAACCACCTGGACAACTCCTGCAACCAGAGCCTGAAAGGGAAAGGCAACCACCAGGACGGCAAGGGGAGGAACGACCACCTGGAGCCCGTCAGCCACGACCAGAAGGGCCAGGACAAGAACAACCAGGGAAAAGGGCAAAACCCAACCCGAAAAGGAAAAGACGCCCAAGAAGAAGGACGACGGCCAGAACTACAGCTACAACTACAACGGACACATCACCAACACGATCAACAACGTCATGCTCATGAGGAAAATCTACGCCGTCAGGAGGCACGACTGGGAGCTACACCCCAACGACCAAAAAGCTGAAAGACGAATGGAAGATCAAACACGCGAAGAAGCGAAGAGCGGCAGCTGCCATCGTCACTAACTGCGTATGGGGTTGAAGTACAAGGGTACAGAACCCCTGATCCGTTGGTAGAGGGAAGGAGGGATCGATGGATGTCTTTCCCTCCTGCACGATCAAAGGTCTGATCGATCTGCCCCAATACCTGAGCCCAAACGGCCAGGCGCAGGAGAGGTGAGGATAAGGAGTATATATGAGGGTATTACACGGGTTCTATTCACACCCCCCGTCCCGAATCCCGCCCGCGAGGGTAGGACTCGGGAACAGAGGAAAAGAATCCGTCACCCTTTTACTCCTTTAATCCTCAGGTCTGCAGGCAGCTGAGCGCAAAGGCAGTAGAGCCTCAGCTGCAAAGTAAGGTAAGAAGGAACACCCTGGGCCCCTATTTCTTCGCCAAGCACGCTTTGGTGCCCCCTCGGTGCGCCCCCCCAAAACGCTTCGGCACTCGAGGGCGGAGAAGAATGAGACACGGGTGGGCGGAGAAAGAGGATCTGAGCAAGTTAAAGCAACTTGTAATCTGCCTCGCCTATGCGAGGCAGGTGTTGCCACCAGCTGTCAGATCATTCTCAACGCAATGGAGTTATACTCTAATGAATATGCATGCTGAGATCGCGTTGATGAACACGATCGTGCTACGAAACGCATCTATATATCAAAGCAAATGTCTGGCCAGACGAAAGGTCGTGTTGATAAACACGAAAGTTGCATGTATGTAAATTCGATATGGCGACTCCCGTTGGCGTTGCTCCTTAGGAGGCTGCCTCGGCCATCGCAAAAGATGTTTGTATGTGTAGCCACTTATGTTGTATAGTGATGTGTCCTAAAAGTATATAATAGCCACCGCTCAAGGCGAACTTGGATTATAATGAAGTTCAAGCCTTTCGAGCGGTGGGCCTCGCGGCCGACTCACTACGCGTTGCCGTTCTCGTAGAACCTCCGGCCCCACATCCCGTGGCCATCGTACGTCGCGTAGCTCGTCGCGAACGTCTCCCAAGATGTCCTCGGGACCCAGTGACGAAACCACTTGTTGTATTGGATGTCGCGGATGTATACGAACTCGTCGTTATTGAGCGCAATGTAAATCCAGCAGTTGATGTAGTAGCTCCAATACTTGAGGCCCCAATGACTGTCCTCAAGGTCGTCGCGCCACCAGGCGGCGTAGTCTGTCGTACGCGCCCTCTTGGCGCGAGGTCTGTTGCTGTCATCGCTGTCCTGCTGCTGCGCTGCAGTGCCGCGCGGCCCCGCGGGCATGTGGTCCGCCGCGCCAGAGGCGCTGGACCGTGCAGCATCGCCAGGGGCAGGGCGCGGCGGCGGCGGCGGATGGCGCGGCTCCATGGCATCATCAGATTGATGGGGGTGTGTATCAGGTTCGATCGGATCGGTTCTCATCCCTGAATCAACCCCCCTCTGGTCGGTGCGCGTCGGATCGAGGGAGCCCAACAACTCGTTAGCAATCGCAGCAAGCTTGCGCTGCGTGACTATCTCACGGGTGCCATCCCCTCTGGGGAGGGCAATCGCGACAAGTCCGCGAGCTTGCCGCGTTTGTCTGTCGAGTCTGCCCTCGTTCAACCACCATTTCTTCCGACCAGCTTGGCCTGTCCTGATGCTGGTATCGAGGATCGTACATGCATCACGCACGTCGTCCACGTTCCAGGCCTTCTTGCCCACGTTCACGCGAGCGCCTGTCATTTGGTGGTGGAACTTCAAATCACTGAGAAAACGCTGAACGAGATTGGCATATGGATAGTATAGAGGTCTGTCGTCTTCAGCCTCGCCCATCAGTCTGCACTCGCGTGCAGGAGGGCGGCCAGAGTCGACCCACTTCTGATACCTTTTCCCAGAGGAATTAGCCATTCTCCTCAGCGAGTCTTTCTCATCACCTGGAAATGAGCGCGCGCCCGTCATGATGACTTGCGCTCCGTCTCTCATGTACTTCGTGATGTCATCCTGGGAGAGCGTCATTTTGATCCAGTTGGTCAGCTTGTGGAGGTATGCTAGGTCGCTCTGGACGGCGGTACTTTTACCCGTAGCACCTACTGCTACGGTGTACTGCCAGCAGACGTCACAAAGGGCACCATCACCTGTAACGATCCCAAGGGATAAGTTACGACAGCAATTCCGACATCGCGCGATATCATGCTGGATCGTTTCTGGGGCTCCCTCAGTCGCGAGGTGCTCACGAGATCCCCAGCGAGTATCCCGACCACGAGCAAGACTGCGGCCGATCTGATCCATGGCCTCGCGGTTGATCTCAGCATTGGGTCGGGAAGCGATTGATCTACTCAATCCCTCGGTCTCGATCCTAGACGACCTTTCCCCTGGCAGTCCTATGTGCTCTGTCGCGTCGTTGTCCGCATCCTCAGCATCACCATGGCATACGTTTTCAGTACGGAGACGGCGAGCCTCCTCCCGCAAGGCGGACTCGTTGTCGCCCTCCTCGCGGTTGGCTCCCGTCTGCTCGGCTATGATCCGTACCATGGTTTTTTGATCAGGAGCTGCGGATGCGACGCTGCCTGGGCCCTGGGGAAAGTCCTGCTCCGCGCCTGGGTCACCTGGCGCGGCAGGTGTTTCCACCAGCTCCGTCCACACGGGGAAGTCTGGATTGCCGAATGTGTTGATGCAATGTGTAAATAGATCACGCAACGTTTTGAGTGCGGGATGTTTCTGATGGATAGCATCGTTTGTGAAGTCACGGAGCTCCGCAATACTGTCCATCAACATGTTTTGATACACTTTGGAGATCCACTGAAAGACGCCTGTAGTCGACTCCTCGATGGTCTCTGGGTCCAGGTGGTGTACCAACTTTTTGAAAAAGCGATCTGCACTGCAAATTGGTAAGTCACGTGCCCATTTGTGGGTATGATCATAATTCAAGTAGTATTTCTCTGCATTCCATGCTTTCGATCAGAATTGAATCTCAAATCGTAAGTACGACTGTGCTTTATCCACCACAATCTTGTCCGCGCCAGCGTGCACCTCAATGATTTGTTTCACCTTTATCATAGGTGAGTCCACCAACAACTCCGACGTCCAGCGGTATATGCGGCGGTCATATGATTGTTTAATCCACTTTGAGTCCTCCTCTGGATCGTAGTCGGGGTGGTTGAGGAAGTCTTCTGGCGGGTCAATAACGTTGTCGAGTATGCTCGCGTCGACGTGCTCATCTGCTTGGATCTCTGCTGATAGATCTGCTTTCATATTGTCATTTGCCGCTTTTTCTTCGGCGGCGAGTGGTATGTTTGATATATCCACGATAACGGTAACCAAAGGTTCGTCAGATGGGCCTGCCGTTTGTTGGGGCCCATCGTCCGCAGGAGCGGTATCCTCGGCAGGTGTGGCCACCAGCTCTTCGGGATCGGGTGTCCGAGGAGCGGGCCGTCTGGTCGGTGTACGTGGAATGCGTGGCCTATAAATGCTCGGCATACCAAGATATGGCAGACTGCCATCTGTTTTGTGCTGAAATATTTTGTCACGGCATGAGGATGGTTCTTCCAGGGCAGTATTCATATATGTCGAGTCAATGGCATATTCGTCGGCACGAATTGGTAATGCAAAGACAACGCCCTTGAGAGGCATGTTTTTGTCATTGTACCACATGTTTACCCATCGTAAACCGTAGTTAAGGATAGGTATCTGTACCGCAAAGAACTTGTCAAAGACTCCGAAATGAATGATTGGGCCGTATATGTGGGCCTTGTTCATGAGGACCTTGGTATTGTGATTGCCCTTGGGGTAGTGATTGTCGTAATGATAACATTTGATAGATCCCCAATTCTTAATGATAATGAAGTCCCCCATGCGAACATCATTAAATGTAGGCCGACGATCCCAATCTTTTTGTGTAATCTTTGATGTAATGGGTCGAAGAGCCTCTCGGCAGTATGACAGAGCAATTAACCATTCTTTATCATCTGCTTTGTGATTGGCGCCCTCAATCATAGCACGGACCATTTGCTCATCCAAGGCGTCGGCTCCAGATATGCGGCCAGCAGGGGTTGCCCCCAGCTGAGGGGCAATCGGTCGCTGAGCCGAAGATGCTGATGCTGACGGCGTCCTGGGGTGCTGATCCATGTCCTGATCCGTGTTAGCAGGTGTAATCCCAAGAGGGTTGTCGATGAACTCTCCAGGAAGATAGGCGCAAATTTCGTACTTGCTCAATGGCTGTCTCGCGGCCAATGGCGGGTAGTCCCAGGCGGGGCCCTCCGGCCATATCTGCTGGCCGTGAATGTGGCGTGGTTGGAGGCGGCGAATTGCAATAACTGCCGCTGCTGGAACCACGTCCTCTGTCATAATAGCGCCTTGAGCGCCCAACCAAAATCTGCAACCAGCTTTTGTGGCGATCTCCATGTTGATCACCAGCTCGACATCGTTCTTGTAGTGATTGAACTTACATGACTCTACTGAGGTGTGGGGATTATGCTGGACATTGTCTAGATATGTGCTGGAACTGAAGAATGCCTCCGTGCGTTGTGATGGTTTATGATGCTTGTCTCTCTGAGAAGATGGATCGACGTAGCCTGGAATGATCCCTGTCTTGAGGATGTTGCGCCAAGCACGGGGTGCCGTGCCGTGGTGGAGGAATTTCACGTCTGTCCATTGTAGGCTCTCCCGGTCCATATTCCATGGTTTGGAAAGTGGGTTGACGCAACTGTGGCCTCCAACACATCGAATGGCAATGACGCTGTTCCAATCGAAACAGCTGGGATCATCTCCCTCGGGGATTGGTTTGGCGTATATCTCGATCCTATTTTTCTGCGGGTCAATATGTATCTGGAACGCACGAATGATGAAGATCGGGTAATAATCGTTCCAATCGGCATACCCATCTTGTTTTACAATCTTTCTTGAAGTGCGACACGGCCGCTTCCATGGATGGTCCGTTGTGGTTGTTGCGTTCTTTGAATTTCCATTGGACCATCTCCTGAAAAGATTTCCAATTACTTGGAATCTCCCATTCACGATCTGTTGTCTTCGTCCCAATGTTGATACGTCTATCGTGAAATTGATTGATATAGAACTTTTTGTAGTGGATCTCGTGGCGCAACATGGTCGTGATGTCTTTGCCCATGTATTTGGATGCTCCCAGCCACTCATCATCAAATAACTCGGGACCATAACGTACGTCGTCGTAATTTGGTAACGATATCCACTTCCATTCTGGAAAGCAACCAGACTGTGCAATATCAGGCGCGTGAGCAATCACACAATCATCGTGTTGCAGTTGTTCGTACCATTCATTGTTTTCCAGGCAGGCGAATCCATTGACCGCGGATGTACCCCGCAATACTGGACAAACGTATGGATGGTCGTCCTTGATGCCTGCTTGCAGCTTCCACTCTCGAATAGTGCATGCGTTATCGAACATCCCGACCTGGCTGATGTCCTCATACATGGAACGCTCACAGCTGTCCTGCCATGATAATAAATTCATCTCGTGTGGAGAAGATTCCTCTTCGGCAGGAGTTGCCTCCAGCTCCATGGCCTCTAGGTCAGTGCCGTCGTCAGGGATCGGTACTGCCTCGGCCTTCGGGAGCTGAACTACTGGCTGCTGGTCTGCTGGCGTATGGTGTCCAGGAGCCGATGACTTTGGCACGGCTATCGATTGCGGGCCAGGTTGCAGCGGCTCAGGCAATGGGCCTGGTGGTGCTGGCTGTTCCGCATCGGCCGCCGCGCGCCACACGGATGTCGGAACATCAGCATCATATCCCAATGCCACGCGATCTAGTGCATTCTGTCTGAAGAATGTTTTGCATGCTTCGATGGTCCGCTCGTTCTCGGCAGCAGGGCCGACACAGTGAGATGTCAACCTGTTGTTTTCTGCAATGAAAAGTGATCTGGTCGGTTTATCGTCGCCATCCAAGTCGGTAATCTGTTGTAGACATTGCTCAAACACAACCCAAGTAACAGCATGTGCATCTTCAACCGTTTTAATGATCTTGGGGTGGAGGAGCTCTTGTTTTTTCGACTGAATCCCAGGGTGCCCATGCCCCAGGGTAGTCATTGATCAACAGTAAGAGGTACTGGAACAAGTCGTCGTATGCAAGACTAAATGGATCATTATCAGGGATAGCCTTGTTCGGCTCGCGAGGATCAAGTGCTGGCGTCCGTATCGGTATTCCAGGAATAGGTTCCATTGTGTCGCCTGCGTTAGCAGGCAGTGATGCCGGCAGCGTACCATCGGCACATGATGCCATCCACGCACAATGAGCCATCTCGCTTGCCGTCTGTGTCAGCAGCGTCGTGAGGCTGAGGTCTCTCTTCCATTCGTTTGTCATCTTCTGTCTGAAGTCGAGAGCCGCCATGATCTCCTTGGCCTGTGCGTAGGCCTGCTCATCCGTGACGGGAGTCAGCATGGGCGCCCTGAATGGATACGGCTGAGAGGGCAGTGACTGAATCAAAGCGCAGAAGTTACGATAGCATACTGCGTCGCAGAACTGTGTCGTAAACATCGCCATGTTATGATTGTTCTGTTTTGCATGCCAAGCCTGTGGGGTAATTCTATCGCACGCTTCAACCCAGTGGTCTGATGGAAGAACAGTAATACCACGATTTTGCATAATCCTGATCAGATCGTTCGTGTGGTAATCAAAGTTCGGGTGCACGCCCCACTGTGCTGCTTTGCCGGGCCCCATGACTGTGGGACAGCGGAAATACTGCATCACATCGACAAAACGTGATACGTCCACTTGTACGTGTACTGGCATGAGCGTCGGGACTCCACCCTCACATTCCATTTTCTGGAGCTCATATACGGCAGTAGGTGCACGATCTTGGTGTCGACGCATGTCCACGGTGTTCTGTCCGTGGATGGCGCATGCGATGTCATTCGCGCTCCATACCACCATGGCATTGAGGCCCCTGCAATAATGTCTTTGTTTCACATATGCAGGAAAACATTGGCCCAGTAGCTCCAGATAGTCTCGTTTAACTCGCGCCACTTTTTGATGGAGGCATTGTCGCTGTGTAACATGAGGCCTCTTGCATCGCGGATCATCTTGATCATGTTGCGCTGCTCGAGGGTGCACTCAAACTGGTTGTTGAGAATAGCTGTGGTACGGGTTTCCTGTGTCTGCGTACGCTGGTTACGCAGTTCCTCCATACCATAGCGGGTGTCTCCACCAGCCTCTGGCAATTGAACGCAATCTTGGCCTATTGGCGCATCGTTCTGTCTGAACCATTCTTTATACTTGCCAAAACAGAATGCCCACATCATGATGTCGTCGCGGATCATGGTCGACAACTGCTCGAGGGTAGCGCCGCCCATGTATTCCGCGCGATTGAGGCACGGCATAAATAGCGGTACAAGAGCAACATTTGATGCCTTGGCGAGATCTTCTCGCTTCTGTGCATTGTTGAGCTCGTCGATGCCGTGGGTTGGGTACTTCTTGTGTTTTGCACTATTGGCCCCTTTCTTGGGCTGCATAATCCACGTTGAATCGGTGTACAAGCTGGTCCATTTGTATGCGTGCCCTGATGGGCCGAAGGCGTGATGCAAGAGTATAAGTCTTCTTGTACGAGGGAACACCACCCATTATCTGAAATAAGAGTAGAAACCAAACGACCACCACAGAAAGCGCTGTACTTTGCTTGATCCAGCTCGAGTGGGCCAATATCAGGACCAGGAGTAAGACCAGGGTCGATCTGGTCGGCGGCCTCGCCAAAGAAGTCGTTGCCCTCGTTGTATGGTTGCCAACGATAGGTACTTGTCATATTTTCGTCGTGCTCTGATATTGCCACCCAGCCTTCTGGATGATCGGATGGCGTTGCCGCCGTCTTGGAGTATGATCCGATACCTCCGAAGCCTCCGCGCGCCGTCAGCCATGTGCTGAGCTTGCGGCGAAATTTGCTTGTCTGGTTAATATCGGAAAATGCTCGCATGTTGGTGACCAAATTATCCTCAACAATGTGGCCGATGTGTCCAGATGTATCTGATGTCCTGGCTAAGCCAGGTGGGCGTGTGGGTAGCTTGGCCATTGCACGCTCAAGGTTAGGAGCATAGCATGGAGTTGTCAATCCATTGCTGTATACATCAGAGGGTGCACAAATACCATTTTCATAATAATGTTTTCTATCCTGAACGCTGTCCTCGGCATACTGTCCCAGTACTGCACTGCCAATCTTGGACCAATCATTGTGAATCATCATCCACTCTGTTTTCAATATCATCGTCGTAAAGTTCTCTGGTGGGCACTTGCGGTGCGCTCCTGGGATCACTGCGTTGAAATGATCATGTAAACCACGAACACTTTCTTGTACAGACGGGTTACGATTAAAGAGACTGGAAAGCATACACATAGCCCGCATGAATGACAGCCATGGTGTAGCCGTAAACGTGCTGTATTCATAGTTGGCGTCGCCGCCGACTGATCCACTAGCGTCGTTGATCCAACTCTTGACGTCGGCGGACGCAGAGCGGACAATTTCTCGAATAGTGGATTCGTCGGGTACGCGGAGATCAAGCTCTGCACTGCGATCAGCACGCCGCTGATGTATGTATATGTAACCATCATCAGGATCACGAGGACGACCAGTTTGAGCGTGGTACGTGAAGCCCACGCGGTCGTCGTCCTCGGCGTTAGAGTCGTACTCAGCGTCGCAGCCGATGGGCCAGCCGATGAGGTTGAGCGGCTGTGCCTGATCCATCTCGTGGATGGGGGCATCGGGATTAGAACCGATCTCGCTTATTTTCGCCTCGCACGCGGCGAACAGGATGCCTGTAAGCTTTAGAGCTCGAGTCTTAAAATTGCTGCGGCATGAACGTATAATTAATGTCCTAAACCTCTCTGCATCCTGTGGAGGCGAGGGAGGATGGCGGGGATGTCTACCGTGCGGGGAACGTGCTCTTGAACGAGGTGTGCGCGACGCAATAGCTGCAGCCGGTACGCCAATGTGGTACATGCATGCGCATATTCCCTCGTGATTGGCTAGTCCAACGCACCGAAATCCGCATTCTGATCCTACTTCGCCCCATCTTTCTTTCTCTGTAAATAATATTTTGCATACTTCCGGGCATCCATCCAGTTTTGGAGGTTCCGCAACATGGGGTAAACCGTCGGGCCTCCGAGGCCCTCGCAGTGGTTTCCAGGGTTTCTTTGGAGGACACTGTATCGGAGTAGCGGGAAAGATGAGCGAGTGTTCCAAGAGATCCCTCCAGAGGTCTGCTTTCTTCGGCTCGAAATGTTTGGTCATCATATCTGCGATCTGCTCCTTTGTACCTACGTATTTGAGCTCGATATGCTCGAGTTGGCATGTCTCGCATATCCAATCCAGGTTGATACGATGAGTACGATGAAGATGACGAAGTGCTGGTGTACGTCCTTTTGGGACAATTTTGATCACAGCCTGGTTATCCTCGAGGACGATAAGACGCACTTTGGGAGAACTAATCTCCTGAGCCGGTTCTGGATCCACGTGCAATACTGTACTCTCATGGGATATTGTACGTCTCTTGAGGCGTAGGTAATTCCGTATTTAGCGGTAGTTGCCTACGGCTAGGAGAAGATCCCCGTGTAGGGGGTGCCTTGCGAGGCGATGGCTCACGCCTCTTTTTGGCTGCCAACGCCGGACACATCGCCGAGTCGGCGTGTCCATGGCAGCTCAGGCATGAATTCTTCTCTTTGCATGTTTTGGCAACTCCCACCACGGCTTCCCAGAATGAGAGTAGTGGTAATCCTTCCAGTCGTAGTGCTGAGTCAAGAGCAACGATCTCGGATTCAGTAGATGAATGTGACACAACCGTTTGTTTCTTACATACAGCGTTGACCGGAAAGAACGTATTGGGTCCAACAAGCGCGGCGAAAACGCCGGTAGTGGATTTGGATGATGTAATGCAATCGGCGAACGAGGCGTCAGTGAAGAGCACGATGGATAACTTGTCTGACGAATCACCCATCCATCCATGTAAACAATGTGTGCGCGTCGTTTTGATGTAGCATATCAACCGATGTAGACGTTCATCACACGTGGTATTCCATTTGGTGATTTCTCTGGCCAGCATACATACTGGATGTAGAAGATCGAAACGACAGCAACGTGCCAGGTAGAGGATCTTCATCAGTACACTCGCCGCGTCCTGGCCGAGGATGCCCTCGTCGGAATAATCGGAATCAGTGAAGGAGGTGTCCTCAATGCCAGGAGTTTCGGCGTCAGGTAGGTCATCGTATGTGACTGGTATGGGATCTGTCGTGGTAGGTGTCGTGTCGACCGATTTTGCTGGGCTAGATGATCGTGGCCGCGCATTGAGCACACTAGTAGGTCTGGCGACCGACCCGGAGGACGCGGGCGATTTGGATCGCGAAGTCCTCGGCGAGTCGGATCGTTTCCGACGTGACCCTGGTCCCTGGGCGCGCTTGGAGGCGCATTCCAGGTACCGCTCAATGCACTGATCGGTAAAACCAAGCATATCATGTCGAATTCCACGAACTTGTTTGGCCATATTGTAATCTTTCTCATTGTGTACGGGCAACATAGGGCGTATGGTAGACATTCTTTTGTCGAAGATAGTCTGCGGCACCTCATATGCCTGTTGTCCACAACCAAGATAGTGTGAGTATGGAGTAGGTGGATCCAAGTCAATACCCCTTTTGCGGATATAATCCCAGCCAGCCTGTAGATTGTGAGCTGGGCCGGCTAATTTAAAGTCGTCCACATATACTGAAAGTATCAGTCCCAGTTTGTTGTGTCTCCATACACATTCCCATCCTGAAATAGGCTCGAAACCAACGCTTTCTAAGCATGTACGGCATTTTCGTTCCCAAAAGACACCTGCGAGAGGGTGTCCGTATAGTGCCAATCGTAATCGGCACACTGGATTCTTGTATTTTGACCAGGATGTCGGTTGTCGCCATTTAGGTATGGTAATCCAAGTATCAACTGGATCCATTCGTTCGTCGCCGTATAATAATGCCTGCGCGTAGGCTCCAGGTGCATCACTTTGTTCTCCCGCATATTGTGGCAATAATGCAGTAGCATCGCAAAGTTTGGAAGCCTCAATATGCGAAGCACTGGAAGCGGCGTCGGCGAATATTGCGGCCAAGCCAGTTTCATCTTTGCCTGTATTGCCCTGAACCACCACCCTGCCCTTGAATTTACGCAGATCAGGTGGAAGCTCCTCGTGTTTGACTGAAGATAGCTCCAAGATATTGAAGAAATGAACTTTCGTCCCAGTGCGGAAAGCATGTGACTCAATATCAGCTTTTTCTGCAACAGTCTCCAACATCCACGTTTGTTTCTTCTCCAATCTCTCGCATTCTTTTCGTAGGGCTTCTTGTGCACGTGGTTCTGCGGCAACTTCTTTCTTACTCAGGCTTCTGGTAACTAGGGCCGGGCGTGACCATGAGGAATCGGGTATTTTGTCTCTGTGTGCCGGTGTGTAGGTGGTCTCACGTGGCATAGTTGGTATTGCTACCGACTGGGTGAACTGGCGTATGAGCGGGCTCATGGTCCCAAAGTCGGTTCCCTCACTATCCACAAGTACCAAAGCACGTTCTTCTCCATCGTGCTGTTGTGGTGATTGACGGTAGTACAGTACCGTAGTAATGTCACGTGGCCCACCAGGTAATTTGGCATACAGTATTTCTTTGTTCGTCACGCCTTTGACGTTTTCGTCACGGATGACGGCGCCATTGTCAGTATCGTATGTAATCCGTCGTTCCACATTATTCCATGTTGGTCCGCCGGATGCGGTGGTACGGAAATTGTTGACCTGTTTGTCCTGTCTTGTCCACACTCGTAGTGCAGCTCGGTCACGAATCTCACGAGCTCGTTTAACGTCGTCGGCGTAGTCGATTTCCTTCTTTTGTTGTCCACGAGATAGGGTTTTCCAATGCCCGGGAAGAATGTGATCAGGACGTGTAGTAGTCTGTATACGTGTCTCGCGTCCGCGGACCACCATTTTGCCGTCTGGCGTTATTTTTGGAAGCTCATAGAATCGAATCGTGCCTGTCCACGGCTCGCTTAACTCCCTGTGGTCGTTGGCGCTGACACCATCCCAAACATCGCGAAAGTCACTTTCTCCTTCAAAAGTAGAAGTCGTCTTGAAATCTCGTGTCACGTCGAGTTGATCAACAGGTACAGGGATGTTCATGACGTCGTCCGTCGGGATTGAACAATTTCTTGCGTGGTGTACGAATATGTCTGATGACGCAATATCCGCGCTGTTCCCAGTAGTCGGGCTCCGGCGCTGGTGCAGCAACTTCAGAGGCCGATGCGTGGATATCAGCGGCGTTGTCTTCCGTTGTCATCATGGATGGGTCATCCCATTCTTTAGGGTATGAAAAGTGGAGGATCGGGCATTGGTTTATCACCCAAGGGGCGAGAAGTAGATGCCTTGACCTCGTCGTGCGCCTCAGGGTTATGATGTCGTAGAGTACCTTATTTCACTGGGTAAGTGAACTTGCCATCAGGGATGATGATGTCTTTGACTCTGTGCACGTGACACAGTTCACCATCAGGGTTTTTGGCGTATGTAGCCGTGTCCAAGACAAGGTAGTCACCTGACCATCGTCCACCAGAGTGTAAGTGGTAACCCATGAATAACCCTTCCCGAGCATTTTCTTTAAACTTTGCAGTCTCATTGTTAATCTCGGGGTTGAGGCATTTCCCGAAGATCCGAGCACCGAATGGCATGCAGTGCCCGGGGAAGCTTTCGCCAAATCGTATTTCATGAGCTGTCTCATCTACATGCTCCTCATGGAGGGCAGCAACGCCCATGGATGCATGCACAATATTGTGTCCACAGCAAAAGGCTTGCATGGCCTCTTTCCACCATTCGTGTCCCAGACCAGACATATGTAACACAGCTCTCGTACCGAGAATGACAATCTTGACGATGCGCTCGATCAATCCAT
>CAUYUJ010008414.1:0-40433 GCA_963575745.1 Prorocentrum cordatum
GGCCGAAGTCACACCGGCCAGCCGGTTTGGTACAGCTGATGCGGCCGCGATGGCGGTTGCCGACGGGAACTGGCGAGCGCGTGTTGAATGCCGCGCACGCATTGCCAGACGAGTCGAGAATGGCCCGGTACACCGCATGAAGCCAGAGGTGGCCGGAGGAAGCCCGACGGTCTGACAGGACACCCCAAAGCATTTTTGTGAAAAAGCATTGGGTTTTTGATGTTTTTATGTTGAAATGCTTGCAAACACACGGTTTTCGGTAGGATTCTGACATGAACGCGCGAGTGTGCTCTTTGTTGTATTTTTTGCACAGGATTCGCGGCCTGGGTGCATGACAAAGCATCGCGAGTGCACCGCGCGATGACGTGAAATCGCTGGATTTGACCGAATTCTTAAGATTCCTATGGTTTTCCTATGATTTCAGCAAGAGAGCCGGGCAGGAAAATTGTATAATTTTTGTGAAAAAAACATTGGGTTTTTGATGTTTTTATGTTGAAATGCTTGCAAACACACGGTGTTCGGTAGGATTCTGACATGAACGCGCGCGTGTGCTCTTTGTGGTATTTTTTTCAATGGATTATCGCCGTGGACGACAGGACGTCCATGTCGAGAGGAAAAAATAAGAAAAATGTTGATTTTGTATTGTTTTCTACAGGTTAGGATGGGACCACCCGGATGCGCCCGCTATCTGCCGGCCTGAGGGGGGAGTAGGAGTATATTCGAATAAGGAATAAGGATAGGAGTAGGAGTAGGAGTAGTAGTAGTAGTAGTAGTAGTAGTAGTAGTAGTAGTAGTAGTAGTAGTAGTAGTAGTAGTAGTAGCAGCAGTAGTAGTAGTAGTAGTAGTAGTAGTAGTAGTAGTAGTAGTAGGTAGTAGTAGTAGTAGTCGGTAGTAGTAGTAGTAGATAGTAGTAGTAGTAGTAGTAGTAGTAGTAGTAGTCGATATAGATAACGTTACGTAGTAGTAGTGTAGTAGTTGAGTAGTATATAGTAGTATTAGTAGTAGTGGAGTAGTAGTAATAGTAGTTAGTGTATGATAAACAGTAGCAGTATGGTAGTAGTAGTAGTAGTAGTCGTAGTAGTCGTAGTAGTAGTAGTAGTAGTAATAGTAGTAGTAGTAATAATAGTAGTAGTGGTAGTAGTAGTAGTAGTAGTAGTCGTAGTAGTAGTAGTAGTAATAGTAGTAGTAGCAGTAGTAGTAGTAGTAGTAGTAGTAGTAATCCCAGAGGCTCCTCTTAGAACCTCCAAGAGGCCCTCAGCACCTCTCAGAAGCTCTCAGAACCCCCAGAGGCTCTCAGAACCTCTCAGAGGGTCTCAGAACCTCTCGGGGGCTCTCAGAACTTTTCGGAAGCTCTCAGAACCTCTCAGAGGCTCTCAGATCCTGTCAGAAGCTCGCAGAAGCTCTCAGACGCTCTCAGAAACTCTCAGGGGCTCTCAAAACCTCTCAGAGGCTATCAGAACGTCTCAGAGGCTCTCAGAACCTCAGAGGCTCTCAGAACCTCTCAGAAGCTTTCAGAAACTTTTCAAGGGCTCCCAGAACCTCTCAGAGGCTACCAAAGGCTCTCAGAACCTCTCAGAGACTCCCAGAGGCTCTCAGAATCTCTGAGAGGCTCTCAGAAGCTCTCAGATCCTCTCAGAGGCTCTCAGAAACTCCCAGAGGCCGTCAGAACCTCTCCGAACCTCCCAGAGGCTCCCAGAACCTCTCTGAAGATCTCAGAGCCTCCTAGAACCTCTCAGAAGCTCTCAGAAGCTCTCAGAAGCTCTCAATTGGCACAAATCTGGAAACCTCCCAGAGGCTTTCAGAGGCTCTCAGAGGCTGCCAGAAACTCGCAGAAGCTCGCAGTGGCTCTCAGATGCTCTCAGAAGCTCTCAGAAGCTCTCAGAACCTCTCAGAGGCTCTCAGAAACTCTGAGAGGCTCTCAGAACCTCTCAGAGGCTCTCAGATCCTCTCAGAGGCTCTCAAAACCTCTCAGAGGCTCTCAGAACCTCTCAGAGGCTCTCAGAACCTCTCAGAGGCTCTCAGAAACTCTCAGAAGCTCTCAGAACCTCAGAGGATCTCAGAACCTCTCAGAGGCTCTCAGAACCTCTCAAGGGCTCCCAGAACCTCTCAGAGGCTCTCAGAACCTTTCAGAAGCTCTCAGAATCACTCAGAGGCTCTCGGAACGTCTCAGAACCTCTCAGAGGCTCCAAAGTGGTTGTGATCTCACCCATCCCACGTGTCCTGGACGGTTGTGATCTGACCCGTCCGGTTGTAATCTCACCCGACCGCTTGTGATCTGAACCTTTCTCCCCCCCCGCCGGGCCTGCGCCGCCAGGTGCCCCGACTCTGGGTTCACCACCTCTGGCGCGGAGCTCCTGGCGGACGCGCGGCGGTGCATCGCCCGCGCGCACTGCAGTAAGAGCGCGGGCGCGCTGGTGCCAGGCGGTGAGCCCGTCTTGATATTCGGGTTCCCCACTAATCCTCCTCTTCCTCCTCCTCTTCCTCCTCCTCGTCCTCCTCTTCCTCCTCCTCCCTCCTTCTCCTCCTCCTCCTCATCTTCATCATCATCATCATCAGCAGCATCAGCATCAGCATCAGCATCAGCATCAGCATCAGCATCAGCATCAGCATCAGCAGCAGCAGCAGCAGCAGCATCAGCATCAGCATCAGCATCAGCATCAGCATCAGCATCAGCATCAGCATCAGCATCAGCATCATCATCATCATCATCATCATCATCATCATCATCATCATCATCATCATCATCCTCTTCTTCCTTCTGATTCCTGATTCCTGACAGACAGACAGACAGACGCCCGCATCGCGCCGAAACGCGCCCGTAGCCAGAGTGGGCGGATAGCGCCGCAGCGCTCAGATGATAAACGTGTCAAAGGAGATCACTTTATCACAAACTCAGTACCCATTCCTATCCAGAAAAATTATCCTGGCGAAAGACCCAACCATAAGCAATTGTTGGTAACGCGTTGTGGGTGCCGCTTTCGGTGGGGCTCCATATGGGGCCACGAATCGCTGCCTTGGATGGGGGAACCGCATGCGGACTGCGCCACCGGGGCGGGCCTTCGGTGGAGCTCCCTATGGGGCTACGAAACGCTGCCCTGGGTGGGGGAACCGCATGCGAACCCCCCCACTGGGGCCTTCGGTGGAGCTCCCTATGGGGCCACGAAACGCTGCCCTGGGTGGGGGAACCGCATGCGAACACCCCCACTGGGGCCTTCGGTGGAGCTCCCTATGGGGCTATGAAACGCTGCCCTGGGTGGGGGAACCGCATGCGAACACCCCCACTGGGGCCTTCGGTGGAGCTCCCTATGGGGCCACGAAACGCTGCCCTGGGTGGGGGACCCGCATGCGAACACCCCCACTGGGGCCTTCGGTGGAGCTCCCTATGGGGCTACGAAACGCTGCCCTGGGTGGGGGAACCGCATGCGAACACCCCCACTGGGGCCTTCGGTGGAGCTCCCTATGGGGCTACGAAACGCTGCCCTGGGTGGGTGAACCGCATGCGAACACCCCCACTGGGGCCTTCGGTGGAGCTCCCTATGGGGCTACGAAACGCTGCCCTGGGTGGGGGAACAGCATGCGAACACCCCCACTGGGGCCTTCGGTGGAGCTCCCTATGGGGCCACGAAACCTGTACCTGGGTGGGGGGAACCGCATGTGGACACGCCCCACTGGGGCCTTCGGTGGATCTACCATGGGGCCAGCCCCACGAAACGCGCCCTGCCCGTGCCCTGAGGTGGGGGAACCGCATGCGCCCCCCCCCTCACTGGGACCTTCGGTGGAGCTCCCTCTGGGGCCACGAAACGCTGCCCTGGGTGTGGGAGCCGCATGCGCCCCCCCTCACTGGGACCTTCGGTGGAGCTCCCTATGGGGCCACGAAACGCTGCCCTGGGTGTGGGAACCGCATGTGTACACCCCCACTGGGGCCTTCGGTGGAGCTCCCTATGGGGCCACGAAACGCTGCCCTGGGTGGGGGAACCGCATGTGGACACCCCCACTGGGGCCTTCGGTGGAGCTCCCTATGGGGCCACGAAACGCTGCCCTGGGTGGGGGAACCGCATGTGGACACCCCCACTGGGGCCATCGGTGGAGCTCCCTATGGGGCTGCGAAGCGCTGCCCTGGGTGGGGGAACCGCATGTGGACACCCCCACTGTGGCCTTCGGTGGAGCTCTCTATGGGGCTACGAAACGCTGCCCTGGTGGGGGAACCGCATGTGGACACCCCCACTGGGGCCTTCGGTGGAGCTCCCTCTGGGGCTACGAAACGCTGCCCTGGGTGGGGAAACCGCATGTGGACACCCCCACTGGGGCCTTCGGTGGAGTTCCCTATGGGGCCACGAAACGCTGCCCTGGGTGGGGGAACCGCATGTGGACACCCCCACTGGGGCCTTCGGTGGAGCTCCCTATGTGGCCACGAAACGCTGCCCTGGGTGGGGGAACCGCATGTGGACACCCCCACTGGGGCCTTCGGTGGAGCTCCCTATGGGGCTACGAAACGCTGCCCTGGGTGGTGGAACCGCATGTGGACACCCCCACTGGGGCCTTCGGTGGAGCTCCCTATGGGGCTACGAAACGCTGCCCTGGGTGGGGGAACCGCATGCGAACACCCCCACTGGGGCCTTCGGTGGAGCTCCCTATGGGGCCACGAAACGCTGCCCTGGGTGGGGAACCGCATGCGAACACCCCCACTGGGGCCTTCGGTGGAGCTCCCTATGGGGCCACGAAACGCTGCCCTGGGTGGGGGAACCGCATGCGAACACCCCCACTGGGGCCTTCGGTGGAGCTCCCTATGGGGCCACGAAACGCTGCCCTGGGTGGGGGAACCGCATGTGGACACCCCCACTGGGGCCTTCGGTGGAGCTCCCTATGGGGCCACGAAACGCTGCCCTGGTTGGGGGAACCGCATGTGGACACCCCCACTGGGGCCTTCGGTGGAGCTCCCTATGGGGCCACGAAACGCTGCCCTGGGTGGGGGAACCGCATGTGGACCCCCCCACTGGGGCCTTCGGTGGAGCTCCCTATGGGGCCACGAAACGCTGCCCTGGGTGGGGGAACCGCATGTGGACACCCCCACTGGGGCCTTCGGTGGAGCTCCCTATGGGGCCACGAAACGCTGCCCTGGGTGGGGGAACCGCATGTGGACACACCCACTGGGGCCTTCGGTGGAGCTCCCTATGGGGCCACGAAACGCTGCCCTGGGTGGGGGAAACGTGCATGTGGACCCACCCCCGGGGCCCATTCCCTGGAGCTCCCTATGGGGCCACGAATACTCTTGCCCGGGTGGGGGAACCGCATGTGGACACCCCCCACTGGGGCATTCGGTGGAGCTCCCTATGGGGGCCAACAAACGCTGCCCTGGGTGGTGGAAGCCGCATGCGCGCACCCCCCTGGGGCCTTCGGTGGGGCTCCCTATAGGGGCCCGAAACGCTGCCCCTGGGTGTGCTCTTCCGCAATGTGGACACCCCCACTGGGCCTTCTGGAGCTCCCTATGGGGCCCGAACCGCTGTGCCCTGGGTGCCAGGAAACCGGAGGGAGGGAGGAGGAGGGAGGAGGCAGGGGGAGGAGGAGGAGAGGAGGAGAGGAGGAGAGGAGAGGACGCGGGCACCGTCTCTTCAAAACGAGGACCCAAGGAGGAGGAGAGGAGGAGAGGAGGAGAGGAGAGGACGCGGGCACCGTCTCTTCAAAACGAGGACCCAACACCACAGGATGGTTGGGAAATAGTCAGCTGAAAATTCAGACAGATTAGTGGACGTCGCGCCAGAGCCCTGCCTCTGTTTATACGTAATTAGATCGTCAGTGCTTACGTACATGTATTGGGCGGTGGGCCAGACGACCCCAGCGGTATCTGAAAGCGTGGGTTGCCATGATGCCGCGTTGACTGCCCACCTGTCGTGGCTTGACGTGGCAACGCGGCGTGCGAACCTCCATACCTTCCTGCACCACGCCGTGCGCCCATCATCGACGTGCAACTATTCAAATTTATCCTCCACTGTGGCCCAAAACTATCCTCCTCTTCCTCCTCATCCTCCTCTTCCTCCTCCTGCTCCTCCTCCTCCTCCTCCTACTCCTCCTCCTCCTCCCTTTCCTCCTCCTCCTCCTCCTCCCCCTCATCCTCCTCCTCCTCCTCCCCCTCCTCCTCCCCCTCCTCCCCCTCCCCCTTCCCCCTCCTCCCCACAACAAGCTTAGGATTGGCACACGGTCTCAATCGCCACCGAGCGTCCCGTCTGGCCGCGGGCCGCGCCTGTCCAGCACTTGGGACATAACAGCGTTCGTGATGGCGATCTCCGGGACGGGGAGCTTTGCCTCTGGTACCGCACACCCACTCCCATTCCTCCTCAACCTCATCCTGCTCCCTGCCCTTGCTCCTCCCGAACCCATCCTCCTCCCGCCGCTCCTCCTCCCTCCTCCATCCTTATTCCTCCTCCTCCTCCTCGTCTCCTCCTCCTCTTCCTCCTTCTCTTCCTGCTCCTCGTCCTCCTGCACCTCCTCCTCCTCATCCTCCTCCTCCTCCTCCTCCTCTTAGTATGTTTCGTCTCATTATTATTACACGTATCATTGATCTCAGTAATATCCGTGTTAATAATATGACTGTGCGTCTTCTTCTTAGCAGTATTATTCTCCGTTTTACTGTAAGAATACTTATGTTTATTCTCATGATTTTTGTAATATGAATGTGTTTCATATTAGTGCTCTTATGTTTATAAGATAATATATGATTAATAATATTAGTAGTAGTTGTTGTATTTGTATTCGTAGCACTCGTCTTAGCATCATTCGTAGTATTCGCATTAACTTGTTAGTAGCCATGTAATTAGTAGTCTCCGTACTAGTATCCGTAATACTCTTGATTCCCATGTCAAACTTACTATTCGTGATTTATGAATACAGTTAGTGATAGCATGATTCGCGTTATCATTACTATTGTTACTATTGCAGAAAACATGGGAAAAAATGACTTTTATATACATATATATAAAACCATTGTGGGCTGTCGCGTAGAAATTGGAGCGCCGCGCCGGGGCGAGCCACAAAACTAGGATTTGAAAAACAAGACAAAGCGCGATGACGCGGCACTAAATAAAACAATGTGTTCCATGATGAGATCTGCGCCAATCCACGTGAAGCCATAAATGCCATTCTAAGTGGGCACCCCAAATAAATATTTTAAAACGCATTTTTAGGGTGGCATCTTTTATGGAGGGGGGACGCTGGGGGGGTTGTTCGGGGGGTCGTGCTGGGGGGGGGTCTTGCTGGGGGTGACGATGGGGCTCTGGGTGAAGAATTCAGGAGAGATTTAAATGAAGATCTGGGCTGGCGGGGCTCCAGGGTGAAGATGCACGCGAATATTTAAATGAAGATTTTGGCTGGCGTGCCTCTGGGGTGAAGATGCACGTGAAGATTTACATGAAGAGTTAGGCTGGAGGGGCTGCGGGGTGAAGATTGTCGTGAAGATTGAAATGAAGATTTAAGCTGGCGGGGCTCCGGGGCGAAGATTTTCGAGAAGATTTGAATGAAGATTTAGGCTGGCGGGCCTCTGGGGTGACGATCTTCGTGAAGATTTACATGAAGATTTACGTCAGGAAAAAACAACTAAACAACGTTTAGGGTCACCCCTGGGATGAAGATGTAAGCGAAGATTTAGAGCCTGGGTGGAGATGTACGGCCCTGGGTGAAGATTAAGTGAAGAGTCAGAGTCTTGGGTGAAGATTTAAATAAAGATTTGCGGCCCTGCGTGAAGATTTAGGTGAAGATTTAGAGCCCTCGGTGAAGATTCAAAGGAAGATTTCGGGCTCTGGGTGAAGATTTAGAGCCCTGGGTGAAGATTTGCAGGCCTGGGTGAAGATTTAAACTAGTATTGAATGCCCACGGGAAAGATTTAAGGGCCTGTGATTATTTTAATTAAGATTTAAAGCATGGGTGAAGATTTATGGCCCTGGGCGAAAATGTAAATGAAGATTTAGGGCGCAGGTTGAAGATTTAGGTGAAGATAGAAGGCCTGGGTGAAGTTTTGCGGCCATGGGCAAAGATTTTGGTAAAGATTCAGGGTCCATGGAGCCCCGAAGAGAAGCAGAGACCCCAGGGGGCTTCTGAGAGGCCCCCGAGAGGGCCCCAAGAGAGAGGAGGGGAAGAAACAGAAAGGCAGAAGACGGCGAGGAAGACTAGGAGATACACCCCGACACGACGCGGACGAGCACGTCACATGTTACGGCTCCTCAAACCTCGGGACACGAGGTGTCACGCGTTACGATGTCCGGTGCGCTCCTCGACTAGCCGCCACCCAGTGTGCTGGGCTGGGGTTCGGTGGCGGGGCTTGCGGCAGACAGCTTGAGTATCCCGCATCCTGACGTGTAGTAGCGAACTCCTGGTCATGTTCCAGCATACGCGTGTCGACAACATGCCCTCGAACAACCTCTCACGTGGATTTTTTGCGTACCAGTTTCGCCCTGGGGGGGGATGGCCGCCGTGACTCCCGCTCGGTGGGTCCGAGAAAAAAACGCTCCCGACGATCAAGCCTACGCACGGACGTCAGATCTACCAGAGTGAATGCGATCGCTCTGCACGCTTACCACGCGAGTGAATTTCTCAAAGCAGGGTGGCAGCAGGCGTTGCCAGTTGCGCGGAGGCTGCGCGCGGCGGCAAGGCCCGAGCGGGCCTTCTTCCCCTTGGGCAGACCAATGGCCGACTTGTCAAGCCACTCGAGGAACACCTCCCACCCAGGCACCCTCGCACGGCGCGCGCCATTGGATGCATCAGCCCACTCTGGCATCTCATCCGCGGCCCCCGTCCAGTCTGCCCATCATCACCATCATCATCATCATCATCAGCAGCAGCATCATCAGCATCAGCATCAGCATCAGCATCATCATCATCACCAGCATCACCATCACCATCATCATCACCATCATCATCATCAGCAGCAGCATCAGCATCATCATCATCATCATCGTCATCATCATCACCGTCAACTAACACATAAACGACAACAACAGCAGCAGCAACAACAACAGAAACAACAACTCAACAACAACCACAACCACAGCCACAACAACAACCACAACCACAACCACAACAACAACAACAGCAGCAGCAACAACAACAACAATAGCAACAACCACCACCACAACCACAGCCACAAGAACAGCAGCAACAGCAACAGCAACAACAACAACAACAACCACAGCAGCAACAACAATCGCAACCACAGCCACAACCACGGCCACAACAACAACCACAACCACAACAACAACAGCAACAGCAGCAGCAGCAACAACAACAACCACCACCACAACCACAGCCACAATAACAACAGCAACAGCAACATCCACTGCAACAACAACAACAACAGCAACAGCAACAGCAACAACAATCACAACAACAACAATCACAACAACAACAACGCCAACGACAACGACAACAACAGCAACAACAACAACAACAACCTCATCATCACAATCACCATCACCATCATCATCAGAAGCAGCAGATCATCACCAGCATCATCATCAGCATCAGCATCAGCAGCAACAGCAACATCGTCCGCATCAGCATCACCACCACTATCATCACCACCACCACCATCACCATCATCATCATCATCATCATCATCATCATCATCATCATCAGCATCGTCATCATCATCATCATCATCATCATCACCAACATCATCTTGATCCTCATCCTAACCCTCATCCCCATCATTATCATCCTCCTTATCCTGATCATCAACATCCTCATTATCATCCTCTGTATCCTCCTCATCATCCTCCTCATACTCCTCATCTCAGTCATCCACCTCATCCCCCTCATCCTCATCCTCCTCATACTCCTCATCCTCATCCTCGTGCTCATCATACTCATCCTCATCGAAGTCATCATTATTACCAGCATCATCAGCATCAGCACCAGCATCAGCATCAACATCCTCATCCTCCTCCTCATCCTCATCCTCATCTTCATCCTCATCATCATCATCATCATCATCATCATCAGCATCAGCATCATCATCATCATGGTCATGACCATGCTCATGTTCATGATGATGATCGTCATCATCGCCAGCACCATCACAATCATCATCACAATCACTATCACCATCACCATCATCACTATGACAATCCATCTTCGAGCGGCCACGCCGACCACTTTGGATTTATTCGGCGTGTGAGACCCCTGCCTCTCCCCATAGCACTACCCCGGGGGGGGCCCGGTCCAGCTGGTTTGGAGGGGGGGCCCTGGCAGAAGGCCCGGCGGCCTCGGCTGCTCCGACCAGTAGCCGACTTGCCAAGCCACTCCCACGCACGGCGCTCACGCACGGCGCCCAACCAAAAACAACAATAAAATACAACAACAACAACAACAATCACTTTACCCGAACGCTCAGTGTTCTCACCAGTGCCAGGGTTTTCATGCGACGCCAGCCAATACCCCCACTTTGTGGGGGGGCAGTGCAAGCTCTACCAAATATCCACACGACTCTTCGCCACCACCCACACCCAGCTTCCCGCCCTATGACGTTCGGACACTTCACTTCGTGGCATGCGGACGACCGTGGCTACTATTCAGGGCCCCGCGGCCGACGACGACGGCGTGCGCGCGCGAAGAAAAAACGAATGTGTCCCGCATGGTATTATTTGACAGGGATGATGGCCCTGGCAGGTGCGCAACCGTTGTCGCAGAAGTTCGAAAAAGTTGCTCGCAAAAGCCCGTTTGACAGAAATGTTTAAAAAGTGTTGGTTTTCCTACGAATCCGCAAGAGCGCGCGGGATGAGATTTTGACATTTTTTTGTTGAAAAACCATTGGTTTTTTGATGTTTTTATGTTAAAATCGTTCCGAACACTAAGCTTTTGGAAGGATTTCGTCTTGCGCGCGCGAATGTCCACTTTACCTTATTTTTTGCAAGGGATTCTTGAAATTTGATTATATTAGAACAAGAAATGTCATTTTATAGTGTTTTTTGCAAGGGAAAGCGGGGGGGAACAAAACAACCGGATCTTGATCACATCGAATTACCTGAGGCTTCCTCACGAAAATGATGAAAATGTAGCTGCGGCCTAGGCGGCGCAGGGGGGCCGTGCACCAGGGGTCCCAACAATAATTATTCTTTAGAATTAATAATGTTCAACAACAACAACAACAACTACAACTACAACTACAACTACAACTACAACTACAAAAACAACAGCAACAACAGCAACAACATCAACATCAACAGCAACAGCAACAAGCGCAACAACAACAATGACCACAACCACAATAACAACTGCAGCAGCAACAGCAACAACAAGAACAACCACAACGACAACAACAGCAACAACGACAACAACAACAATATCATCATCACCATCGCCATCAGCATCACAATCAGCATCACCATCACCATCAGAATAATCAATCCTTATCGTCAGAAGCAGCAGCATCATCATCAGCAGCACCAGCAACATCGTCCGCATCAGCATCATAACCACCATCACCATCAGCATCATCATCATCATCATCCTCATCAGCATCAGCATCTTCAGCATCATCCTCATCCTCATCCTCATCATCATCATCATCATCATCATCATCATCCTCATCCTCATCCTGATCATCATCATCATCATCAGCAGCAGCAGCATCATCATCAGCAGCATCATCAGCATCCTCATCCTGATGATCATCCCCATCCCCATCCCCATCCCCATCCTCGTCAGCCTCCTCATCTCAGTCATCCTCCTCATCCTCCTCATCCTCATCCTCGTTATCCTCATCCTCCTCCTCATCATCATCAGCTGCAGCAGCCTCTGCAGCATCAGCATCAGCATCAGCATCCTCATCCTCATCCTCGTCCTCATCCTCGTCCTCGTCCTCATTATCATCATGATCATCATCATCATCAACATCATCAGCAGCAGCATCAGGATCAGCATCACCATCATCATCATCATCATCATCATCATCATCAGCATCATCATCATCATCATCATCATCATCATCATCCTCATCCTCATCCTCATCCTCATCCTCATCCTCATCCTCATCCTCATCCTCATCTTCATCCTCCTCATCCTCATCCTCATCTTCATCCTCCTCATCCTCATCATCATCATCAGCAGCATCATCATTATCGTGGCCATGACCATGACCATGCTCATGATCATGATCGTCATTATCGCCAGCACCATCGCAATCAACATCACAATCACTATCACCATCACCATCACCATCATCACTATGACATTCCATCCTCGAGCGGCCACGCCGACCCCTTGGTGTCTACTCGGCGTGTGAGACCCCTGCCTCTCCCCAAAGCCCTACCCCGGGGGGCCCGGGGGGGCCCTGGCAGAAGGCCCGGCGGCCTCGGCTGCTCTGGGAACGCTCCTGGACGGCCTCCGACGCCTCAACAAGGCCCAGGGAGGCCCAATATCGCATCAAGACCGTCCACGAAGCCTGCAGGACGCCGCCTGAAGCAGGGCCCCTGCAAGCGAAAATCGCCACATTCCTCAGGAGAACTGATATCTGACCATATTCGCCTACTTCGCCTTCACGGCGTTCGAGACGGGCCAGCAAAGAAGCCCCCAAGAGGCCCCGCGAGAGGCCCCGAAGAGAGCCCCCAGACGACCAAGGAAGCTCTCAAGGAAGACTCGAACGAGAAAGCCCCCAGGTGTCCCAGGAGGCGCCCAGGACGGCCTCAGAGCCGCTCCCAGAGCGGCCTCCGCAGTTGCCAAGCGGCTTCAGGGCGCCGGACGACGGCCACAGACGCCCCGAAGAGGCTTCAAGAGGCTCCCACCCAAGATGCTCTCAAGAATACTCCAGATATCGTAATAAAAGGGAGGGGGTCTCAACCCTCCCAGACGAGAAGTTTTAGACCCCCCCCCGTGGGAGAACCCTCCAAAACATCGTCCCCAGACCCCCCCAGGCCCTCCAAGCCTGGAAGAGACCCCCCCCGAAATGAGACCCCCCTCCCTTTATTATGAAATCTGGAGTACCCCTCAAGAGGTCTCCAAAGAGGTTCCGAGATTTCCCCCAATGGCTATGCCGTGAGCGCGCCGGACGTTCACCTCGCCACGCGCGGGAGTGGCGAAAAAACTCGCCACTCCTCCTCCTCCTCCTCCTCCTCCTCCTCCTCCTCCTCCTCCTCCTCCTCCTCCTCCTCTTTTCCTCCTCCTCCTCCTCCTCTTTTCCTCCTCCTCCTCCTCCTCCTCCTCCTCCTCCTCCTCCTCCTCCTCCTCCTAGCTAGACTCCATGGCAGCTGTCGAAAGTGGCGACAGTCACATTTTTGCACTTCGCATCGCCCCTAGGGTGCCGAAGTGCACTCTGAGTCCCCGTCTGCCGTCACTCGGGTGGACACCCTGGCAGACCTCGAAAGAGTCGACATTTTCGCAGTTCGCAACCCTCCAAGGATGGCGAGGTCTAGCCCCACCAGGAGGTTTCAAGAAGAAACCCGCGGATTGCCACAGACGCCATAGCATGACTCTCGCTCTAGGAGCCAGGGACCCCCAAGGGGTCGACGGTGGGTGTCAGCCATAGAACCAGTTTGTCGCATCTTCTTCTAAATGTCCTACAAATTTCAGCGCACCCCTCACAAGGATTCTGCTCACAACGCTCCGCATTCTTTTTTTAGCAGGGAAAGACGGGGTCTGCGAACTCCGTTATTTGGGGAGGGAGGCTCCAGTATGAGGAGCGCAGGTTTACACGGGATCTGCGCTCCCAGGGCCAAAATCCAACATGAATTACGTACCCTGAATTCGCCCTCCCAGGGGCCAGGATCCCTCGTAAATTACCCTGCGTTCCGTGCGTTCCGCGCTTAGAGCCACGATCCTATAACTTACCCTGCGCCCGCACTCCCAGCGCTACGATCCCTCGACAATTACGGTGAGTCAACGCTCCCAGGGCCATGATCCATCACGAAACACTGGATTCGCGCTCCCAGGACCAGCATCTCTTCTAAATTACGCTGCGTCAGCGCTCCCAGGGCCCCGATCCCTGGTAAATTACGATGCGTCTGCGCTCTCAGGACCACGAACCCCTGGTGAATTACGCTGCACCCGTGCTCCCAGGGTCGCGATTTTTCTGCCTACGCTGCCTCCTAGATGGAGCCTGGCCGAGCACATGGGGTCGGAGGGACGCACGGCATCAGCGACGTCGGCGACGCATCGGCGCCGTCGGCGTGGGGAAACGAGCCGCATCGTCGCATCGACGATGCGGTGCCATCCCCCGACCCCATCTACTCGGACCCCACCTGGGAGACCGAAATAGGTATCGAGGATCGAGAGAGCGTGATCCACCGCCGCTTTACTGTGGAAAATTGCCAACCTTTTCCTCCGGAACACGGGGGTCTCCCCCCCCCCCTCCGAAAATCCCCCCCCCCCCCCCCTGCCGGAGCCCCTGGAAACCCCTCCCCCCCCCCCCTTCCTCCCGGCAAAACCCCCCCCCTCCCCTAACCCCTCCCCCCCCCCCCCCTCCCCCCCCCCTCCCCCCGGCTTCGGGGAAAAAACCGGGGGGGTCACTACCGGTTGGAACCCCCCCCCCCCCCCCTCGAAAACCGGAGGGGGGTCACTACCGGTTCGACCCCCCCCCCCCCCACGCACCGCCAGCAAACGACTCCCGGTCCCTACCACCGCTCGCATCACATCCCCCACTGTTGTTCCCAGCACCACTGTCCTCACCACCACTGTCCCCACTGGTTCCACCACCGTCCCTATTGTCCCCACCAGTGCCCCCACCACTGTCGCACTGTCCCCACTGTTCCCACAACTGTTCCCACCACGGTTCCACTCTCCCCACTGTCTCCACGGACCCAACCACTGCCTATCCCCACTGTCCCCACTGTCCCACTGACTCCTCCGCTGTCCCACTGAGCTGTCCCACTGTTTCCACCACTGTCCCCACTGTCCCCACCACTGTCCCCACTGTACCTCTGTCCCATTGTCCCACCGCCGTCCTCGCCACCGCCTTTACCAGTGTCCCCACCACCATTGTACCCTCCACTGTCCCAGTGTTTCCACCTCATTCCCACTGTCCCCACACCACTGTCCCCACCACCACCGTTCCCACCACTGTCCACTGTCCCCCCTGTTCCCACCATTGTCCCCACCACTGTCCCCACCACTACCGTCCCCACCACTGTCCCACTGTCCCCCCACCACTGTCCCGCTGTCCCCTCACCACTGTCCCCACCAACACCGTCCCCACCGTCCCCACCACTGTCCGCACCCCCACTCGGTTTTCGAGGGGGGGGGGGGGGTTCGAACCGGTAGTGACCCCCCCCCCTTTTCATGATGAGCTGGGGGGGGGGGGGAGGGATTCGAACCGGTAGTGACCCCCCCCGGTTTTCCGGAGGGGGGGGGGGGGAGGGGTTCGAACCGGTAGTGACCCCCCCCGGTTTTCCGCCAGCAGCGGTAGAACACGCTCTTTCCGAGGATCCGATGTGGGGGGCGCACGTTTCTCGAGCGGGCACGCGCGCCACGTACTTCTTCTAGTGAAAAGATGGAACTTTGCCACGTTCTCATCCGCCAGCCCCCTTCGGTGGAGGGGCTGGGGACAGGCTTACCGCGGGTTCGTGTCGTGTCGACCCTGGCGTTGGTTCCTGGCACCGCGGGGATCGTTCAGCCTTGAACGATCGGCCGTTTCCGCAACGTCCGATCGTTGAACATCGCCCGCTTCTGGGTCACCAGCGGCGTGCAATGTTGAATGCCAGCGGCGGGGTCGCCGCCGGTCGACACGACGCGGACCTGCTGCACCCACTGGAAAGACACCCTGGGCGGTGCCCTTGTTTTTGTTCGAAGACAGGGCCGCAGATCGCTCCTCGAAGCTGCGAACCTGGCACGGTCCAAACTGAGCGCCGCAGGGCTGCGTCGTCGACGTCGTCGTCGTTGTAGCTGTCGGCGTCGCGGGAACGGTCGAGGTCGGCCTCCTCGGGGCCACGGGGTCGGTCGAAGTCGGCCGGTGCCCCGTCTGGGAAGCAGGAGAGCGCCGGGTGCCCGGGAGTGCGGCACACAGTCGAGTCCTACAGGAGGGGGGGGCGCCGACGCACGCCCGCACGCGGAAGGCCCACGCGCGCGCATGCACGTGCAGTCGGCCCCCTGCCGTCTCTCGCAAGCGAGGGCGGCGGGGGGAAGAAGAGCAGATCTGCAGGATCATCCGAGGCGGCGGCCTCCAGATGCGGAGGGAGGAGAGAGGGCGCAGGAAGGGAGAGCGAGACAGCCGGGAAGGGAGGGATGGGGAGGAGAGGCGGGGGGAGAAAACCGGGAGGCGTGGGGAGCGAGCGAGGACAGCGTACCACCCATTTCCCCGAGCGCCCAGCTGCACTTCGTCGCATCATACTCCTCTCCCTCACCCCTGGCTCTCCACCCCTCCTGTTTCTTCCTTGAAATTCCTCCTCCGCTGGCTCCTCATCCTCTCCGTCGTCATAAACCTCGTCTTCCCTAGGTCTCTCTCCCCCCATCCCCGCGCACCCGAAACTTACACTCGAAGGTGGCGTTGACCAGATCTACCTGGAGGGCGGGCAGTAGAACAGGAGACGCTGATGGGTGATGGCACGGCTGCAGTGGGGATCGCTAAAAGGATTTCAACAAGTGACCGAACAGAGAACTCCTTGGAAAATCTGTCGCGGCAGGGTATGAGAGAGGTGGGTAAAGAGAAGGGGGAAGGAGACATGATCGATCCACGATTTCGGAAAAGCATACAACATTTTTCGGGCAATGGGCAGAAACAATGCTGAGGATTCGGGAATCTTCTGACCCGGGTCAATCCAGACCCACGTCAGTCCGGCCTTGCAAAATCCTGCAAGATCCTGCACCAAAACCCGGCTCAATGCGAAGGATCCTGCAGAATCCAGCAGTATCCTGCACCCAAACCTGGGTCAATGCGACCCTGGCCCTGCAGGATCCTGCAAGATCGGGCGCTCTGGCTAACCCCCGTTTGCATTAACCCCCGTCTCAAAACTCCCGAAGGATATCCATGGTGATGATACCGTGCCCGTGGGTGTACTGCGCTGCGCTGTGAAGTGCCATGCTGTGCAGTGATGTTCTGAAGCGTATTGTTTCATAAACCGTGCTGGATTCCATTGCGTTGTGGGTCCTACCGTCCTTGGCATCCGTGTACTGACCGAACTGATCTGGACCTTGAGCTCGAGCTGCCTGAGCCCATGGCTCACCCAAAGCTGGTCGTAGTCGAATCGTGAGGGACACTCCCCCAGCTCGGGCTAAAGATCCGACTCAATTCCATAACGGGGCGAATCGAAAGGGGGCGCAGGGCGCAGGTGGGATATGCCAGGGGCGCACAAGGGGACGCGCCATGGGACGTGCCAGGAGACGCGCCAGGAGATGTGGCAAGGGACGCGCCAGGGGACGCGCCACGGAACGTGCCAAGGAGCGTGCCAGCTGGCGTGCCAAGGGACGTCATGCCACGTTCCAAGGGACGCGCCAGGGGACGCACCAAGGGACGTGGCACGTAGCAAGGGACGCGCCAAGGGACGCGCCAAGGAACGGGCAGAGGAAACGCCAGAGGACGAGCCAGGACACGTGCCACAGGACGCGCCAGAAGGGAACGAGGTAATGGAAGAGCCAGGGACACACCAAGGAACGTGCCAATGGACGCGCCATGGGATACGCCACGGAACGTGCCAGGGTCACGCCGCGGTCACGCCAAAGGTCTGCGCTCCAAGGGTCACGATCGCTGGTAAACTACCGTTGGTTCGAACTTCCAGCGCCACGATGACTCGCAAATTGCGCTGAATCCGCGCCCCCAGCCCCACAATACATTGTGAATTTCCCTGCGCCCGCGCTCCCAAGGCCAGGGTCTTTTTGTAAATTGCGCTGCGTCCGCGCTCCAAGGGCCAGGAGCCATTACGCTGCGGCCGCGCTCTCAGGGCCACGATCCCTCAAAAATGAGGCTGCGTCCGTGCTCCCAGGGCCACGATCCTCTGTAAATTATTCTGCGTCCACACTCCTTTTGCCACGACCCCTCACAAAATAATCAAGATTCCCGCCCCCAGGGCATCCAGTCAACCCAAGGACTTCCTGGGCCTTCTGGGGTCTCCGACTCCCGTCATATGCGAAGGATTCTGAGCGCGGGGCGCGCCATCCTCGAGCGAGCATACGCAAAATCAACGTGTTCAACTTACCTGAAAACGTACCCAACTTTTTGTGCACATGAGGTGACCACACCCAGGACCGTTCCATGTAAACAACACGTTGAAGGACCTGCAATAGCCTTGAACACTTCGCCAAAGAACACCATGCCACAAACATACGGAAACACTTCCGCGACTCGGATCATAAGCAAGAAGGCGACAGGGAGCAGACAACGGAACAAAAAACGACGGGAACAGAAACATACTAAGGAGGGAGAACTAGGGAAATGGAGAGTCAGAGTAGCAGCGCCGCGCGCTACGTGCTCCTTACAGAACGGCGCCATACGCGCTATGACAAAACACCGCGCTGCGCTGAGGGCTGTAAACGTCCAAATGCACGGCGGGCAAGGGGTAGTTGAGGGGGGGTGACCTGGGAAGACGTCAGCGACATGCGCAGCGTGACGTCTCATCTCGCTGGGAGCCCGCGGAAATGGCAACGTCTCCCTCGCAGCCCCCGGGGACGGCGAGGTCTCACTCTCATCTGCGCATGACACCCCTCCGCTGTGCAACCCATGCGCCCAAGCACGCTGCGACCGTTTCGCACTCCGCAGCCCACGAGAACGGCGAGGCCTCCTCCTGACGTGCTCATGACAGCCGTCCGCTGCACACCCGAGGAGCCCACACAAGCTGCGACGGTCGCGCCCGTCGCAGCCCCCAGGGGACGGCGAGGTCTCATCTGACCTGCGTATGACACCCCTCCGCTGTGCCTCCCAGGAGCCCACGAAAGCGGCACCAGTTCCACACTTTGCAGCCCCCAGGGACGGCGAGTCTCCATTCTGATCTGCATACGACATCCCTCCGCTGGACCCCCCCCCGGAGCCCACGAGTGGCGACGGTTTCGCAGTTCGCAGCCCACCACAGGGACTGCGAGGTCCCACTCTGATCTGCGAACGACACCCATCCGCCAGACCCCCCAAGAGCCCACGAAAGTGGCAACAGTGTCGGATTTCACAGCCCACTGCTCTGCGTAAGATTTCACCCCGCTGGACCCCCCAGGAGCACGCGAAAGAAGCGACGGCCTCGCAGCTCGCAGCCCACCACAGGGACGGCGAGGTTCCACTCCGATCTGCGCAAGACGTCACTCCGCTGGACCCCCCACCGGGAGCGCACGAAAAAGTCGACGGCTTCGCACCTCGCGGGCCGCAGGGACGGCGAGGCCTCACCCAGATCTGCATACGACACCCGTCCGCTGGACCCCCCAGGAGCCCACGAAAGCGGCGACAGATCCGAAGCTCGCGGCCCCAGTCGGACGGCGAGGTCTCGCTCAGATCCGCGTGAGACGCCACCCCGCTGGCCCCCCAGGAGCACCACGAAAGTGGCGACGGCTTCGCAATTCGCAGCCCCCACAGACGGCGAAGTCTCAGTCTGATCTGCGTAAGACGTCACCCCGCTGGACCCCCGGGAGCCCATGAAAGTGACGACGGGCTCGCAGTTCGCAGCCACCAGGGGACGGCGAGGTCTCACTCTGATCGGCGCACAATGGGGGCCCGACCACAGGAAACCGTCCAAAGAAACCCAACCCTCAGACCCCAGGACGTTCATTGATTGTTGGTGTAGGAACGCCACGTTTTCCACAGCAAAACCATCGAAGGCCAAGCAAGGTGGCTCTTGGCATGGGTCTCCACTGTAAGACGTCACTCTGCTGGACCCCCAGGAGCACATGAAAGTGGCGAAAGTTGCGTAGATCGTGGCCCCCAGGTGCAGCGACGTCACATGTTGCTAAGCGTAAGACGTCACTCCGCTGGACCCCCCCAGGAGCACACGAAAGTGGCGACAGCTTCAAACTTCGCAGCCCGCACAGACTGCGAGGGTTCCTTGAGGTATGCGCGAGACGTCACTCCGCTGAACCCCACCGGAGTACTCGTAAGTGGCGGTGGCTTCGCAGTTCGCAGCTCCTGGTGGACGGCGAGGTCTCTTCCCGACCTGCGTAAGACGTCGCTCCGCTGACCCACTTCAGAAGCCCACGAAAGTGGCGACGGTTTCGCAGTTCGCAGCCCCCAATGACGGCGAGGTCGCACCCTGTTCTGCATAGGACGGCATTCTCATGGACCCCCCAGGAGCACTCGAAGCGGCCACATTTGCAGACTTCGCAACCCCCAGGGGACGGCGGGGTACCATTCTGAATTCCGTAAACGTCACTCCGCTGGACCCCCCAGGAGCACACGAAAGTGGCGACGGGTTCGCAGTTCGTAGCCCCACCCCCTCTCCCCCCAGGGACGACGAGATCTCAAATGGTCTGTGTTGGACGCAACTCCGCTGGACCTCCCAGGTTCCCTCGAAAACGGCAATAGTTTCAAGCTTTGCAACCGCAGAAGGGACGGCGAGGTCCCATGCCAATCTGCATGCGGCACCCGTCCGCTTGCACTCCCAGGAGCCCACCAAAATGGCGACGGCTTCGCAGTTCGCAGCCCCCGGGAATGGCGAGCTCTCGCTCGGATCTTTAAGGCGTCACTCCGCTGCATCCCTAGCAGCACAAGACACTGGAGACAGCTTTGCAGTTCGCAACCGCGAGAGACGGCGAGATCGCATGCTGGTCCACATAAAACGTCAATCCGCCGGACCACCAAGGAGCAAATGGAAATGGCGACGGTATCGCAGTTCACAGCCCCCAGGGCCGGCGAGGTCCCATTCTGATCTGCGCAAGACGTCACTCTGCTGGACCCCCCAGGAGCACACGAAAGTGGCGACGGCTTCGAACTTCGCAGCCCCCAAGGACGGCGAGATCTCATTATGATCTGCGTGAGATGCCATACCGCTGGACCCCCCAGGAGCGCACGAAAGTGGCGACGGTTTGGCACTTCGCAGCCCCCAGGAGACAGCGAGGTTTCAGTGTGATCTTTGTAAGACGTCACTCCGCTGACCACCCCCGAGCCCAAGAAACAGGCGAGAATTACACAGTTCGCAAACCCCCAGGCAGCGCGAGCAGGAGGGGGAACACGGAAGCGAGGAGGAGGAGGAGGAGGAAGAGGAGGAGAAGGGGAAGAAGAAGAAGAAGAAGAACGAAAAAAAGGCGCGGCCTTACTTCCGCTCGCGGGTATGACCTGCTGTTTGCCGAGCTGCAGCTCGGCTAAAAGCTAAACCTCACACGACCGTAACCGTTTCGCACGATTCGAGGTGACGGGCTTCACGCACCGTGCAGCAGATCATACTACCGTATGCAGGCAGTCGCAAAGGGTGACCTTTTCTCCCTGGGCTGGGGGAGGAGTAGGAGAGGGGTAGAGAGGAGAGGAGAGGAGAGGCACACGGCAGGAGGAGGGAGGCGGGAGGAGGAGGGAGGTGGGATGAGGAGGAGACGCGCGAACAGTGTTTCATTCAAGACGAAAACTCAACCAGAGGAGGATTGGGAACGTTCTCGCAATTGTCGTTGCTCGTTGAAATTCCAGCGCGGCACCCATCATAAGAATTCTGCGCAAAACGCTCCGCCCTTTTTGACCCAGGCCGAGGCACCAGGGACAGCGTTACACCTAAAAGAAAACCTGGGCTCACGCCCTTTCCAGCAATCATTGCTGTGCTTGCGAGGGGAAGAGTGGCCTTGGGACAAGAAGGTGTACTTCAGCATCGTTGACGTATTTTTACTCCTATGGTCAAAAAAAAATGGCCCTGCCTGTCGCATTCCCAGACGTGTCGGTAGGGCGAATCGGGCGTTTCGCCTGATCCTTCCGCACCAATCATAATGACAAAACTTGATATTTGCAATCGCTACAAAGATCGAGGAGGGAACTTACAGCAGCTACAAGAACGGAAAAGGGTGGCTCTCAAAATTTGGCTCTCGCCTTAGCGCCGCGCACATTCGTCCTAAAAGCTTGCGGTAGCTCCAAGAATGGAGGGCGGCTCCTTTGTCAAACGGGGCTCTCGCCTCAGCGCCGCGTACAGTCGTCTTACACGATCGCAGCAACGACGAGGACGGAGGGCGGCTTCTTTGAAAAATGCGGCTCCCGCTTGAGGTTTCGACCAACACATGTAACAGCTGCACAGATGGAGGGCGGCTCCTTCTCGAACTGTGGCTCTCCCTTTGTAGGCTTCCTCAGAGTCTGCCATCAGACATGCAAACCTGCGCACTCGTTGCACGGATGGGGGGGGCGCTTGTTCTCCAGAGCGGGCCCCCGCTGGAGGCACCGGTAAATTTCACGGTTCAGAATCATAGCTTCTCGCACCCCTTGCAACTCGCTTGGAGGATGCAAGGCGGTGCCTTTCCAGAACGGGACTCTCGCCTGAACGGCGGGCCCACAGGGGTCTCACTGTTCAAAGGGGGCGCGCCCCTTGTGGTGAAAAGGCTTGTATAGGGACTTATGATGAAGGGGACTTGGGACGGGAGGGTGTATTGAAGCATCGTTGATGCTTCCGGGGATTCATGTGTTCCTCCTCCTCCTCCTCCTCCTCCTCCTCCTCCTCCTCCTCCTCCTCAGCAGCAACATTATCATCGTGCAATCCTCCTCCTCATCCTCCTCCTGGTCCATCCCCCTCCGGGTCCATCTCTTCCTCCCCATCCTCCTCTTCCAAGCAAGCAAGACTGGATTTATGAAGCAAGCCTCCCCTCCCCATCCTCCTCCTCCTCATCATCCTCCTCCCCATCCCCCTCCTCCCCATCCTCCTCCTCATCCTCCGAATCCTCCTCGTCCAAGCAAGACCGAAGTTGCGAAGGAAGCCGCACTCGAGCAGAGAGAGAAACGGGCTCACATTGCGGACGAGCCAGATGCGGAAGGCGATGGAGACCACCTGCGACGCGGTACGTCTGTCTCCGCTTCCTCTGCCAATCCCCGCGGTCGACATGCATCACCCTCCCACCACCACCCCCTTCACCCCCCCCCCGCCCCCATTAACAAAAACAAAAAATACACGCCATATCCAAACTGTGTTCGTCTCTTCCCCACATGATCCTTCTCCCCTCATCCTCCGCTTCCCCCCTCCATCCAGTCCGTCTCGTCCGTCGCATGTCCTAAGGTTAGGACTCCGAGGAAATATGAACATGTTGCCAATCAGCAGTCTGTAGAAACTGTGATAAATATCGCCCTGGAACTCCAACTCCAACTCCTCCTGGCCCTCCTCTTCCTCCTCGACATCCTCCTGCTCGATTGCACTTCTCCTCCTCCTCCTCCTCCTCATCATCATGGTCATGGTCATGGTCATGATCATGATCATCATCATCATCATCATCATCATCATCATCATCATCATCATCATCATCATCATCATCATCATCATCATCATCATCATCACCATCATCACCATCACCACCATCACCACCATCACCCACCACCATCCTCCTCTTCCTCCTCCTCCTCCTCTCCTCCTCCTCATCATCAGCATCAGCATCAGCATCAGCATCAGCATCATCATCATCATCATCATCATCATCATCATCATCATCATCATCATCAGCATCAGCATCAGCATCAGCATCATCATCATAAGCAGCAGCATCATCATTATCAAGCAGCAGCATCAGCATCCTCATCATAATCAGCATCATCATCATCAGCAGCAGCATCATCATCCTCAGCATCAGCACCATCATCAGCATCAGCATCATTATCAGCAGCAGCATCATCACCATCACCCTCACCATCACCATCACCAGCAACAACAACAGCATGCCCATCTCCATCGTCAACATCAGCAGCAGCATCAGCATCAGCAGCATCAGCATCGGCATCGGCATCAGCATCAGCAGCATCATCACATCATCATCAGCATTATCATCAGTATCATCATCAGTATCATCATCATCATCATCATCATCATCATCATCATCACCATCATCATCATCATCATCATCATCATCATCATCATCATCATCAAGACCATTAGCAGCATCATCATCAACAGCAGCAACATCAGCATCATCAGCAGCAGCATCATCATCGTCATCATCATCATCAGCATCATCATCACCGTCATTATCATCATCAGCAGCAACAGCATCGTCAGCATCAGCATCATATCATTATTTTTCTTCTCAGCCTCCACCTGGAACCTGGAACCTGGTGGCGTGCAAGTCGTCGACTGCCCCCCCGCCCGGAAGGCCGGTCAGCCCTGGGGGGGTGATCAAACTAGACAGCCAGGTGGCAATTGCCACCAGCTGTGGCTACGAGATGACTGTAGGAAGAATGGCAGACAGACAGCACGCAGAGTGAGGAAGAAGACGAAGAAGGGGAGTGTACTCCAGATTTCGTAATAAAGGGAGGGGGGTCTCATTTCGTTCCAGGCTATCTTGGAGGGCCTGGGGGGTCTGGGGACGATGTTTTGGAGGGTTCTCCCACGGGGGAGGTCTGAAATGGCTTGTCTTGGAGGGTCCAGACGCCCTCCCTTTTATTACGAAATCTGGAGTAACATGTCTACATGATAACAAACTCAAGGAGATCCTATACCTCCTCCCGCTCCTCTTGTACCCATCGACCGCCTCGCGTCCCACCCCTACCTTGCCGCCCTCCCGCCATGGCTCAAACATGCCTCGTGCTCCTCTCCCGCTCCATATACACTCTCCTCCACACCAGAGGCCTCTCTCCCTACCACTCTCCTCCCTATCACTCTCCTCCACTCTCTCCTCCACTCTCCTCTCCCTCACCCTACCACTCCTCCTCTCCCTCTCCCTCTCCTACCACTCTTCTCCACACCAAAGCCTCCCCCACTGTCCTGATCCCCTGGGCCTCTCCGCCACGTGAACAGACGCTCCGGGAAGCCTCTAAACGCTCAAGTGGGGCCCTCATGGAAATGGAAATATGCGCCAGACGCCGTCTGGACGCCCAAATGGGGCCTCCTTCCTCCCGTTGGCACGGCCGAGATGGGTACGGAAAACATGAGCACGATGCCCAACATTGTTCCTGGGTGCTTGGCTGAATGAAGGATTCGTGTTGAGAATTCTGCTTGTTGCGTTGTTGTTGCTGTTGTTGTTGTTGTCGTTTGTTGTCGTCGCCCCGCCCGCGACCCACCCGCGACCCACCTCGCGATCCACCCCGCGACCCACCCCGCGACCCACCCTGCGACCCACCCCGCGACCCACCCGCGACCCAACCCGCGACCCACCCGCGACCCACCCGCGACCCACCCGCGACCCACCCGCGACCCACCCCGCGACCCACCCGCGACCCACCCCGCGACCCACCCCGCGACCCATCCGCGACCCATCCGCTACCCACACGCGAGCCACCCCGCGACCCACCCCGCGACCCACTTTCAAGGAAGGAAAACCCCCCCGAACCCGACAATTGACGTTTACTGAACGGCCTTGGGCGTTGACTAACAGCCCTGCCCTGTTAGATTATTTCCTTGTGCGTTTACTAAACGGCTTCGCGTGTCGGGGTGATTATTACGGGGTGGATTTTCTGCCCGCGACCCACCCACGACCCACCCGCGACCCAACAGCGACCCACCTGCGACGCACCCGCGACCCACCTGCGACCTACCCACATTAGTTTAGCGAAAGAAATCGGCGCCTACGGCGGGCTCGTGGTATAATGTGTGAAAAGTTTGGCGCCTGCGGCGAGCTTCTCCAGAGTCTCGCAAACTGCCGACGTCCCCACCGCCCCCTCACTCTTATCCGCATATGCGGGGTGCTACGTATTCCATGGCGAAGCCAACAGCGAATCCTGCTCACAATTGACAGGAGCCACAGTCGGTTTTCGTCCCCACTCTGTCCGTCTCCTCTTCGATCGTACCGAGATGCGATTGGCTCAGGATACGTTCCAGGAATCTGGGCCATCTAGCGGCCCTCGCTCCTGCAACCCATGTGGAACATTAGGAAATCTGGAAACACCTAAAAACATTGAAACTCTTCAAACGTATCTTGGCGGCGAGCCCAGCGGGGAAGGCGGAGGGGGCGGAGCTTCTCAGAAGGCTCAGACGGACTCCAGCCCTCTGAGAAGCTTTCTGAGCCTTACCCGAAGACACAGACGGCTTCTCGGAAGGTGCGAGGGCTTCTGAGCAGCCCCGCCGCCTCCTGAGCAGACCTGCCCCCTCTCGCTCCTCCCCTGGACTCGCCGCTGAGCATCATGATCGAGCCCTCTTGCTCCTCCCACTCCCCGCCAGCCTCCTCGACTCGCCCGCCCGGCCGCGAGGATCCCACCCGCCGCCCGCGCGGCCAGACCAGGCCGCACGAAGGGCCCTCTCCGCCCCCTTCGGAGCCGCCCGCGGCCCCCGCAGAGCACGTGCCCGCCCGCCTCTGGAGGGGGGACCGCAGGGGGCGGGAGCGGCTCAGGGGGGGGGGGGAACCATCGACCCGGGATCGGCGATGCATCGCCGATAGATCGGCGAGAGGACCCCGATAGCGAAGCCAGACGGGCCTCGGCGGGGTGGGGTAGCAGGCCCCCGTCGGGGATCAATGGGCGGATTGGGGGCCGGTGCATCTCCCCTGAGCCGATCCACACCTGGCGTTGCCCCTGACCTCTTCTCCGCCCCTTCAAGCACAGTTTTGCTCCTGAGGAGGCTCAGAGGCTGGCACCAACACGAATATCGGACGTCGCCTTCACCGAGGGAAGATGATCCCGATCTCGGGGATGGAAGTAATATTCGGACAATTTAGGTAGCCGGGCGACTACCGCCAACACCAAAATCGGGGATAGGTCCCCCTGTATTGGAGTTGGTGCCAATCTCCAGGCCTTCACTTCCTGGGCTGACTGAAGCCAGTGCGGAATCTGAAACAAACTGAAGTCAGCATCGCAACGCTTCGGGCTGCCTGCCACGATACTGACCCCCTCGAGCACGCGATCGGGGCCCAAGTGCAGACTGGCTCACATGCCCAGCCGATCAACGAATGCGATGGATGGACAAGCTTTCCTATCGGACGCAAGCAAGCCCGCACGAGAAGCAGCAAGAGGACTGGAGGGAGGGGCAGAAGGAAGACGCGGGTTTTTATGTGGGCGTGGGCTGGAGTCAAACGCCAGCTCTCAGGCGAAGAGCGATGAAGGGGACGATAAGGGGACGATCCGATAAGAGGGACGATGAGGCGGTAAAGAGGACGACAAGGGCGACGAAGGGGACGATGCGGGGACGACAAAGGGCTCTCAGGCGCTGCTCAAGAGGCGACGACAAGGGCACCGACGAAGGGCCCGAACGACGAGGCGGCGCGAGGGCCGGGGAAAGCCCGCAGACGGAGGCGCCGAGCGATGAGGAGACGACGCCGCGGGGCCACGCAGGGGCACCGGAGCAGCGAGGCAAAAGGGGCCGAAGCCGCGCAGGAAGTGCCAGCAGCAGGCGGCTGCAGTCCTCTGGCGGCTCTGGGAGGCAGAGGGAAGCGAGAGGAGAGGCGAGGAGAGGGCAGGAGCAGCAGCAACAGCGGCGGCAGGACGAGCAGGAGCAGGACGACGGCGGAGGCGGAGACTGCAACGGGAGGGGCAGGGAAAGACGGCAAGGGCGAGGGTGAGGACCTGCAACAGCGGCACAAGGGGAGTGGAAGGAGAAAAGCAGGAGAACACGGACATTGACGACGACGACGACGACGACGACGACGACGACGACGACGACAACGACGGCGGCGGCGGCGACGACGCTGACGACGCTGACGACGACGACGACGACGACGAAGACGCTGACGACGATGACGGCGACGCTGACGACGACGAAAACGACGACGACGACGACGACGACGACGTTGACGCTGACGACGCTGACGACTGTGATGATCATCACGCTGGTGATGGTGTTGGTGGTAGTAATAACGTAACACCCCGCAGTTGCGGATAAGAGTGAGGGGGCTGCGAGGACGTCTTCAGTCTGCGAGGCTCTGGAGAAGCCCGTCGCAAGCGCCTAACTTTTACAAATTATGCATTGAGCCCGCCGCAGGCGCCGATTTTTTCGTTAAAGCATTGTGGGTGGATTGCGGAGTGGGTCGCGGGTGGGTCGCGGGTGGGTCGCGGGCCAGGTCGCGGGTGGGTCGCAGGGTGGGTCGCAGGTGGGTCGCGGGTTGTCGCGATGGGTCTCGGTGGGGTCGCGGTAGGTCGCGGTGGGTCGCGGGTGGGTCGCGGGTTGAGTCGCGGGGTGGGTCGCGGGTTGAGTCGCGGAGTGGGTCGCAGGGTGGTCGCAGGGTGGGTCGCGGGTGGGTCGCGGGCGGGTCACGGGCTGGGTCGCGGGTGGGTCGCGGGTGGATCGCGGGCTGGGTCGCGGGGTGGGTCACGGGGTGGTTCGCGGGGTGGGTGGTTTGCGGGGTGGGTCGCGGGTGGGTCGCGGGGAGGGTCGCAGGGGGGACGACGACAACAAACAACAACAACAACGCAACAAGCAGAATCCTCACTACGGATCCCCACTAGAGCCACGCACCCAGGGACAATAAATGACCGTTCGGCCCCCTCACTCTGATCATGATGATGGAGATGATGATGCTGATGATGATGGTGATGATGGTGATGATGATGATGAAGATGATGATGGTGATGATGATGGTGATTGGAAAGAAAATGATGATGCTGCGGATGATAATGATGATGATGCTGATTATGATGGTGATGGTGATGATGATGATGATGATGATGATGATGATAGCGATGATGATAACGATGACGATGACGACGACGACGACGACGACGACGACGACGACGACGACGACGACAACGACGACGGCGGCGGCGGCGACGGCGGCGACGACGACGACGGCGACGGCGACGGCGACGGCGACGCTCAACGGCGGCCCCCGTGGCGAGGGCGCGCAGCACAGGGCGGCCTGCGGGGGGTCGGACCCCTCGCTCCCGAGGCACGTCCGCGGCGACGTGTCCGGCTCCTGCGCCCCCCGACCGGCAGGGCGCAGGGCCCTCCTCCCTCCTCCTCCTCCTCCTCCTCCTCCTCCTCCTCCTCCTCCTCCTCCTCCTCCCCTCCTCCTCCTCTTCCTCCTCCTCCTCCTCCTCCATCCTCCTCCTCCTCCTCCTCTCCTGCTCCTGCTCCTGCCTCCCTCCTCCTCCTCCTCCTCCTCCTCCTCCTCCTCCTCCTCCTCCTCCCTCCTCCTCCTCCTCCTCCTCCTCCTCCTCCTCCTCCTCCTCCTCCTCCTCCCCCCCGTGCCGATGACCCCCCAGCCTCCTTGGTTCTCGGTGTGGTCGGGGACGCACGGGGCAGCCTTTAAGGATCCCAGCTGGGTTCCGATGAGCACCCCGACCACGAGGACCAGGGAGTGGGGGTCGGGGCGACAAAGGCTTAATCCGGCTTGCTTTTGCACGAAACGCGTCATCACGCATGCAGTGGGGTCACTGTGTACCGTGTCCCCAATACCCTAGGCAGGTCAGTTTGCCAGAAGCACGGCTGTTAGGGCCAGGGACTACGGACCGCTGCATAGCAAGTTCGCGGTAGCCCCTGACCCGCTGATTCGACTGGATCAGCAAGCCAGCCATACAGAACAGGGCGGCCGCCAGCCATACAGAACAGGGTGGCCCTCCACCCGCGGGGCCTTGGCCTCTAACTCCATCCTCCGAAACCCCGCCCTAAGGAGGCTTAGGGCGGGGTTTTATTTTGAGCGCTCCCAGGTGCTCGATTCGAGCCAAAATCCCAGGTGCCCGATTGGAGCCTAAATCCCGGGTGCCCGATTTGAGCCAAAATCCAGGGCCCTCGTGAGCCAGAGATTGCTGCATGAGAGTCGTACGATCGTTTCGTACGGAATGTAGCCATGATGTTTGTTGTACGTGCAGAGACATGACGTCTCCTAGAGCTGGGGCTTCGGCCCCACAAGAGTTACCCGCGCAGCAAGGCTGTTAGGGCCAGGGACTACGGACCACTGCATAGCAAGTTCGCGGTAGCCCCTGGCCCGCTGATTCGACCGGATCAGCAAGCCAACCATACTGTGTGACTGTAGAAGGGGTGAGTTTCGAGAGATTCCGAGCGAGCACAATGATGCGTGCACGTGCGATGTACCCATAATTTTGTACCCCGAATCCGGGCCGCCGGGGAGACAAAAGCCGAATTTTCCGGCCGGTCGGCTGGGCCGCCGGGGAGAGAAAAACCGAAGTCTCCGGCCCGTCGGCCGGGCCGCCGGGGAGACAAACGCCGAATTCCCCAGCCGGTCGGCCAGGCCGCCGCGCCCAAATTCGAGCTATCCGGCCGGTCGGCCGGGCGAGTCTGCAGATGTTGCAGTAGTAATTGTCAGCGAGACCAGGGAACGGGAGCGAATCCCATGCCACTGCACGGTGTTTTGCCCCCAGAGCAGATTACGAGCATACAAGTAGAAACCAAACTAGTGGGATTACGATGTTTCGAGCGCTCCCATACAGGTAGAAACCAAGCTAGTGGGATTACGACTGCTGCATGAGAGTCGCACGATCATTTCGCACGGGATATATCCATGATGTTTGTTGCACGCGCAGAGACATGACGCCCCCTAAAGCTGGGGCTTCGGCCCCACAAGAGTCACCCGCGCAGCAAGGCTGTTAGGGCCAGGAACTACGGACCACTGCATAGCAAGTTCGCGGTAGCCCCTGGCCCGCTGATTCGACCGGATCAGCAAGCCAACCATATTGTGTGACTGTAGAAGGGGTGAGTTTCGAGAGACTCCGAGCGAGTGTAATGATGCGCGCACGTGCGAGGTGCCCATAATTTGCAACACAGAATTATCAAGATAATTCACGCACAGACAAGACATGCACACACTATTCATGAATAGTCGCTGCACTGCCCTGCTCCCCTCACTCGTCCAGGCTCCTGTTGGCCGTCGGATGGAGGCCTCGAAGGATGCGGTCCGCTCTCCGGCGTCGCACCCTGTCGGCCCTGCTGGGGTTGGCGGGCCAGCCTGGGCACCCTCTGGCCAGGCCCTCCATCCGCCGCCTGGCGTGGGCCCTGCACGCTGTGCAGACCACGTAGCCGCGCACCTCGCGGACCACGTGGAGCTTTTCGCGCGCGCCGAGGGCCCCCGCTCGGGCCGCAGGGTTCGGCGGCGCCCTCGGCCTGGCTGCAGGCGCGGGCCCGCCTGCTTCGGCGGCGGCCTCTGCCTCCACTGGCCGCGCAGGCGGCTCCTCGGCCACGCTGGAGTGGGACCCCCCGTCGCCAATGTCGGCCTCGCCCTCTGGGGCCAGCGCCTCGACCTGCGGCGCCTCCCTGGGGCCGCGATATTATTGCTGTCGCTCCGCGCCGTCGCAGCTGGCTCAAGGCCACACGAGGGTCCCCCAAACGCCGCAATGGCGGCCCTTCCTGTCACCCGCTCGTGGCCACTGCCGGCCCTCTGCTCGCCGTCAGGCTGGCCACTCGGCCCCGCCCAAGCCGCCTGGCGCCCGAGGATCGTGATCTGCCTGGGGTCCGCCTCAGGCGCGCCCTTTCTCCTCCACGGCATGGGCGCGCACGGGCTGGCCAACAAGTTCCAGCGCGCCGAGGCGGAGGCGGCCTTCCTCATGCAGGCCCTGCAGCGAATGCCCTTGCCGAAAACCTCGAGGTCGTGCTGGGCCAGGTCGAGGGGGCGACCGTTGGTGCACGCCTTCCTGGGCGGCGGCCTGTCCGACGGCATCGGCCGCATGTCGCCCCAGTCGCCAATCCGCTCGTGCCACCAGCCGATGTGGTGGAGCGCCCACCCCACCTTCTGGCTAGCTTCCTTGATCGCCTGGCCCCTGCCGCAGCCCGCGTCGAGCTCCGCGGCCTGCTTTGCCAAGCGGTCCACCTCTTGGTTCCCGAGGGCCGCCCTCTTCTCGGGGCCCTCCAGGGTCGCCATCACCGCTGGGCTGCAGCGCGCCTTGCAAAGCCTCACCGCATTCACGGGCACCTCGCGATCCTCGTCGCAGAACCAGATCTGCCCCCAGACGTCGGCGCGCGCGTTTGCCGTTGCAGCACCACGCCTGGCCACGGCGCAGCCCCAGCACGATGGCCAGGTGGTCTGTATAGATCACGCACGGCAAGCTCGCGCCCAATGCCTCCGTCCTGATGTGCCGCAGCACCTGCAGGAAGTCCCAGAGCTCTGCGCGCTTGATGGCGCGCTGGGTCGGCAGGGCGACCGGCAGGGGGCCCCAGGCATGCGCAGTGGCTCTGCCCTCGGCGTCGACCGCCATGGCCGCCCAGCCCGTCTGGGCCCGCAGCGACCTGCCCAACTTCGAGCCGTCGCAGACGACCACGCCCTCGAACTCCGCCTCCAGGCTTGCTCGGGCGTCGCCGCCGCCTCCGAGGGGCCCCTCGACTGCCACGGCCGCGCCCCCGCCTGCCGCGGCCCCGCCAGCGCCCGCGACGAGCCGCCCGGCGGCCCTGGCGGCGCCCGGGCGGGCTCCCGGCGGGGGCCGGGAGCGGCCCCAGACACCGTGTTTTTCCCCAGGGGAGAACACGGTCCGCGACGAGCCCCCTGGCCCCCCGGCGGCGGCCCCTGGAAGCCCCCCAAGGGCCTCCCCGGCTGCTCCAGCGGCCCCGGCGGCGGCCCCGGCTGCGGCGCCGATGCGCCAGCGGCGGTCGCGGCGGCGACCCCGGACAAGCCTGACCCATCCTGGAAAAGGTCAAGGCTACGGCCTGGCGCCGGCAGGGGGGGGGCGGCGGCCCTCCGGGCAGCCCTGGAAGCATGCGAGGCGATCGCCGACTGGCCCCTCGCTGCCTGGTGGCTGCCGCTGCCGCCGTCCGCTGCCTCAGGCTCGGTCTCAGGCTCGCTGAAGCTGCCTCCTAGCCCGAAGACGTCCTCCTCCTCGTCTGGCCAGGGGTCCTCGCCACCATCGGCTTCTCCTACCAGCTCGACGGCCTCCTCGGGAGCCCGCGGCGCCTGCCCGTCGGACGGGCATGGGGGGTCGTCTGCCTGCTGCGCGTCTCCTAAAGTTGGGGCTTCGGCCCCGCAAGAGTTACCCGAGCAGCAAGGCTGTTAGGGCCAGGGACTACGGACCACTGCATAGCAAGTTCGCGGTAGCCCCTGGCCCGCTGATTCGACCGGATCAGCAAACCAGCCATACAGGTAGAAACCAAACTAGTGGGATTACGATGTACAAGTGTAGGGCCCTGGCTCGCAGGCCAGAGGATTTATTAATCAATTCTTGGCGAGTTCCACGGGCACCCCAGTGAGGTGAGCACCCCAGTATTGAGCCGCTGCGAGGAAAAATGCACTTTGTCCTGCCTCATCCTCCTCCGCACCTCCTTCCCTCTGTGAGCGAAGCCTCTATGTCGGAAGCCCTCTGCCTTGGATGTCCTAAACAATGCTCGCAAGACGCTAACTCTACCATGTTTCTGCTGCCACTCGTCCTGCTGCCCTGACCGAGCAGAGGAAAAAGAGCCACACTTTGTTGTGGCATCCTGGGGCCATCGCCAAGCGGGGAGGGCAACCCAGAAAGCCAGTTTCATGTCGCTTTCGCGGCCTTGCTAAAAACTACGGCCGTCCAGACCGTTACGCGGGCCACTGGCATCAACATGCGACTGGAACGCTCACGGCATCCAACCTCGCAGGGGGAAGTCACCCCGATGGGGCGACGCCCAGTTTGTGCCGCTATCGCGCGGCACAGGTGCTAGTATGTGCAGAGAGGCAACCATCTTCACAGGGGGGTCCCCCCCGAAGTGGCACTCAGCACGTAAGCATCGCAGGCTGCCTGCATGGGCTGGGGCCCCTGCCGCTTAGCCACACCTACGCTGGGGCTGAAGCTCCCAGCGTCTGCCCGACCTGCCAGGGTCCCTGCACTAAGTGCAAGAGCCCCTGAATTCAGCAGTGGGGAAGCAATCGGGCCCACCTTGGGATCCGCTTCCTCCCCGGAGGGGAACCGCTGGGCAGTGCACGCCAGGAGTCAAATTGCGGACCACTGCTGCGGCAAGTTCGCTCCCCCAATATGGGATGCCACCCCGTAGGAGCCCCGATTCGACAGGATCACTTTGGGGCATGGGGTGAGGAGGGGGTGGCGGCCAGCGAAATCGATAAAGAGGTGGAACATTGACGGGTGTTCCTCACTAAGCACCTCAGTATCGTGGCTATCCGTCATCCCCCAGCTTTAGTCTGCGCGGCGGACACCCGCATCGGCCAGACCCCGCCCCCCTAGGGGCTGAGGTGCGAGTGCGCGACCCGCTGAATAAGGATATATCCGAGACAATCCTCCTCCTCCTCCTCCTCCTCCTCCTCCTCCTCCTCCTCCTCCTCCTCCTCCTCCTAGGTAGCTCCCTGGCGTCGCACTTTTTTGTTTGTTTCGCACTGGGCGATGTCGCCCGGCCTCGGGGCCGGCTGGGAAAGGGCCGCGGAGAGAGAGGGCCCGAGGCTCGGGACGTGATTTTCCGTGGGGTCGCGTCGGCTTTGCGGCGTCGGATAAAAGGGTCCCCTCGTCCTTCGCCTCCGCCTCCACATACTGCTCCTCCAACTCCTCCTCCTCCTCCTCCTTCTCCTCCTCCTCCTCCTCCTCCTCCTCCTCCTCCTCCGCCTACGTCTCCTTTCCTCCTCCTCCTCCTCCTCCTCCTCCTCCTCCTCTTCCTCCTCCTCCCCGTCCATCCCCCATCCCTCCTCCGTTCGATGATCCTCAGACTTTGTGTTAGGATTAACGTGTGATTGCCCACCAGAGCTCTTCGATACAACGCATGCGATGCAAAAATGGGGGACACAGCATGCGTGCGGAGGAGCTGAACAGTGTAACCACACATTGGGCTAACAAATGGTCTTAGAATCATCTGTCTTTCCTGCCACCCCTACCCTCCCCCGCCGTAACTACTAATCCACATGAAAGTGGTGTTTCCCCTGCCCTTCATCATTCGCATCATTGTCGTTAAAACCACCACCATCACCGCCACCCAAACCATCGTCATCATCGTCATCCATCGTCATCATCAGCTGGAGCATCATCAGCATCAGCATCAGCATCGCCCGCATCATCGTCACTGCAACCACTACCAGGCTGACATCATCGTCGTCAATGGCATTTTCTCCTTGATTTCTTCGGCTCCTGCGCGAGCACGGCGTGGATAGCCCTGGGGCTGTGGAGGACCTCCGCAGGATGGGCTTGTAGGCTTTCTTTTAAATTCTGGGTTTCGACATTTGGCCGCAGGGTGGGGGAGAGAGGGGGGTCTGAGTGTGGGCCAGTGATTAGTCGATCTGCTTTTGCCAGTCGCGCAAGCAGACTGGGGGCAAGGGGTCCTGGCCAGTCGCCAACAGCAGCCTCCAAAAGCAACCAAAGTCTGCTCTATGAAGGGGGGGAGAGGGGGGATGAGGGGGGGAGGGGGGGGCCCGGGGGGCCCATCGGCTAAACAATGAATGAATAGCGGCGACCTTCTGCAAGGAGTGCAGAAAAACATGTTCCTGCCTGCTGGAGCCGGCCGACGAGGGCGCGTTCCCGCTCGGACGTTGGCCCGCTCGGACGGAGGGGCGGCAGCCGCTCGCGTGAGCCCGAGGGCCTCTGCAGGAGCCTGTCGTCGTCGTCGTCGTCGGCGGTCCCGTGTGGACGACAGCGTGGGTTCCGCGGGCGGTCGGGGTGCTTGACCGCCTGGCCCGAGGGCCTGTGCGGAGCGGTGGGCGGGACCCCTGCCGACCTCAGGCGCAGAGCCACGTGTCCTGGGAGTTCCGAAGTCCCGATCCTCCCTACGCCTTCGAGGGTGCGCCCGCCCAGCGACGAGCGCACGGCGGGAAGGGGGAAGGAGGGGGGAGGGGGAGGAGGAGGAGGAGGAGGAGGAGGAGGAGGAGGAGAAGGAGGAGGAGGAGGAGGAGAAGGCTTGGAGGATGTTGAGGATGAACAGGACGACGACGACGACTGGGAGGTGGGAGGCTGGCTCGTTGGGGCGTCTCGGGAAGTTCCTCGTCGCCCGCTGCGCTGGGGTTCGGTCGTGCGGCTTCCGTGGTCGGTCGTGCGGCAGCCGCCCCTGTTGCAGCTGCGGGCCGCTCGGCCATGTGGGCGAAGAGCTGCTGAAGCCCCCACCACTGGAGAGGGAACATCATGATCATGATCATGATCATGATCATAATCATGATCATCATCATCATCATCATCATCATCATCATCATCATCATCATCATCATCATCATCATCAGCATCATCATCATCATCATCATCAGCATCATCATCATCATCATCATCATCATCATCATCATCATCATCATCATCAGCATCATCATCATCATCATCATCAGCAGCAGCAGCATCCTGAGCATCATCATCATCATCATCATCATCATCATCCTCATCATCCTCATCATCAACATCATCATCATCATCATCATCATCATCCTCATCCGCATCCTCATCCTCATCCTCATCATCCTCATTATCCTCATCATCAGCATCATCATCATCATCATCAGCATCATCATCATCATCATCGTTCTCATCATCATCATCAGCATCATCAGCATCATCATCAGAATCATCATCCTCATCCTGAGCATCATCATCATCCTCATCAGCATCATCATCATCATCACCATCATCGTCATCATCATCATCATCATAATCATGATCAGCATCATCATCAGCATCATCATCATCAGCATCATCATCATCATCCTGAGCAGCATCGTCATCATCAGCATCATCATCCTCATCATCAACATCATCATGATCATCAGCATCATGATCAGCATCATCATCAGCATCATTATCTCCATCACCATCATCATCATAATCATCATCAGCAGCATCATCCTCAGCATCGTCATCAGGAGCAGCATCGTCATCATCACCAGCAGCAGCATCAAAGTCAGCATCATCGTCATCAGCATCAGCATCACCATCCTCATCATCCTCATCATCAGCATCATCATCCTCATCATCCCCCATCATCTTCATCATAATATGATTCATCATCATCAGCAGCATCACCACCACCATCATCATCAGCATCTTCCCATCCGTATCATCAGCATCACCAGTATGACCATCATCATCATCATCATCATCATCATCACCATCATCATCAGTATCACCCTCATCATCACTGCTTCCCCCATGTCCTAAGATGGGGTTATTGCTATTACTTGGACGCCTCCTACTCCTCCCCCTCCTCCTTCCTCATCCTCCTCCTCATACCTAGACTTACTCATACACAGACTTACTCATACTCAGACCTGATCATATTAACTTACTCATACTCAGACCTACTCATACTCAGACCTACTCAGACTCAGACGTACTCATGCTGAGACTCACTCATCCCCAGTCTTACTCATATCCAGACCTTCTCATTGTCTTACTTGCTCAACACACAGCATATTGTGAGAATGTCTCAGGCGGGGCGCTGGTTTCAGCACCCCTAAGGGGAGCCGCTGAGGGGTATTGCACGGTCCCGTTCGCGGCAGTTCTGTGGGGGATGTCTTAAGCGGGTTGCCTGTGTTCTGTCCAAGCGTTCTTCGCTTTCCGAGCGGATGTGGAGGATGTCTCGAGCGAGGCGCTCGTTTTCACCCCACTAAGGGGAGCCGCCGAGGGGTATTGCACGGTCCCGATCGCGGCCGTGTTGTGGGGATGTCTCAAGCGGGGTGCCTGTTTTCTGTCCCAACATCCTTCGCTGTCGGAGCAGATGTGGAGGATGTCTCGAGCGAGGCGCTCATTTTCACGCCCCTAAGGGGAGCCGCCGAGGGGTATTGCACGGTCCCGTTCGCGGCCGTGTTGTGGGGATGTCTCAAGCGGTGTGCCTGCGGGTCGCTGTAGCATCAGTCCTGAATGGATCGCGAGAAAGTCTCGAGCGACAGTGCGATTTCCAAGTAGATCATGAGGAAGTCCAGAGCGAGAGTGCGATTCCTGAGTGCGGCGTCTCAATAAAGTGGGAGGAAATGTCACGCGAGAGCACGATGACAGGATAAGGTGTAAAGAAGTCCCGCGCGAGAGCGCGATTTGGAATAAAGTGGGTAACGTATCAGGTGGGAGCCAAGATTGTTGTAAACTTGTAGCCAACAACACAGTCCAAGGCGCAAGACTCTCCCTTGTAAAAATCGGGTGCGAGCCCTGGGAGGGGCACTTCAACTAAAAAAGGTGAACCATTACTCGCCCTTTAGAAATGGGAGTTCGATCATTACAGAATCCTCCCCGCTTCCGCCTCCTCGGGAGAAAGCCTGCCCCCCGCAGTCCCACGGCTTGGTGCTCTTTGCGCACTGGAACGGCGAACTTTCTGCCTGGCGGGCCAGGGGGGATCGGACGGAAGGAGGGAGGGAAGAAGGAAGAGGACGGAAAACGGGAAGAAGTGCATGCACGTGGCAGGGAAAGGGAGGAGGAAGGAGGAAGTAGGGCCAGGAGGCGGACAACGAGAAGGGAGGAGGAGCAGCAGCAACAGCAGCAAGAGAAGGTGCAAGAAGGGGGGAGAGCCGATGACGATGAGGATGAGGCGCGACGGAGACGAAGGACAGCAGCAGACCCGTGTCCCCTCCCACCCCACCGTCGCCACATGCCAGTCTAACGGCAGCGTCGCGCAGACGGCACACGACAGTTTGACAAATCGCGCTGCATCCTCCAAGACAACTGTGCAGAGTGGCGCGCCCATGCCGCCACTTGGCCAGAGGGACAGGGCGTCCAGAGGAAAGGGGTTCTGGACATTGGGGTTACCCCAGGGCCTCAGGGCTTAGAGCGGCGCACTTTTGTTTCGTCGGCGGCAAGGCAGAGTCGGCTGCACCAGCGCGGAAGCTAAACGGGGGAGGAGGCAGGGCGGGCGGCCGCGGGGGGGGGGGAGAGACAATAGAGGCACACACACGCTTCCAGAAACTTCCCTGATGCCAGCCAGCTTCAGGGAGATAAGCGCACGCGCCAGGCCGCTGGCAGGGCGTTCACGCTGCACCCCCACGCGTGGCCCAGCGGCATATCGTGGTCCTACTCTTCCGTGGGAGTGTGATGTTTCTCCGTCTCCTCTTCCCCCTCCTCATTATCCTCCTCATCGTCATACTCTGAACCGTCACAATAGGTCCTCATCACTTACCTCACCGGCCTCGTCAACAACACCATCGCCAATATCGTTATCGCCGTAGTCATCACCGTCGTCATCACGTCACACCATGATAATCACTGGCGTCGTCGACACCACCATCATCCACATCCTACTCCGACGGCCTGATTTCAATATGGTCGTGTTTTAGCATTGGTTTTCAGAAGTTGCTCACTATCATACGCCATTGATGGCTACCCTCCTGTGCTCCTTCTACTTACCACGCCGAGCGAGGTGACTCGAAACGGAATGGCTGTGCTTAGCAATTGGCTCTGACCGTCACTGCCCATCCGATTGTTCCACCACAAGTTTTCGAGCGCCAATGCCGCCGACGGTTGCTGCGCAACCGTGGCAGCGTGGCTTCTGCGAGATACAACACGCCCGTAGGCCGCCGACTGAGTGACACAAGAAGGCCCTTCTAGATCGGCTGACGCCTGTGACACCCGACACGTTGAAGCAGCTCGAAACTCATCGTGCTCTTCTAATTTCCATCCGGGAAATTACTGTTATTGAAAGAACGTTATCCCGCGATTGGAAATTCTGTTCCCCGAGCATACTTAGGTTGCCCATTGCATAGCGTTGAAGGAAGACGGATTGGCGTTCGCTTAGCAATGCCTAACGCCAGGTTCCCACACGAATCGCTCGGCCCGCCCTGTTAAAACGAAGTGGACCACATGAAACCCTGGTGGTCAGCGACCCAAGAGGCTGAACGGTCAACCCACCCAGGAGCGAGTTGCCTGCCAGCCAGGCAACCAAGGCAGGCCGAGTGAGTAAGATTAGGTCGGGCATGCCCCCCTACAGGCGGATTTTGGACGGGAAACATGAAACCATACCCTCAAATGTTCCAAAAGAAGTCCCCCGACTATTTGTTGACTAGTCTTGAACATTCCTCCTGTAGAGTGGCAAGCCCGACTTAAGAGTAAGAATGCACATGAGATGGGCAATCATGTGTTACGTCTCAGGTCACTGATTTTGACCATCAGATCTGCAAAATTAGCCTCGCCACATCTGCATCCTCTCATGTCTTATGCGTCCTCGCACGCTACTTCGACCTGCATAAGGCCCAGAATGCCGCCTGTACGCGTCCATTCGGCACCGTGTTCTGCGTGTCCTGTGCTATGCTGCTCTCTGCCAAAGCAGAACTTCCGTCGTCTACGTGGCACGCCGCTGCTAACTGTGCGTGCCCCGCGTGGTTCGCCCATCGGTCGTCGTGCCCCAGCTCCAGAGGAAGGCCCCTCGCAGGGATAGCGCGGACAAGAATTTGGCCCTGCCACCGCAGGCCTGGTAAAAGGCGCAACTGCCCGATCGGCACGCCGAGGGTGGCAACCCGCGGCGCCACGTAGGCCGCCCCGCCAGTAATGGGAGGAGGCGCCACCTCCATCAAGCACGGAGGTGGGGGATGCAGGCTTCAAGTCAGTCAGCGCACACACCTCCGACCGCGCAACGCATCTCGTCGTGATCCTCCTCCCCCGCCTCCGCTTCCTCCCCTCTCGTCCCTTTGGGATGCTCCGTCCCTTCAACCACGCCTTCCCTCGGCCGCTGCTCACCTGCCGCGCGCATCCGTGGGCCGCCGAACCGCACCTCCTCCTCCTCCTCCTC
>CAUYUJ010008415.1:0-12500 GCA_963575745.1 Prorocentrum cordatum
CGCACGTGGACCGTCCTCGAAGGACGGCCGTCCTCGAAGGACGGCCGCCTCGCGGGTTCCGGCCGCGGCGGGCCGCGGCGGGCCCGGGGGAGAGCCCGTCCGGACAGCCCCCGATCTCTCCAGGCTCGCGAGGCGGGTGCTCTGACCGCGAGCGCCGCCTGGGGCACCGATCCTCGGGTGCCTCGGCGGGCGGCGGGTGTGTTTTGTTGTTTATGAAGATGTGCGCACACACCCGTAGCTACGGAAATGTGTACATATCTGTATATATGCGTATAACACGCACGCACACACGCATAACTGCGTGCCTACCTTCCGACCGACCGACCGACCTACCTACCTACCTACATACCTACATACATACATACATACATACATACATACATACATACATACATGCATACATACATACATACATGCATGCATGCATGCATGCATGCATGCATGCATGCATGCATGCATGCATACAAACATACAAACATACATAGGCCCCCCGTGCTCCCCATAAACCGACCGACCGACCTACCGACCACCGACCGACCGACCAACTTACTATACAAAATTACATACTTGAATACATACATACATACAAGAACAACATAATACATACATACAAAGCATGCATGCATGCATGCATACATACATACATACATACATACATACATACATACAAACATACACACACATACATGCATACATGCATGCATGCATGCGTGCATACATGCATGCATACATACATACGTACATGTATACACACATACATGCATACATACATACATACATACATACATACATGCATGCATACATACATACATACATACATACATACATACATACATGCATGCATGCATGCATGCATGCATGCATGCATACGTACAGACATACATACATACATACACACACTGCATACACACATGCACACCTACACACGTGTTTACATGCATACCTACAGTTGCACATACATACATACATACATACATACATACATACATACATACATACATACATACATACATACATACATACATACATACATACATACATACATACATACCTATATACATACATACAGTTCTACATGCATACACAAATTACCCTGGCGACGTACCCAACCCCTGCGCAAAAGCGGGGCGCAAATAGTTTAGGATACTTTATAAGGGGGCGATGACGGAGCGAGGGTTACATATGTCTGCAGACAAAATTCGGGAGACTCGCAGGACACTGGCTACAGGAAAAGGGCTTGATAAAACTGATGATTTACAATTCCTGAACACTCCTAGCCACTTCGAAAACGGGGATCACAGCAGGCCTCGAAAGCGGCGACAGGTTCACAGATCGCAGCCCCGCAGGGATGGCGAGGTCTCATTTGAATCTGCGCGTGGCCCTCACTGTGCTGGGCCCCACAGCAGACCTCGAAAATGGCGACAGTTTCGCAGATCGCAGCCCCCCAGGGATGGCGAGGTCTAATTTGAATCCGCGCGTGGCCCTCACTGTGCTGGGCCCCCCAGCAGGCCTCGAAAATGGCGCGACAGTTTCGCAGATCGCAGCCCCCCAGGGATGGCGAGGTCTAATTTGAATCTGCGCGTGGCCCTCACTGTGCTGGGCCCCCCAGCAGGCCTCGAAAATGGCGCGACAGTTTCGCAGATCGCAGCCCCCCAGGGATGGCGAGGTCTAATTTGAATCCGCGCGTGGCCCTCACTGTGCTGGGCCCCCCAGCAGGCCGGCCTCGAAAATGGCGACAGTTTCGCAGATCGCAACCCCCCAGGGATGGCGAGGTCTAATTTGAATCCGCGCGTGGCCCTCACTGTGCTGGGCCCCCCAGCAGGCCTCGAAAATTGCGACAGTTTCGCAGATCGCAGCCACCCAGGGATGGCGAGGTCTAATTTGGGTCCGCGCGTGGCCCTCACTGTGCTGGGCCCCCCAGCAGGCCTCGAAAATGGCGACAGTTTCGCAGATCGCAGCCCCCCAGGGACGGCGAGGTCTAATTTGAATCCGCGCGTGGCCCTCACTGTGCTGGGCCCCCCAGCAGGCCGGCCTCGAAAATGGCGCGACAGTTTCGCAGATCGCAGCCCCCCAGGGACGGCGAGGTCTAATTTGAATCCGCGCGTGGCCCTCACTGTGCTGGGCCCCCCAGCAGGCCTCGAAAATGGCGCCAGTTTCGCAGATCGCAGCCCCCCAGGGATGGCGAGGTCTAATTTGAATCCGCGCGTGGCCCTCACTGTGCTGGGCCCCCCAGCAGGCCTCGAAAATGGCGACAGTTTCACAGATCGCAGCCCCCCAGGTATGGCGAGGTCTAATTTGAATCTGCCCGTGGCCCTCACTGTGCTGGGCCCCCCAGCAGGCCTCGAAAATGGCGACAGTTTCACAGATCGCAGCCCCCCAGGGATGGCGAGGTCTAATTTGAATCCGCCGCGATTACCCTCTATGCAGGACCCCCCAGCAGGCCTCGAAAGTGGCGACAGTTTCACAGATCGCAGCCCCCCAGGGTTGGCGAGGTCTAATTTGAATCCGCCGCGATTACCCTCTATGCAGGACCCCCCAGCAGGCCTCGAAAGTGGCGACAGTTTCACAGATCGCAGCCCCCCAGGGAGGGCGAGGTCTAATTTGGATCTGCCGCGATTACCCTCTTTGCTGGACCCCCCAGCAGGCCTCGAAACTGGCGACAGTTTCACAGATCGCAGCCCCCAGGGATGGCGAGGTCTAATTCGAATCTGCCGCGATTACCCTCTATGCAGGACCCCCCAGCAGGCCTCGAAAGTGGCGACAGTTTCACAGATCGCAGCCCCCCGCAGGCAAGACAGGAAGAGGCAGGCAGGAGGCAGGAGGGAGGCGGGAGGAGACGCGACCACACTGCTCTATTCAAAACGAATACCCAACCAAGGAGGGTTGGGAATAAGTGCCTGCATGCGCGCATGCATGCATGCATGCATACATGCATGCATGCATGCATGCAGTTACACACATACATCCATACATCCATACATCCATACATCCATACATCCATACATCCATACATCCATACATCCATACATCCATACATCCATACATACATACATACATACATACATACATACATACATACATACATACATGCATGCATGCATGCATGCATGCATGCATGCATGCATACATACACACATAGATACATACATACACATACATACATACATACATGAATGCATGCATACATACAGACATACAGACATACAGACATACAGACATACAGACATACAGACATACAGGCACACACACATACAGACATACAGACATACAGGCATACAGGCATACATACATACAGACATACAAACATACAAGCATACAGACATACAGACATACATACATACATACATACATACATACACGCACTACATAAACACATACACGCATACACACATGCATACATACATACATGCATAACTATATTTATATGCATACATACATACATGCACACATACATACGTGCATGCATACCTGCATGCATACCTGCATGCATCCATACATGCATGCACGCATGTATGAATGAGATTCATGCATAGATACGCACAGACATGCAAGCAAACATACCTACATAGATACATATCTGCATGCATGCATGCACACCTACATACGTGCATGCATGCATGCATACATGCATGCATGCATGCATGCATACGTATACATGCATGCATACACACAGACATACATGCCTACATACATTTGGCTATGCGTACATACGTACATTAATGCATGCATGCGTACATGCATGCATACATATACACATGCACCCATGCACACATACGTGCCTACATATATGCATGTATACACACATTAATGCAGTTATACATGTGTGCACACATGCATGCATGCATGTATGCATGCATACGTACGTGCATGCATGCATACATACATACATACGCATGCATGCATACATCTACATGCGTACGCCTGATGTGCATCAACGCATATGTTTGGATAGATCCACCGCCGCGCCTCGAGGCACGAAGGCCGAGCGCCCCCCAGGCTCCCCGAGCGCTCAGCGCCCCACAACCAGCGCTGAAACATTCACGCCAGGGACAGAGGGCCCGCGGCCCCGCGCCCTCGCCGGGCCCCCCTGCGCCGCCCTCTCTGCAGCGAGGGCCCCGGGGCGGACCGAGCTGGCCCCCAAGGAGCGCCCGAGATGGGCGCAGAGAGAGCCCCGACGACGGCCCCGCAGCGCTCCACGGCGCCCACGCTGGCCCCGGGACTGCCCACGAGGCCCCTCCAGAGGCCCCAAGAGGGCCCCGAGAGGCCCTCCAAGCGGACACCGGCACGCCACAGTTATCGATTGGCCGAGGGCTTGGGAAGGACTTCCGCCCTCTCGCCCTCGGGCCTGGAAGGATGGTAGGATCACTCTGGGCCAGCTGCGGGCCACATAGGCGTTTCCAGAAGGCAGGGGGCGGCGGTGATTCGCCGTAGGCGTGTTCGATACGTGTATACATATAGACGGCCCCCCCAGGGCCGAACAGATCCACTTCCGCCGCCTGCCGACGTCCCCGACGATCGATCGATCCCCCAGTCGGTGGTTATGAACAAGTCCCCGCCTCGAAAACCCGGGATCTTCTGACCCGGGTCAATCCAGACCCGGGTCAGTCAAACCTTGCAGAATCCTGCAAGATGCTGCACCCAAACCCGGGTCAATGCGAAGGACCCTTCAAGATCCTGCAGGATGCTGCACACAAACCCAGGCCAGTGCGACCCTGGCCCTGCAGGATCCTGCAAGATCAGGCGCTCTGGCTGACCCCCGTTTGCATTGACCCCCGTTTAAAGGCTCCCGAGAAAGCTTTGTCTTCACATCTCCGGAGATGCCTCGATCTATCTGGCTCGCGCACATAGTGGCCGCGTCCGAGCAGAGTCGGAGGATCGCACCGCATCGCCGATGCACCGGCGATGCCACGGCGATGCGTCGGCCACGTCGGCGATGCATCGGCGATGCATCGGCGGTGCATCGGCGACGTCGGCGCTGAGAAATTCTGGCCCCACGTCGCGCCGCATGGCCGGTGCATCGGCGACGCGAGGCGCGATCCTCCGGCCCAATCTACTCGGATCCCATGTGGGAAGCCTATACGAATCGATGATCCTCAGAACGTGTGTTGGCGCCAACGTGTGCTTGTCCGCTAAAGCAGTTTCAATACGACGCAGGAGGCGCAATGATTGTCGACGCATGCTGGGTGCGGTCGATGGAGCTGCACAAGAGTAAGCACACATTCGGCTGCCACCTGTTCTCAGGAGAATCGATTGGAGTACATATACCTCGACTTAGCCTGGCCTGAGTTAACCAGCCTCGGGCTTATCCCTATCCCAAAGATTGACAAGCCAAAGGCAATGATAATCTTATGGATGCGCCCTCAGAAACTGGCAATGAGTCTAGCGGAGGTCGGTGGCGAGCCATGGGGGGAAGTGAGAAGGCTAAGGCCTTCTCGGAAAGTGGCGGGACTCCTCTGAAGCCATCGCACCCCCTGAGAAGTCTCCTGCGTCCCAAGGGGAAGGCTCCGAAAACTTCTCAGGAGGCAGAAAAAATGAAATAGGTGGGGGTAGTACAAAATAAGGAATAAAAAAAAAAACAAAATAGGCAAAAAAAAAATTAAAAAAAATAAATATAAAGCAAAACAATTAAACCAAAAACAACCAAAAAAAAAAAAAAATAAAAAATAAAGGGGAGGACACCCTACCCTCCGAGATGGCCCGCCCCTTCCTCGCTTTCCCCCCCAGTCTCGCCGCCGAGGAAGACGAGACGCCGGCCCCCACGGGAAGGTCCTGTTCCCCACCAGGCCCACGTGCTCCATCCTTCTCGAGCTTGAGCCCGTCAGACCCCTTCGGGCCGCAGGTCCTCGCGGGGGGGGGGGGGGGGAAGGAACGGCGTGGCGCCGGGCCGCGCGAAGGCCTCGGCATCCCCGACGGCCTCACCGCACGGTCGGCCTTGGCGGCTCGCACAAAAAGAGGGTAGGGAGAGGAATGGGGGAGGGAGTAGGGAGAGGATTGGGAGGGGTAGAGGGAGGGGGGGGGAGGAGGAGGAGGAGGGGGGGGGGAGGAGGAGGAGGAGGAGGAGGAGGAGGAGAGGAGGAGGAGGAGGAGGAGGAGGAGGCGGGGAGGAGGGAGGAGGAGGAAAGGAGAAAGGAGGGTGAGAGAGGGGTGCAGGAGGATGAAAGTCATATGAGGCGTAGTGAGTGGGAGAAAGGAGGAGGGAGGAGAGTGAGTGAGAAGAAAAAGCGGAGAAAAAAAAAATTGGGCAAGGTATTACAACACCGAAGACTCAGGTTGTGTCGTACACTGCCCGCGTCTTCTAAGGAGCAGGGCTGCTTCGAAGAAGAGCCTTCCGCCCTCCACGTACACAATATGAATACTACTCTCCTCTCTCCCCTGGTGACGTCAAAAGAAATATATGGCCCCCCCTCGCGTACTGGTTTGTTACACACAGGATTCCCCAGAAACGGGTTCTCGCTTAGGTTGTTTCCGAAATGCTGCTCTCGCTGAAGCGCTGGCCTCATTTTCGGGCTACCGCTCGTTCCGAATCGTTCTCCCGCCGCAGCGCTGGCGTCATTACTTCCAGCGCCATGCCACGACATGGTTTTCGGTCCTTCCAGAAACGCCCCGGAATCTAGAAAATGGCCCCCCGAAAAAGCCATCGGAAGTGATTACACATTCAGTGTCGATTCGTTGATTTGTTGGGCCGCAGAAGCCCCCCCATTTTGGGGCGTCGCCACGCCACGCTATGTCAGGCTACGCGTTAATATTCAGCACCATGCTATGTCATGTAATGCTATGCCCTGTTACGACATCCGACTGTGCGAATAGAGAGGAGATCTACGCCATGGTAAGGAATGGGAGGGAGGGATCGGACGTCAGATATGATGCGAGCGCACCTAGCTTGCCCATACCCCCCTCTGCGCGAGGCCGTCGGTCACCGCACGGCTCATGGCCTGGACCCGCCGCGGGGCATTTACGACCCATGACGTCAAGGCAAGCATTCTTTTGTTTGGGGCGACTGCGAGTGGGCACTTCGCAAGTAATGGAACGCGCTCGGTGAAAATTTGGGGACCCTTTGATGGGCCGATCTCCCACCACCACTGGTACTGGCAGGACGGGGGGGAGGGAGGATGGGGAGGTCCTCCTCCTTTTCTTCTTCCGCCCCCTCCTGCCTATGCTTTGGACGACCGGAATGAGTACGGAAAAAATGGGCACAATGCCGAACGACAAATGTTGTCCCAGAACAACAGCGGCCGCTGTTGGGCAGGCGGCTTTCTGCCTCGAGTGGACACAGGCCGCGGCGGCGTGGACAGCGAACCCCGTTCAGAATGAGCAGGAACTGCTCTTGGGCTTCGTACCCCTTCTTTCCGTACCCATTTCGTTCGTGCAGATATGCTAGTGTCGGGTCGGGCGAAAAGGGGGAATAGCAAAGGGGGGGGGTGAGAATCAGCTCACGTAGCTGACTTTCCTGGCGCCTCCCGGCGCAGGAGGCGGCTATGTATCGAGGAATGGGCCCCTCGCTGAGGCCGAAACCAAATGCATGCCGCAAATTTCGCAACCCCCCCTTTCCCAATCCCCCCCTTTCGCCCGGCCCGATAGTGGTGGTGGACAATCGGCCCACCGCCCCTGGAGGCCCCAGCCAACGGCCCGGGGACGCCCTCGGAAAAACATGCCCGAGCCCCGACACGCCGCGCGGCCACAGGGCCGCCCACGGAGAGGGCACCACCGAACACCGACCGAGCCGCCCGCGAGCCCCCCGAGCCCGAGACCCATGGGAGGCACAAAGACATACTAGTACTATACGCTGGCTGTCTTCAGGGCGGGCTTTTGGACCTCAACTGACTCACCCGGTTTTTCCGTCATCGTCATCATCATCATCATCATCATCATCATCATCATCATCATCATCATCAGCAGCAGCAGCATCAGCAGCAGCAGCAGCATCATCATCCTCATCATCACTCATCATCACCATCACCATCACCATCACCATCACCATCACCATCATCATCACCATCATCATCATCATCATCAACCATCATCATCATCATCATCAGCATCAGCATCATCCATCATCTCATCAGCATCATCATCATCATCAATCAGCATCAGCATCAGCATCATCATCATCATCATCATCATCATCATCATCATCATCATCATCATCATCATCATCATCATCATCATCATCATCATCATCAACATCATCTCATCATCATCATCATCATCATCATCATCATCATCATCATCATCATCATCATCATCATCATCATCATCATCATCGTCGTCATGATCCTCATCATCGCCCTCGTCATCGCCATCATCATCACCACCATCACCTCCTCATCATCGTCATCATCATCCTGTCCCTAGCACCTCCTCGTCATCGTCATCATCATGTGGGCGGCACATAGACATACTAGTACTATATGTCCTCCTTAGAGGCGCGCGTCCGACCCGAACATATACTATGCCCCTCTTGTAGTAGATCGTTTTCCGAGCGGTGTGGCCAGAAAGCGCCCGCCACGATGCATATACTATAGGATTTCTCGGAGCGCGAGTTGCCCCTGAGGGGGCGACGCACATATAGTATAAGTATGTTGGGGTGACGCAAAACCTAGCGGTGCCGCAGGCAGCCGAATAATTACCCGCGGCGCGCTGCGCCGCAGCAGCGACGCGGCAGCCGACCGAAGCGAGCGCGACGGAGTCGAGCCGACAGGCCCGCGAACACCCTTTGATGCGAGGCGGAGAATTATCCACATCCACCGCCTAGGAGCCGACGACCTGGTGCCCCAGCAAGCGGCGGATATGGACATATGTGGCCCCCCGGGGGGCCCGAATATGTCCATATCCAAGGCCTGCCGAGGTCCCCGAAAATTGATCCTCCAGGCTGTGGTCATGTATAAATTCCCACCTCGGACTTTCATTTGGCGCGCGAAGAGCAATATAAAACAAGCGTTTCCGCCGCCAGGGACGCCTGCCCCCCAGGCGGCTGGAAACTTGATACCTCTGCGTGGCACCGCAAGGGTATAGACTCTGCAGCCGCCCCGGGGAGGCGTCCCCGACGGCGGAAAAGTGTACGTTATACCGCTCTTCGCCTCCTAATTCACGCAAGCGCGTTCCACGACTCGCAGAGTAGCTACTCGCAAATGGCCTGGATCCGCCGATGGGAATCTGCGATCCAATATATATAGAGAGAGAGAGAGGAAAACAAAAAAGAGAGAGAGAGAGAGAAAAAAAAAAAAAAAAAAAAAAAAAAAAAAAAAACGCTGCCGAGGAACCCCACATACTTATATTATGGCTGGAGTGATGATAGCTGAAGTGAAGCATGTAAGAATGATGTTGGTGGCCGTTGCCACCCCCTGCGCACCCCCTATTTTGTCGAGAAACTGCCACGCATGCTACGCCCTGGACGACCGGCGCGGATAGGGGGACCACCCCGTGCGCACCCACTATGGCGTCGAGAAACTGCCACGCCTGCTACGGCCTGGACGACCGGCGCGGAAAGGGGGACCACCCCCTGCGCACCCCCTATGGTTTCGAGAAAGTGCCACGCCTGCTACGGCCTGGACGACCGGCGCGGATAGGGGGACCATCCCCTGCGCACCCCCTATGGTGTCGAGAAACTGCCACGCCTGCTACGGCCTGGACGACCGGCGCGGATAGGGGGACCACCCCGTGCGCACCCACTACGGCGTCGAGAAACTGCCACGCCTGGTACGGCCTGGACGACCGGCGCGGATTGGGGGACCACCCCCTGCGCACCCCCTATGGTGTCGAGAAACTGCCACGCCTGCTACGGCCTGGACGACCGGCGCGGATAGGGGGACCACCCCGTGCGCAACCCCTATGGTGTCGAGAAACTGCCACGCCTGCTACGGCCTGGACGACGGGCGCGGATAGGGGGACCACCCCCTGCGCACCCCCTATGGTGTCGAGAAACTGCCACGCCTGCTACGGCCTGGACGACCGGCGCGGATAGGGGGACCACCCCGTGCGCACACACTACGGCGTCGAGAAACTGCCACGCCTGCTACGGCCTGGACGACCGGCGCGGAAAGGGGGACCACCCCGTGCGCACCCCGTATGGTGTCGAGAAACTGCCACACCTGCAACGGCCTGGACGACCGGCGCGGATAGGGGGACCACCCCGTGCGCACCCCCTATGGTATCGAGAAAGTGCCACGCCTGCTACGGCCTGGACGACCGGCGCGGATAGGGGGACCAACCCGTGCGCACCCCCTATGGTGTCGAGAAAGTGCCACGCCTGCTACGGCCTGGACGACTGGCGCGGATAGGGGGACCACCCCCTGCGCACCCCCTATGGTGTCGAGAAACTGCCACGCCTGCTGCGGCCTGGACGACCGGCGCGGATAGGGGGACCACCCCGTGCGCACCCACTATGGCGTCGAGAAACTGCCACGCCTGCTACGGCCTGGACGACCGGCGCGGATAGGGGGACCACCCCCTGCGCACCCCCTATGGTATCGAGAAAGTGCCACGCCTGCTACGGCCTGGACGACCGAGCTGAGCTGTGCTGTGCTGAGCTGAGCTGAGCTGCGCTGAGCTGTGCTGAGCAGTGCTGTGCTGTGCTGTGCTGTACTGTGCTGTGCTGTGCTGTGCTGAGCTGCGCTGTGCTGTGCTGAGCTGAGCTGTGCTGAGCTGTGCTGAGCTATGGTGAGCAGTGCTGTGCTGTGCTGTGCTGTGCTGAGCTGAGCTGAGCTGAGCTGTGCTGAGCTGAGCTGAGCTGAGCTGTGCTGCGCTGTGTAAGAAGGAGAGAGAGAGAAGGGAGGAGGAGACGCGAGTGCGCCGCGGCAGGGAAGAAAACCAGAACCCCACGAAACATGTGGGGAAAAAACAAAAAAAAAAAAAAAAAAAAAAAAAAAAACGTTTGTTTTTTTGTGACCTTTTGCGAGTAGGCACTTTGCGAGTAGTGGAACGCGCTCGGTCACCCTTGGCGGCAACCCCGAATGCCCACCGACTCACCGCCACACGGCGTGGCCGCCGCACCTCTTAGAGGCCCCCCGGCGGTCCCAGAGCAGCAGGTGGTTGTCGGTGCCGCCGGTGACGACGGTGCAGCCCTGGCTCTGGAGCTCCTCTAGGGGACCACATGCGAACCCTACTCCTACCCCCTACGATTTCTGAGGGGGAGGGCGGGTTCACTTCGCTCGGGAGCTCCCGAACGAAGTGAACTCCACCCTCCTCCTCAGAAATCGTGGGGGGTAGGGGTAGGGTTCGCATGTAATCCCCTACTCCTCGGCCAGGGCGCGGCAGTTGGCCACCACGTCCGCACAGTACCGCCGGAACTCCGGGGTGGCCACCTCCCGCAGCTGGACCGCAAGGGCGCCGATGGTGTCAGGTCGGGCATGTCCTCCTACAGGCGGATTCTGGGCGGAAAAAACAAAATCCCCCAAAAAAGCCTCAAAAACAATCAAGCACAGTCAAAAAATCGTCCCCTGACGATTTTTCCACTATCCTTGAATACTCCTCCTGTAGAGGGACGTGCCCGACTTAACGATGGTGGCGTTGTGCGGGCCGCCCTGGAGCGCGGGGAACACCGCGTCGTCGACCCGACGCCGCAGCGCTCTCCTGCAGAAGATCATGCCGCCGCGGGGCCCCCGCAGGCTCTTGTGCGTCGTGGTGGTGACGACGTCCGCGTGCGGGAAGGTCGGGGATGGACAGACCTCCCTTTAGTAAAACGTGGTTTAGTGAAAACGACCTGAGGCCCAAACCTGGCGGGCGCAAGCCTGGAAAAGAACAGCCGCGGCGCCCTCTCGAGAACCGAAAACGGACAATTCACTAATCGACGAGTCACTGTTGGGGGTTCTGTCCACCCCCGAGAAGGGCGAGGGGTGCGCTCCGCCGGCGACCAGGCCGCTGATGTGGGCCATGTCGACCAAGAGACAGGCGAGGGGCCTGTTTTCCACCACCACCACCATGAGTTGGAGGGGGAGGGGACTCTCCTCCTCCTCCACCTCCTCCTCCTCCTCGTCGTCCTCCCTCTCCTCCTCGTCCTCCACCTCCATCCCCCCTCCAACTTACGGTGGCGCTGGTGGAAAAGAGGCCCATCAATAGGCGCCCACCTCGTCGCAGACGGCGCGGAACGCGGCCCAGTCGATGATCCTCGGGTACGCCGACGCTCCGGCCACGATGAGCTTGGGCCGGAAGGCGAGGGCGCTTCTGCGCAGCTCCGCGTAGTCGATGAGGCCCGTGCTCGCGTCCACGCCGTACGGCAGCGACTCGAAATAGATCGACGTGGCGGACACCCGCCGCTTTGGGGTGTAGTGGCCGTGCGTCAGGTGGCCCCCGCAGCAGAGATCGAGCCCCATGAAAATAAAGAAGAAAACTGTATAGACAGAAAAACTGTCGGATCTCCGCGCGGACTTCTTGGATCGGCGCTGGATCCCCCTCCCTGGCGCGCGGAGCGCGCCGGGGGCGGCGCCGGAGGTGCCGCCAGGGGGCCCAGCGCCGATCCAAGAAGTCCGCGCGGAGCTCCGAAACTTTATGTTTACTCAAGAGCG
>CAUYUJ010008415.1:17500-20000 GCA_963575745.1 Prorocentrum cordatum
ACGCTTGCCTCCCGTCTGCCAACGGTCGTCGTGCCAGCCGTCGCTCCAGTCGCTCTGCCAGGTGCCCCAGGTGTCCCAGGAGCTTGTCGCTCGGTCGCGCCAGCTGCTCTGCTGGTGGTTGCCTTTGCCCTTGCCATCGGGTCGGGTGTGACGCAGGTACTCGGCCCGCACTTTGGCCCAATCGATGCGGTAGTCGTACCTCGTGTCCATCAAGTAGGCGTTGTATCCGCAGCCCTTCCAGTCGTCCAAGAAATTGTTGATGGTCGCGTCCGTGTGCAGCCTCGGGTCTGATTTGGGCTCCCTGGATCCGGGGAGCCGAATGCCTTGCGTGTAGGCGGTCCACAGAGCGCAGAATACTGCACCCAACTCCGTTTGGTGCCTGGTGAGGCGTTTGGCGGGTGGCTTTCCGCGGCGCTCCAGGTCCACTGTGCCCAGCCAGACCTTGTACATGGGGCCCCCATGTGAGTCGGTCAACAGGTTGAGTGTATGGCGCTCCGTTGAACGAGTGTAGGTAGGCCATGTCCAGGGACCTGTGGGTTGCGTAGTGGGAGAACGACTCCGCGCGTCGCCACTGTCGCGGGCGACCTCATCATAATCTGATCCCCTGGCTTCACTGGCATTTCGGTCGGTGCTAACAGGGCCACCCCAGGCAGCAATCGGGTCGCGGTCAGAGCTGGGTTCCGAGCTGTCTGCCGTTGGACTCCGCTGAGGCGCCTTGTCGCCTGGGCCGTCGTCGTCGACCTCCGTGGCAGAGCCCGAACAGGATACAGGAGGAGGAGACTCGTGGGGGTTTCCAAAGTCGGGTGACTCCACCTTTTCCGTAGGGGGGATCACGGCTTCACCGCTCTCGTCCTTGGCAGCGTGGTCGGGCGGGTCCGGGATACCCAGACGCGAGTCGTCGTCTCTCGTACCCAGCTGGTGGGGTTACGCGAAGCGTCTAGAATTCCGAACCCTATCCACGCCGCCCACCGAGTTGCCTGAATCGTTGATCGGCGAGGGTAGGATTCGGGTTCCTCCGTCGACTACCCGTCGGTCGGAAGAAATGGGTAGAAACATAAAGTAGGAAGGCGCTGGAAACAGATTGGGCTTCCGCCCGCCCTCTGAAGTGGAAGGAAGAGTCGGTCCTTGAAGTAGGAAGGCGCCTAATGTAGATTGGGGGGATTTGGGCATCCAACAATACCAACTTTCAACGACCGACGGGTAGGGTTCGGGTTCCGCCGCCGACTACAGTCAAAATGTGCATTAAGAGCACAGGCCCCTGGAGGCCGAAGTCGGGATTTAATGGGCGGTGGGTGACCAAAACCCCAAGGACGCAAGGGACCAAAGGACGGGCCGCAGAGGCAAGGACACAAGGGTATACCCTAGGTGAAAGCGCGCGTCCTTCTATCAGGCGGGTTGACTGCATCGAAGAAGGAAAACTGGCATAAACATAAATGTTCGGCGCTCCGCGCGGATTTCTTGGATCTGCGCCAGACCCCCTTCCTTGGCGCGCGGAGCTCCCTGGCGCGCGGAGCGCGCCAAGGGCGGCGCCAGAGGCCGCCGGGGGGGCCCAGCGCGGATCCAAGAAATCCGCGAAGAGCGCTAAAAGCTGTTGTTTTTACAGCGGCTCTTCTTCTTCTTCGACTGTACAGTCAGGCCGCTGAAGGAAGGAACGCTAAATCCGCCGACCCTGTCGGCGTGTGTGAGGAGCTTGTCCGTTCAAGTCGTCATCTCCGTCATTCGTTGGTCGTCGTCTCTGTCGTCCCCTTTCACTGCCTCCCCCCTTTCCCTGGGCTCGTCGAAGCTCCCCTCTTTCCCAGGGACCTCCTCAGCGCGCCAGCCAAAGCGAAAATAAGCAACGTCGTAATTGAGTCGAAGGGAACCCCCTTCCCTTCGATCCCTCCCCCGCCGGGGGGGGGGAGGGGGGGGTCCGGGGGGGGGGGGGGTCAGACGCCCTGGGGGGGGGGTCAGATACGACGCCCCCCCTGGGAGTCGAGGAGCCCAAAAAAGCCCCAAGACGGGCCAAGAGTGTCCCAAGAGGCCCCAAAGACAGTCCAAGAGAACCCCGATTCGCCGAACGATCTGTCCAAGACGCCTTGACGGCCTCCAGACGGCCCAAGAGGCCTGCAAAGCGCCCTTCAGAGGCCTCCAGGAGCTTTCTCACGAGAGCCCCAAGAGGCAAAATTCATGATTTCCCACACGTGTTTGAAAGATTTTGGCGTTCTTGCCTCTTCCGCTTCCCGACGCGCCAAGACCGCCCAAGAGGCCCCCAAGATGGCCCCGAGACGGCCCAAGAGGCCCCAGAGAGGGTCCCCTAACGTCCGAAAAGGGCCCCAAGACGGTCCAAGACGCCTCCAAGACGGCCCAAGAGGCCCCCAAGACGGCTCCAGGAGAGTACCCAGACGGGGGACCCGAACGGACAATTCGAGCTCTCAGCCCCAAGAGGCCCCCAAGAGGCCCCGAAGAAGCCCCCAGAGGCCCCAAGAGGCTCCCAAGTGGCCCCCAAACTGCCCCAAGTTGC
>CAUYUJ010008415.1:22500-40420 GCA_963575745.1 Prorocentrum cordatum
AACAACAACAACAACAAAACAAAAAAAAAAACATGCCCAGACTATGTGCTACTGCTTTTGAATATTCCTCCTGTGGGAGGACATGCCCGACGTAACATTAGAAGGCGGGTGCCTGCTCAGCACCGAAGCGCTCCATGTCGGCTCCCCGCCTTTCTTAGAGGCCTCCTAGAGGGGGTCGGAGTAGAGGTGGTCGGAGGATCGCGCCGCATCGCCGATGCATCGGCGATGCATCGGAGATGCAACGGCGATGCACATGCAGCGGCGGTGATGCACGGGCGACGTCGGCGTGGAGCAGCTCGGGCTCCACATCGAGCAGCACCGCCGAAGCATTCGGCGATGCGGCGCGATCCTCCGACACCACCTACTCCGACCCCATCCATGGGGACACCGAAAGGTACCGATGCCGCTGCTCCCCGAGGACCCCTCCCGGGGTGGGGGGGCGTCCTGACCAGCATTTCGAGGCGAACTCAGCCGTGGCGACAAGGGCCTCCCAGTACACCCAAAAAGGGGAAAGCGAGGGAAGCGCATGAAGGGAAACTGGGACACACAAATAAATAGACACAAATAACCAGAATCCCCATATTTTCCAATATTATCTGGGTTTCTGTCTTCCCAGCCACTTCCCATATTTTCCCATATTTTCCCATATTTTCCGTGGGATCGACGGTTAATTGTGTCTGTGTGTTTTTTCCCCTCCTGAGCGTAGCAATATGGTCGGGGGCGCGCAAACATGGACTAGCGATCCGTGGATTTGGCGCGCGGCCGCCAAATCCATGGATCAGGGGGAGGTGCCGCCTCGCTCGGCGGCGGAGGTCCGCGACCTTCCCACGGGAACGGGGACCCGTCACTGAGCCGCGCCCCCTTGATCCATGCTTGAGATCGCCTACTGCGGGTACCTGCTCCTCCCCGGAATCTGGGGGGTCCAGATTTGGCAAAAAGTTGTTCCTCTCCCCTGGGGCCTTGGCACACCGAGGAGGAGGGGTGCTGAGGAGGAGTCTGGAGGAGGAAGAGGAGGAGGAGGAGGAGGAGGAAGAGAGGAGGGAGGGAGGAGGAGGAGGAGGAGGAGGAGGAGGGAGAGAGGAGGAGGAGGGGTCGCCTGAGCCCTCCGGAGAAACCCTGCAGCCCAGACCTCTGGCAGCGCTCCCCCGCCCTCTCGGGAGGCCGAGCCCCCCTCGCGCCACCCCCGGGTGCGCGCGCGCCGCCGGGCTGTGCCTGCGGCGGCGCTGCCGCCCCGCAGCGCTCCCCCGCGCGCAGGCCGCGAGCGACGCCAGCGCGGCGCCGCCGGCGACGGCGCCACCGCGGGCGGCCGGCGCGCCTCGGACGCCGCGAGACGGTGGCGGCGAGGGAGCGAGGCTCCCCAGGATGGCCCCAAATCGGCCCCAGGGCGCGCGCCACAACGGAGCGCCAGAACGGCCCAGAGGAGCCCCCAAGACGGCCTCCGGGGGCGCCAGACGGGCTGAGAGCCCTCTGAGAACGGCCCCAAGGGGCCCCAAGAAGCCCGAGGCAGCCCGAAGAGGCCCCCGAGACGCCCTGGAATGCCCCGTGTGTTTTTGAAAGGTTGTGAGGTTCTATCATGCTTAGGTGTCCGATCGCCCCAGACGGCCCAAAAGGCCGCCAAGATCGCTCCAATACGGCCTGTCCCAAGAGGCGGCGGCGGGCGAGAGGGGGAGTGAGAAGGAGATGGCCTCCTCAGAAGGCTCGGAAGTCCCTCGGCCTTCCGAGAAATGTCCTGGGCCTTCCCCGACGACACGAAAAGCAAAAAAAATCTTAGAAAAAAAAAAAAAAAAAGAAAAGGGGGCGCGAGAAAAAAAAAAAAAAAAAAAGGGGGTTCAAAGAATTCCCGCCGGCCTCTGAGAAAAAAAAGAAAAAAAAAAAAAAAAAAAAAAAAAAAAAGAAAAAAAACAAAAAAAAAAAAAAAAAAAAATGAAAAAAAGAAAAAAAAAAAAAAAAACAAAAAAAAAAAAAAAAAAAAAAAAAAAACAAAAAGGGGCCTTCCTCCTGCTCGTGTCCCCCCTTCTTCAGCGCCGCCGCCAGAAAAAGGGGAAGGCCCGAGCCGTGACTTTTGCAAAACAGCGCTCCCACACCCAACCTCCTCAACCGGCTACACGCAGAATCCTCCTCCTCCCCCCTTTCCTCCTCCTCCTCCTCCTCCTCCTCCTTTTCCTCCTCCTCCTCCTCCTCCTCCTCTCCTCATCCTCCTCCTCCTCCGCACCCTCCCTTCTCCTCCTGCTCCGCCTCCTCCTTCTTCTCCTCTCGCTCCTCCTCCTGCTCCTCCTCCTCTGCCTCCTATTTCCTCCTCCCCTCCTCCCTCCTCCTCCTCCTCCTCCTCCTCCTCCTCCCCCTCCTCCCCCTCCTCCTCCTCCTGGCCCCTAAAAAAAAAAAAAAAAAAATAAAAAAAAAAACGAAAAGGCAAGAGTGGCCTCTGGCGCGCGGCTTGAAGGTGGCGCGGGGGACGGGGGGGGCACGGGGGGGGGGGCACCCAACCGCGCAGGCCGCTGCTGCCGCATCTCGCTCGGCGATCGGGGGACCCGAATGGGCCCGCAGCAGGTCACTCTGGCGAAGGGTCACTCTTTGCGTCTGGTCGACATTCAGGCCCCCATCCTCGGGGCCGGTTTTCCGACCCAGGTCGTGGTTCGGCGGCCATGGGGGACGAAGGGCCAGTCAACGTGTCGCCGACTGTCGAAGAAGTACTGGGCGCCGTGCCAACAAACAATCGAGTAGCACGCACAGTGTGCAAGACGACGCGCGTGACACTGACATTTCTGTTTGCCGCTCCCGAAATATAGGGCGAACAACTGCCCGGTGCGCGAAAGAACTGCGACGCCACCAGAGTTCTCGGGGTGTCCGCGACCGCTGGAGCTGGGGGGACAAGGAGATGCCGATACCGCCACTCCCCGGATCTCTCCCGGGGTGCGTCCTGGCCGAAACTTCGAGGAGAATCCAGCGGTGGTGACGAGGGCTTTCCAAAGACGAGCAGCGGCACAGTCGAGTTTGATTAGAGAGAGCACGCGAGAGGATACAAGACCCTTCCAAGGACAACATAGCCTCTAAACCAAGGCACCTTTGCCCAAGGAGTGCAGCAGACATGTGACGTCATACACAGGACAGGGGCAGGCTTGATTTGTAGGGGTCGACATACCAATCAAACTCAGCTCTGTATCGATACTCCTCCTTCCTCTGTACCTATACGACCTCCAGATTACTCGGGGTGGGATTCGGAAAGGGGCTATGGGTGTGTTTATGTGTGTATGTGTTGTCGGATGTGGGTCCCCGCTCGAACGGAAGCACCCCTCGGAGAGCCGATGACCCGCACCGACATCTATGGCGCCTTCATCGCCGTGCCCTTCCCCACTCCACCTCCCTAACGTTTGAGCCTGGTTTATCTCGTGATCTGCACACATATACAAGACATGCGACGCCGTACACAGGACACAGCGGCACACTTGGTTTGGAAGGATCGGCACACTAATCAGAATCGTCTGTATCGGTACTTGTCCTTCCCCTTTGGTGGCAAGTCATGAGCGCCTCCCGCGCCATCTTGCTGGCCTTCGCGGAATCGACACTAACCGACGCTCACCGACGCTAAATGGAATGCCATCGACGCTCGATCGGCGCCTTCTAACCGCTTACCGAGCGCTAGCGCATGCCAATCAAGGGCTCCCGACTTCGCGCTTCGCGCTGCGCGAAGCGCGAACTGCGAATAACTTCGCGATCTCGCGCCGCCTCCCAGGGGAGAAGAGGAGGATGCGGGATCGGAGCCGAACCGCGAAGCGCGAAGCGCGAATAACTTCGCGCCCTCGAGGGCGCCCTTGGCCAATGCACTCTGAAGACGAAGGCCCGAGAGCATTCGAGGATCCCGCAGATTCCCAGATGTGCCATCAATCGCGTTCGCACGCTGCCTCTTCGTGCACGTGCCTGCAGCGTGCGTGCGCCGCGCGGCGGCTGTTTGGGCCCATGCCTGACGCAGGGCGCCAGGAGCTCCCGAAACGCGTCGCAGACTCTGGACGGCACCTTGATCTGTGCAGTCTAGAGAGATCTCTTAGGGCTCCCACTCGGAGGAAATCAGAAGAGGTGGTGTTTCCTCGGAAGGCTCGGAAGTCCCCCGGCCTTCCGACAAGTTTTCTGAACCTTCCGCGAGGGCACAAAGAACTCGTCGGAAGGCGGGGGGTCCTTTGAGAAGCCCCGCCGCCTTCTGAGAGGGTCTTCTCCTTCCCACTCCCCCCACCCAGCTCGCCGCCGATACAACAAGCTTGGGGCTCCCATGACGTGGTCGGGGACGCACTGACCCTGGTCAATCCAAACCCGAGTCAATCGGGCTTTGCAGAATCCCGCAAGATTCTGCAGGATCCTGCAGGACAGGATCCTGCACTCAAGCCTGGGTCAGTGCACCCGTGGCCCTGTAAGATCCTGCAAGATCCGGCGCTATGGCTGACCCCCGCTTGTATTGACCCCCGTCTTAAGGTCCCCGACTGTGTTGAGGAAGGTTAATTAGAAGAAAACAAAAATCGCTGAACCCCCTCCCTAGCGCGCGGAGCGCGCCAACGGCGGCGCCCCGGGCGCCGCTGGGAGGCTCCAGCGCGGATCTAAGAAATCCGCGCGGAGCGCCACTCCTTTTAGTGTTTTCGTATTCGACCAGTGTCGTGTTGGGAGGGAGGGGGTGGGACAACCTAGGTACGCTCGCGTCATATCTGACGCCCTACCCCTCCCTCCCATCCCTTACCATGGCGTCGATATCCGATCTAGTCGCACAGTCAGATGTCGAGCAGGGCAATGAACGCGAGAAGGTACGCGATGCATGGTAGAGCACGGCATGGCATGGCGCAGAGGACCACGGCAGAGCGTAGCATGCCATAGCATGGCGTGGCATTGCGCATTGAAGCATTGCATCATAAAGCATTGCAACGCAAAGCATGGCATCGCACAACGGTGCAGAACACAACACCTCAAAGCATGTCATGGAATGGCGCTGGGTTCCTTGGAGGGTTACTGGGTTGTCTTCGAGAGGTCTGGGCTGGTCTGGAGTCGGCTCCATGTCTAGCTCCTTGGGCTCCCGAAAAAGCTCCACACAAGGCGGGGCTGATGGAGAGCACCCGCTGGCATTGCTTTCAACATCGCCTTCTCAAAGCAGAAGCGGGGCTCTCGCTTGATACTTCCTGAAAACGACGACGCCCCAAGGGGAGGGGCCTCTGCGGCCCAAATGATCAACGAATCGACACTGAATGTGCAATCACTTCCGATGTTTTTTTTCCGGGCAGGGGCATTTTCTATATTTGGGGGCTGCTCGGAAAGAGCGAAAACGCCCGCGCTGCAGCGGGAGCACGATTTGGAACAACCAGAGGCGCAGAAATGGGGCCAGCGCTGCACCGGAAACAACATTTTGAAGAATCGAAAATGATCGGATTGTCATAAACACAAATGAAAACCAAACTCCCGGCAATCCTGTGTGAGAGAACAGTGCGAGGAGGGGGGCCGAACATCTTCCGGACAGACTCGGAGGAGAGAGGAAAGTAGTATTCATAGCGTGTTGTAGATATACGGGCCGCAACTGTGCAACCAACACCTCCCACAGACGCGATCAAGCAGACGACCTGATCAGTCCTCCCCCCCGAGGCGCCCCCTCTCCAGAGGCCTCCTAGATGGGGACCGAGGATCGCGCCGCATCGCCGACACATCGCCAATGCATCGACGATGCATCGACGATGCGTCGGCGTCAGCGGTGCATCGGCGACGTCGGCGCGGAGAAACATCGGGCGCCACATCGAGCCGCATCGCCGATGAATCGGCGATGCGGAGCGATCCTCCGACGCCGTCCACTCAGAACCCACCTGGAAGGTCTAGACCCTCGCTCGCCGCCGACGGGAAAAGCTCGGGGCTCCCCATCGACTACCTACCAGACCACCCCAACCCGACCCGATGACCCGAATTTCGGTTTGGGGGGTACGGGCTCCAGGTGTTTTTTCAATGTTCTCCAAACCACCACCACCCACACTGGGAATGGAGGTCGAATTGGGGACTTCGGGTTGGGTTGGGGTGGTTTGGTTGGTGGTTGGTGGCCCATCGACCTGCGACCGAAAGGAGGGTCTGGAGGCCATGTCCATGACCGAGAGGAGGAGGAGGAGGAGGAGGAGGAGGAGGAGGACGACGACGAGGAGGAGGGCGAGGAGGATGAGGAGGGGCACGAGGAGGAGGAGGGGGAGCTGAGAGAGAAGGGGAGCAGGAGGAGGATGAGTTGGATCAGTTAGGAGGGAGGAAGGAAGTGTGCTTAGGAGGAGGAGAGGAGGAGGAAAGGAGTGAGGAGTAGGAGGAGGAGGGGAGAAGAGGAGTTGGAGGAGGAGGAGAAGAGGGAGAGGAGGAGGAGGAAGGGGGAAGGATGAATGATGGGACGGAGGGCGGTAGGAGGGAGTAGGATTTAGCTAGGGCGGAGGAGCGGAAGAGGATCCGAGGACTCGAAACGACCCCCCCCGCCCCGTGGTGGGAGGGGGTCGGCATCCCGCGGCCGCAGCCTCGCCCATATCGCATGCCGCCGCGGGCGGGCCGCCCGCCGCGCGCCGAAGGCGGCCGCCGCCGCGGCGCGGGCCGCGCGCTGGGCGGCGCGCGCGCGGCCAGCATCGCGCCCACGGCGCCGTGCCGCGGCGGCTGGGCGCGGCAGGCGGCCAGCAGGGGCTCACCGGAGGCAATGTTGTCGAATGGAGGAGGGGGAGGAGGAGGAGGAGGAGGAGGAGGAGGAGGAGGAGGAGGAGAAGGAGGAGGAGGAGGAGGAGGAGGAGGACCAGGAGGAGGAGGAGGGGGAGGAGGAGGGGGAGAGGAGGGTGGGATCGACGGCAGGATCGGTTTCCCTGAAAACCGATTTTTCCAACCGGATCCACGAGACGTGCCCACGCAGTGCTCCGCAGAGCTGCGGACTGTTTTACGTGCGTGTCCCGTGGGTTCGAGGGGAAAATCAAGTTTGGGGTAGATCGGTTATGTAGTCGATCCCCTACTCGGATGCTTGTTTATGGGAACACAAGGACAAGCTAATATTACCGCCGCTGGCGTAAAAGAAACGCCCCACAGGCTCCATGGACAATGCTGCTGTGTTCAGAACCCCCGTGCCCCCCAATGTCGATGCTGAAAATGGGATTACCTTGGCGGTGGAGTTTGGGGCGTTTTTGTAAGCCGATGCTTGCACCCCGAGAACTGTCGCGAACGCAACATTGGAATGGAGGGTCCGGGGGCGGCACCGTCGACGCAACGTCTGTGGATGGGCCCTTTGTACGCCAACAACGGTATGTGTTCTCCTCGGAGGCGCGCGTCCGACCCGAACAGATAGTACAACCATCGTGTAGTGCGTCGTTTTCCAGAGCGGTGTGGCCACAAAGCGCCCGCCACGGAGTGTATGCTATATAAGACTGAACGGCGCGCGCGCTGCTCCTGGGAGGCGGCGCACACATAGTATCAGTACGGGGGGGAGACGGCGATGTCTGGAAACAAAAGGCGGCCACCGAAAGCGAGCCCATTGCTTCTAATGTGTGTATTAGGTTGCTGCGCTCAATTCGGGGAGACGTAAGACTCGGGTACGGGGGACTCGGGTTAGCCTGACGGGGCCACCATCAAGATGACGAGACCCAGTCTGAAATTCGACGCGAACTCCCGCTGCAAACACCCCACGAGAACTGGGCCGTCAAAGCCAGGACGCGCCCGTCAACAAACGTCGGCAGACCCGAATCCCGACTTACTCGAGTCCTTCGCTTCCCCGCTGAATTCTGGCTCTCCGCGGAAAAGAATGTTCCCACCAATTCCTGCACTCCGCGAACACAGGGGTGAGGTTATGTTGCTCCCATCGTACTTAAGGACCACATCCCAAAAGCTGTCGAGCACCCGGAAAAGTGTCGAATGAGTGTCGAAACAGTGTCGGGCGAGCGTTTCGCAACCCTCGAGTTTCGGTGTTTCCGTCGTGCTCGAAACTCTCCCTGGCGATCCAGGCTAGAAACTAAGCAGGAACAGCATAAGGTGAGGCTGTGCCTGCTCCTCCTGCCCACAAAGGTACAGGGCAGTTTCTGATACATTGGAATTTGAAGCATATAAGATGTTTAATTCATGGTTACGGTATGAATAAATGTGCGCATGGGCTCATCCTTGTATTTGTAAATCAACCCTTTATTTTTACTACATGTTCCGCACGCGAGCATGTAATGAAGGGAAACGATTTTTTATGTTTTCACACAAAAGAAACACTTTCTGGGGCGGACGATTAAAAACAAAAGTATCGTACGTTGTCGTACGCGGAAGGCCCTCCACGTCCCCCGCCATAGCGGGTGGCAGTGCTAGGCAGACCGGGTGTGGCTGACCTTTCCGAGCATCGCCAGGAAGGCCAAGCAGCGACCGTCTGAGGCTACGAACTGCCACGGTCGTGCTCTTCCAATGCCAACGCATTTGATCTCCAAAACAACGCCAAAAACCCCGTGCTAATGGCAAAGTTATGTTCCGGGGCCGTGTGCGTGCCAAGGCCTTGCGATTGCAAAGATTTGTGAAAGCAATTCAGCACTACTCCACCGCGCCACGCCATGCTGAGACATACTACAACGTTTTTGTGTGTCGGTGCTCTATCAACTGCCCTCCACGCAACCTGTGGCCAACGCCGCGCTCAAACCCTGCATATAAAAAATCGCGTTGCCCTTTCGGGATCATTGCCCGGCTCGTCATCCACCTCTGCGAGTAGAGAGGGGATCAAACGGCTATGGAAGGATTTGAGGGAGGGGTAAGGCTGAGGCTGTCAATATGGCGCGAGCGCAACCTATCTTGCCCCGTCCCGCTCCTCCATCTCATCCTCCCCCTCCTCTCCTCCTCCTCCTTCCTCCTCCACCTCCTCCTCCTCCTCCTCCTCCTCCTCCTCCTCCTCCTCCTCCTCCTCCTCCTCCTCCTCCTCCTCCTCCTCCCCCACCTCCCAATCGCCGCGGCCGTCCGCAAGGACGACCGGCGGCCGTCCGCAAGGACGAGGGTGATCAGGCGCCTCTTCGAAAACCCCTTCCCTAATTACCCCTTCCCCCCTCCGCAATCCTCCCCCCGCGGCCGCGGGTGATCAAGCGAGCGAAGGAGAACGAATAGAAAATCAGTTCCCCCAAAGGGGCAAAAGCAAACGCCGGGGGGCGGACGATTTAAAAAACAGTTTCCGGCGGCTGAATTCTATTAGTCCGGGAGGGGGGGGGGGAGGCGATTCTTTCAATCGCTTCCCTGCATTATTAAAACCGGCGCTGTAGGTTCCTCCCCGTCGCCGCCCCCAAGGGCGTGGCGCCGCCGGGCGGGGCCCCGGCGGGTCGCCCAGGGGCCTCCTCGCCACTCGCGGCCCCGAGGCCTGGAGAAACCCCTGCAGCAGGCGCTCGGGCCGAGACCCAGGGACAAAACGATGGGCCCGTCTTCCGCCACCACCACCATAAGTTTGAGGGGGGAATGAGGCGGAGGACGAGGAGCAGGAGGACGAAGAGGAGGAGGAGGAGGAGGAGAAGGAGGAGGAGGAGGACCCCCTCCCCCTCCAACTTATGGTGGTGGTGGTGGTGGAAGACAGGCCCATCACAAAATGTAGGAAATCACGACTGAAGCCTATCCCCCCCGGCGTTGCCCCATGGCTCTCGGCTCAGAGCTCGGCTCGCCGGCGGGCCTTCGGAACGATCCGGGCACCCCCGCAGCGCTCTCGGCGAGGGGCAGCTGCTGGAACCAGAGCCGCGCTAACAGCGTGCTCGGTTTTTGTGGCACCGAGCTCAAGCAGAACAAAACGTAGGAAATCACGAAACACCGTTGCCTACATTCCAAGTGTGCGACTGTATCGAACAAAAGCGACACAGCGGGCTGCAGGAAGTCACGGGCCACGCGTTCCTGCAATTGGCTTTGGCCACGAGCCACGCCTTCCTACACGTTGTTGTTGTTAGCTAACACATCGTTAGCGCGTCTACGGGGGGCTGGACGCGGCAGTCGGGCGGACGCACGGTGGGTACGTACGTGCGTCGTCGGCTCGCGCCAAGGCTTGTTGGCACCGCGTCGATCGTGCAACCTTGAACCGATCGCGGCCCCGATCGTTCAGGGTTGAATTCGGTCAGATCCTGTGGCGTCGCCGTGCCCCTCAGTGGTTCCGCGTCGCCCTGTTGTGCTGAATTAAACCTCGAACGCCTTCGCTGGCGTCGCTGGCGCCCAATCGCCACAAGAACCTACCGTAAAGGTGGGTAGGGGCAGAGGTGGGGTTGGGAGGAAAATCGCTTTCAACGGTTCCTGGGAGAAGGAGATGTGAGCATCCAGCTGGGCTCCCACTCCTGCTGCTCCACAGCGGCCTCCGCCTCCTCTTCCTGCTCCTCCTCCCCCTCCTCCTCCTCCTCCTCCTCGTCCTCGTCGTTGACGTCTTCAGGGTCGGCGGCACCAGCCATGAGGCCATCACACTCGTTCTAAATGGTTCCTGGGTAGACTGTGGTTGTTATGGTGATGACGCCGACGATGCCGATGATGATGATGATGACGATGATGATGATATAATGATAATGATGATGATGATGATGATGATGCTGATGATGATGATGATGATGATGACGATGGTGATGATAATGGTGATGATGATGATGACGATGATGCTGATGATGATGATGGTGATGATGGTGATGATGTTGTTGTTGGTGATGATGATGATGCCGCTGAAGGAGATGTGAGCATCCAGCTAGGCGCGTTCCCAGACCCCGCCCTGGGATAACCCCACCCCACTGCGAGCCCCCGAGGCAAGACGGCCAGCAGGAACGGGCGCCCAAAGGAAAAAAAAAAAAAAAAAAAAAAAAAAAAAACCAAAAACAAAAAGGTAATTAGTTTTGCAATCGCTACCTGCGCGGCGTTACCACCAGGGGGGGGAGCAGGGAGAAAAAATAAGAAAAAAAACAAAAAATAAAAAACTTAGGAACAAACAACGGGTCCTCCTGATCCTCCTCCTGAACCTCCGCCTGCTCCTGCCTCCGCCTCCCTCCTCCTCCTCCTCCTCCTCCTCTTCATCTATCCGCCTCCGCTCCACCTCCTCCACCGCCCTCCTCCTCCTCCTCTCTCCTCCTCCTCCCTCCTCCTCCTCCTCCCCCTCCCCTTCCCCCTCCTCCTCCTCCTCCTCCTCCTCCACTCCTCCTCCTCCTCCCACCTCCTCTTCCTCCTCCTCCTCCTCCTCCTCCTCCTCCTCCTCCTCCTCCTCCTCCTCCTCCTCCTCTTCCTCCTCCTCCTCCTCCTCCTCCTCCTCCGTAGCCATTTTGGCTCAAGACTAAATGCTTGGGAGGCTGTCCGCCTCCAGGCTTACACGGATACCACTGTCACCGCGGCCAGACGATGCAAGCTTTCTGTCCGACGGCTGGTCCGCCCCAGTCGATCGGCTGCCTCCTGCGGCCCCGCAGGTGAGCAGGTGCTCTCGCGGCCCCAAGACGTCGCTGCAATGGGGCCGCGCGAGGAGGCCGCGTGCAGGTGGTATTGCAAGTGTTGCAAGAATGATCGCACGGGCAAGCAGTGGTGGAACATGGCGCATGCGAAGAAGTGTGTGCTGTGCGGCTTGGCGAAAAGAGTCACGTTCGGGGGCAACGTTCTGCCCTCGGAGCCTTCAGTCCGCGCTGAGCCCAAGATGCCGCCGTGGAAGAACCAGTCAGCTGAGGCTGCAGGGCAGGCAAAGATTCGTGAGCTCGAGGCGAAGATCAAGGAGCTTCAGGCTGAGTCGAAGCGTGGGCTCTTCCTGTCTGGGGACCCCATGCAAGTCGACGCTGGCGAGAAGGATGACGAGGCGGACATGCGCAAGAGGCTCAAGGAGATTGATGAGCAGCTGGCGTTTGTGTCCAAGTACAGCAGTGAGTCGAAGGCGGGCGCATATTTGGAGTCGTTGCGGGCTGAGAAGGAGAGTTTGCACTGTAAGCTTCAGGAGTCTCGCCCTATGTATGCGAAGTTGCAGACCATGTCGAATCGGCTCAAGACGGCGGAGAAGCGGGCGGATGCTTCGAGAGAGTTGGTGGCAGCGAGGAAACTTCAACTCGGTAAGATGCAGAAGAGTCTGGAGCAGGCTGAGAAGGATCTCACGGAGCAGGAGAAGGAGGTGGTGTCGCTCAGTGCGCAGGTGCAGGAGCTCACGAAGCAGGCGCCGATGGCTCCTGAGTCGGCATCGCTCGACGAGAAGGGCAAGGGCATGGCCATGGATGTTGGCGCCTTGGGCAAGATGCTTGAGGCGCAGGGCATCGGCTCGGAGCAGGCGGCGGGTCTGGCGCAGGTGCTGGCGGACAGCATGGGCACGCTCTGGGTCAAGCGCGAAGGACAGGCTGAACAGTCGCTCCAAGCTCCTCGCACGCCGAATGGCGGAGCAGGCGCCCCCTCGTCTGGCACGCCGAGTGCCGGGGCAGGGGGCGGAGCTGCCGCCGCTGCAGCAGCAGGGGGCGCCCAGCCCAAGTCTTTGGACCAGGTCATTGCAGATGCCAAGGAGGAGGAGCTGCGTGCATCGTTGGAGGCGTTTTACCCATCCGATTTGGCTGAGCATGTTCCCAAGGACCTTGAGGGGCTTCGGGCTGCTGCTGCTCGTCTGGCGGCTATGCCTCTCTTCAATCAAAGTGGACAGCGGCTTGCAGTCGTGCATGCACCTTATTGAGATGCCGCGTAATGGCATTCCCTTGCATGCTTTGCCGCAGCAGCAGGTTGTGGCAGACTCCTGTCTGGGCGTTGATGATTGGCAGTGGGATTTTCAGGAGTTCGACGACGTTGGCTTCGACCAGGACGAGTTCTTCGGTATCACCGAGAGTTCGACGGCGGTGTCTACCTCTCTGTCGGCCACGTGGGCGTCTACTGGAGGCAGCACTGCTCTGGCGACTGGTCGGCAGTCGAATATTGATCTCAGGTTGAAGGGAGTGATCACATCTGCCAATGTGGAGGGTGCTGGACCTTTCAAAATGTTCATGGAGACGTGCAGGTCCAAGCATCTTTAGCCAAGCATCTTCCATCTTTGCAGTCTCATATTCGTGATATTGGTTTCCATGGCTTCTTTGGTGGCGCTGTGGAGACAGAGGCTGCTGGGCGATCAGGTGGAGTCGCCATCCTGGCTCCGACGCACATCGTGGTGAAGGCGCCTCCGGAGCTCCCTGAGCATGAGCTGGAGCCAGGTCGTATCGCTGCTGCAGATGTTTCCTGGATGGTACCAGGAGGTGTCGTAATTATAGCTGTGTATCTTATCTCTGGTGAGGGAATGAGTGCAGCAAATGAGGCCTTGCTGGTGAAGATCGCGAGATATCTTGCAGTGTTGAATGCTATAGGGCGCGACTGGATTGTCATGGGAGATTGGAACCTCACGCCTGATTTGCTTTCTTCTGGATGGTTGGCAGGTGTGAGTGGCTTCGTTGCGGCTCCTTCGAGGCCCACATGTTTGTTGGAGCAGCCTGGCAGTATCATTGATTACGCTCTGGTATGCGCCAACTTGGGAACTCGAGTTCGACGGCCTCAAGTGGTTGACGACAGTAATATCAAAATTCACTTACCTGTGGAGTTGCCCGCGTTAGCTGAAGACAGGCCAGCATGGGTTCGACAGGTGGTGGAGCCAGCTCCCTTCTCGAAGACGCCGCCTATCGGATGTGAGAGATTTCCATTGGATTGGAGTGAGGTTGAATGGCAAGTTTTTTTATGCTCAAACCAGCGACGACTTGAGCTTGGCTTGGGACGCGTTGCTGGCTGGACTGGAATTTGAATTGCAGGGTGTCTATGATTGTGTAGATGGAGTAAAGGCTTCGTCGACGTCTGGACGTGGTGGCCCTCTACTTACCCAGATGGCACAGGCCAAGTGGCGACCTCCTCGTCGACGGTTGCAGCATGGTCCTGAGCTACGGGCTTGGATTGTTGCTCTAAAGTGGGTCGTCCATTGCAGGAGGGTCAAGGAGCACGTTGCCAAGTTGGTTGACAAGCTTCTGATTTGGCAGGACGGGAACAGAATTGTGAACGTTCTGGCCGATCACTCTGCACTGGCGAAGGTGCCGGTGGAATTCGCTCGTTTTATGCATGGAGTTCGCGGTTGCGAAAGTACTCTGCAAGCTCTACCTGCATGGGTTTCTGAATTCTTCTTGCCGTCATCTTGATTTGATCTATTGGCGCGTGATGATTTTGACCAGGTGTTTGCTAACATCCAAGGTGCTCACGATCGCCTGTCGTCTGCTCATGAGAAGTGTAATCGTGCTCGATGGAAGAGGTTCGTAGATTCAGCCTTTGAGAAAGGTGCTAGTGGTGCGCATCGCTTCACTAGGTTACAGGCGACCCAGGAGATCATCGAGGCAGGCAGCGAGCAATCACCACACGAGTTGGCTGATCGTGAAATGAAAAAGTGGTTGAAGGTGTGGACGGTGCATGAGGATAGCGAGATCCTGTTGCCGACCGACAGTGCCAGTTGGCCTTCTCTGCCCTACATCACCACGGATATGATGGTTCAGGCTATCCTCTCTTTCAAGTGGAAGACGGCAGCTGGTCCGTCGAAGCTGCAGCCCAGATCGTTGTGGTTCTTATCGCGTGAGGCTTTGGGGGCCATGGCCTCTTTCTTCATGAGGTGCGAGGACTTGCTTCTCTGGCCAGTGGATCGCATTCACTCTGAGATGGCTATGATTCCGAAGGACGGAGGCGGAACTCGACTGGCGGCTCTCATTCACACGCTGATACGTGTTTGGGCGAGAGTCCGACGAGAACTTTCACGGCAATGGTTGCAGCAGTTTCCCTCGGAGATGGCCTGGGGCAGTAGGAAGGGGTACTCGTCGTCGGGGTCGGCCTTCATGCATAACGCGATGGCGGAGATGTCTAAGCTGCTGGGCGAGCATTCGCTCACGGTGATGATAGACATGTGGAAGTGCTTCGACACGGTCAAGGTCAGCAGTCTGTTTAGTGAGGCTCGGGAAGTTGGCTACCCTTTGCGACTACTTTGGCAGTTGGTGACTTCTTACAAAATGCCTCGGGCTGTGGAAGCGTTTGGGTCGGTGTCAGTCCTACACGGGGTGGGGCAAGGTATCCTGCCTGGATGCACTCACGCCACGACTCTGCTGACGGTGTTGATGATTCGTACGTTGATTAGTGTGAAGGAGATTTGTCCGACTATTCACCCTCGGGCTCTTGCGGGCGATGGAACCTTGCAGTGGGTGGGGCAGGACTTGCAAGAGATGGTTGAGCTGGTCAAGGCTACTCGCATTTTCAAGAGTGGCATGAGAAGGCTCGGCCTGCTGGTTCAGCCTGTCAAGTCGGGCTACGTGGGCACCACCCGAGAGGCGCTCAAGAAGTTTTCTCCGTGGGCCAAGGTGCTGAGGCTCACTCAGAGGAAGCAGATGCGCAACTTGGGACATGATATGGTCGGTGGCCGTGTGATTCGAACGGTTGCTAAAGGACGTCTGGATAAGCTGCAGAAACGAATGGGGCGCGTCAAGGTGCTCCAGAAGGCTGCTGGTTCCAAAGTGGGGGCCATTTGGCGGTCTGGGCTGCTGGCGGGGGCCGCGCACGGCAGCTCGGTCTCGGGCGTTCCCGACTGTGACCTGAAGCAGCTCAGAGGCAGACGGCTGGAGTATCGCTGGGGTTCACGCCAAAGGGGTCAGTGTCACGGCCTACTTGGTGTCTCAGCGCGACCCGTACATGGACCCGATCTTCGACGCGACGCTCAACATGGTGTATATGTACAGTTGTTTCGTGTTCGACATGAGGATGGACATGGGCAAGCTCGAGCGGGCGTGGCGTGCACTCCAAGACCTGTGGCATGGACGTGATCCAGGCTGGCAGGGGGTTCGAGGACCGATAGCTGCGACATGGCTGTCTTTGCGAAGAGTAGGCTGGGAGATGGCTAGTAGCACGCTGATTGTCAGTGACACGGGCATGGTGATTTCGCTGTTAAAGATGCCTCCCAAAGATGTTCGAAAGTTGCTGCGCCTTTGGGGTTCAACGGTGGCAAGGCCGGAGGATTCTGGAGCATCATGCCGAACACTTGGAGGGAGGCGAGTCGTTGTGGATGCGAGCTGTGCATCTTACCGTTGGTGGTAAGGCAGCCACCATCAAGAATGCACAGGTCGCGGGAGCTCTTCGTTGCCTGCGGGCTGGTGGCTTCATGACTGTGCAGAAGCGGCATCAACGAAGATGGTTGCCTACGCCACACTGCCCACATCCCGACTGTCGCGAACGATGTGCTGTTGGAGACCTTGGTCATCTGTGGTACGCATGTCCGAATTTGCTTGAACAGAATGATGCTGGCGGTCTGCCAGCCTGGTCCGAGGAGATGGAAAAAAACGCGTGATCGTCTGTCTGAGGAGGGAGTCCATGTCTTGGGGCAGGACAGTTTTCACCTGCTGTAGTTTTGTATTGGGCTCCCCCAGGCTCCTCCTGATCTCCCCCCTCCGTCCTCTGTGCCTCCCACCTTCTTCGGGGGGGACTGGGGGTCGAAGCCTGAGGGATGGGGTCCAACTGCCTTCTTTGATGGGTCTGGGATGCACAGCGCCTGGCCAGAATTCAGGCGTTGCGGATGGTCGGCTGTTCAGATGGGAGAGTTTGGACTCCCAGTTCGTGCGGCCTACGGTCCGCTCCCAGGCCCCATCCAGTCGGTTGGCCGAGCTGAAAGACACGCGCTATTGCGGGGGCTCCAGTTGTTGCCGCGTTTAGTGCTGTCTGTCTCGGACCTCCTTGGGGCTGTGCGTGAGAGGGTTGAATGGTCTCCTGAGCATGCGTCTGCCGCGGCCGCCCATGCTGATACCTGGAGGCAAATTTTTAGTCGCTCAGGGGAGGGATAACCCGAAGGCTCCCATGTATGAATGGGTGCCTGCTCATCTCTCTCTGGAGGAGTTTCTCGAGCGAGGACAATGGCCCGTGTCTTGGTGGTTTGGCAATATGTGGGCGGATTTCTTCGCCAAGATGGGGGCCTGCTCGCATAAGGTCGCTGATTATTTTGTTGGTTACTGGTCTGATCAGCTTGCCATTGGCAGGAACAATGCCATTTTTTTGGCTGGGCTGCTGCCCAGCATGCGGCGCATAAGGAGGTTGTGGGTGGGCAGCTGGAGGCCCTTCGGGAGATGGATATCCCTAGGCCTGCTGCTGATGTTGCTCGTTTCCTCCGTGCGCCCCCCCTCCTCCGCTTCCAGGAACATGATTTCTGGCGAACTGGTGATTTCATGGTCTGTCGCTCCTGCCTGGCCAGGGCGAAAACGGAGGCTTCGCGTAAATGGCTTACTCAAGGCAGTGGGCGAGAGTGCAACCCCTCCCCGTTGCAGCGTGAGCGTGCCCGCCTGGCGTTTTCCAAAGGTGGATTGTATGCCGCTGCGACCCCCTCTGGCCAGGCCAGAGGCGGTCCAGTCTGCGATGTCTGGCGCTTTGGAGGCCCTGGGGCCCGAGGTTTCTGGGGCTGTGCCCGCGTCTAGCTCTGGTGTGCCTGGGTCTGGATCGGTCTCGGAGCCTAGGCCTGGGGGGGGGGGGGGGGATGGGGAGTGTGAGTTTCAGGTGTTCACTTCTCTTGGGCACGTGATGGAGCGTGCAGGCCCATATATCTTCTGCACGGCGTGCGGGTCGTATTGTGCTCAGAGGATGGGGCCCAAGCTGCGTTCGGTGTGCAAGCCCCCGAGTTCGGGGGTGCTGCCTGATCGGGTGAGGAAGCCTCTTGCGAATATCCGCGATGGCCTGCACCCGAAGACTGGTTTAAAACTCTCAGGGGCCGCCCCCCAGGAGTAATTTTGTTGGCCCCGTCCCCCCCGTCGTCGTCGTGTCGCCTCCCCCCCCCGCCGCGTGCGCCTTCTATTTCGGCACGTTGACGGCGCTGGAGGTCCAGGCACCGACGCACGGTCGGGTAAGTGGATGGGGCTCTCTCTTTAATCATCAGGGCGCTTGCGGGTGACTTGCTGGCGTCTCTATGGCTTGTATGTCTTGTACCTCCTCATCCTCCTCCTCCTCCTCCTCCTCCTCCTCCGCCTCCTCC
>CAUYUJ010008416.1:0-29866 GCA_963575745.1 Prorocentrum cordatum
CTCCGCCTCTTCCTTGCTTATCTTCATCCTTCCCCTGCCCCTACCGACCGACCGACCTACGTACTCCTCTCTCAACCACCCTCGCCCTCATTCTCCTCCCCCCCTCTCCCTTGATCCCTCTCTCCCTCCCCCTCTATCCCCCTCTATCCCCCTCTCCACACTCCTCCTCCTCCTCCTCCTCCTCCTCCTCCTCCTCCTCCTCCTCCTCCTCCTCCTATGTACAATAGTTCCGTACGGATATGAATGTTAGTCTCCTCTCCCCGGATCAAGCCCAAGCGAGGTTGCTGTCTTCCTGCGCTCTGCTTGTTTAGCGTAAATGATTTCAAAAAGTGTTCCCCAAGCAGTGTTTGCAGTTCGAAGTTCTTAATTCTGTTCCCAGGAACTGGGCCTGACGGTCGATCTGGCGGCTATGTCGCCGCCGTCGCCGCCCCGTCGCCGCCTCGTCGCCGCCCATCGTCTGGGCCTGATGGTCGGTCTGGCGGTTATGTAGTCGCCGTCGCCGCCTCGTCGCAATCCGTTGCCTGGGCCTGAGGAAAGGTCTGGCGGCTATGTAGTCGCCGTCGCCGCCCCATCGCCGCCTCGTCGCCGCAAAAAGGACCGCACCACATGGATTATTCTTTTGCTTTTTTTTCTTCTTATTTTTGGTTAAGCAAACAAAACACTCTACACGCCCCCCCCCGCGGGATTATCGGCACCCCACTTCGTATTGCAATTTACATGTGCTTCTGCCGTATGAATTCGTACCATCCTGGCCCAACCAATATCGCCCCTCCCGTCATTCTCTGTACAAGAACTACTATGCGCGCGCACTCGTTTATCAAAAATCAGAATTGTCAAGAATCCCTTGCCAAAAAAACGAGACGACGTGCACACACGCGCGTTGTCGCGCGTGCATGCCGACATCTGTCAAAACCTACGGCTTCTTTTAAACATCGAAACCGAAGGTGCAACAAACATATGAAACCCATGGCTTCGCAACACGGGTGTTCAAACAAAGCGTGTGCAAATGCTACTAAACTGGCTTCACGCGCGCATGCCGAAATCGTCCGAAGGCCCTTGCGCGCGTGCCTTCGCGAGCATCCTTTGCAAAATAACAGGATGAAGTGCATGCGCGCGCGTCGTCGCGCGCGCATGCTGGAATACGTGTGTTGTGCTTTGCCGTTTGTTTATTAATAACTGCGGTTTCGTAATGGATTCAAAACCGAATGTCCAACACAACATACACAAAACAAATGATTTCGCAGCATCAGTTTTCAAAAAGCGTGCGCTCGCGCTCTTGCGCATTCTTCAGGAAGCCATGCGTTGTTCAACATGTTCGTGGCATTCTGCCAAGCGGGCCCCTGGCGGCGCATGCCGACATCGTTAGCACGCCCTTGCGCGCGTGCTGAAGGAAAACGATACGTGTCAAATAAAACCATGCGGGCCACTCTCGCGCGTCGGCCGCGCGCGCATGTCGAACTCATTCCAAAACCTTCATCACCGACGCGAGGACGCCGTCACCGTCGTCAGCGTGACGTAATTTTGACAACACAGCCCGCACAACACATATTGTACAGCACAGGTTGCACCACAGATATTGCACCACATAGATGGTTCAACCGAATTATATTGCACCGCGTATAATGCGCACCACAAAGATTGCACCACCGTCATTGCGACATACTGATCGCACCACATAGATTGCACTCCATTGTTTGCCCAACATAGACTGCACAACACATATATTGCTGGTTGCACTGAGTAGATTGTACCACGTAGATTGTTCCACATATAAATTGAACCACGTAGACTGCTCCGCACACGTTGCGCAATATCGACTGTACCAGCTATGTTGCACCACATAGTTTGCATAACATATTACGCAACATCGGCTGGACAGCATATGTTGCTATAGAAATACTCTGCTTGGGGTCCACGCTGGGTAACCTGTGACGTTGCTGTTGCCACTTCAAGAAGTTCGGACTCTCAAGACGCTGTTCCCTCTCAAGAGTTGTCTTCATGCTAGAATCGGCGACTTTTTTTGCAGTGCACCGCTGACGAGCAGGCTCCAAGGGCAATGAGTTGCCTGGGACTGGAGGCCAGGGCTGCTAGAATCGGCGAGCCTTTCTTCGTTCAGAAGGGCGCTCTCGCCCGGGCGCGGGCCTCAATTCTGGAGCCGACTCCTCCCTCGCCGTTGCCGCCCCGCCCCTTTCCCATCGTCCACCTTCCCCGGGTCCTCATGCTCATTCCTCTGCTCCTCCTCGTCCTCTTCCTTCCTCATCCTTATCCTCATTTTCTTCCCAATGTTCATCCGCCACCTCCTCCTCCTCCTCCTCCTCATCCTCCTCCAATGTAAACAGCTTCACTTTCGTGATTGCGCATGACGCAAAACACGATGGTGTTCTTTTGAAGGTTCCAGGCCCGCTATCACGCCCTCAAGCGGATATATAAATATTAACAAAATGTGTAGGGATGAGATCGGACGTCAGATATGGCGCGAGCAAGCCTGGCTTGTCCTCCTCCTCCTCCTCCTCCTCATCATGCTCCTCCGCGAGGCCGCATCCTCCTGCCGACGCCGTCATGGACGCCGCCGCCGCCGCCCGTGCCGAGCCGCCGCCGCCTCCCCTCCTGGTCCTCCCCGCAGGAATCCTCCCCCCTCTCCTTCCTCCCTCACTCTGCTCTCTCCTCCTCCTCCTCCTCCTCACTCTCTCCATTCCTTCTCTCCTCCTCCAGTCCCCCCTTTCTCCACGTTTCCTCCCTTCCCCTCCTTCAGTCGGGGTGCTGGAAGTCCTGAAACCGTGTGGTTACGCCGCGCGATGGCCTCGAAATCCCAAGAAACCTCACCGCGCGGTCCGTCACTGCACGGTCTTGGGATCCTGGAGGCCCCGGTCGCCCGAGACGTCCTCGGAGAACAGCTCGAGTCCCAAGACCGTGCGGTGACCCCGAACCCCGCTCACTGACCCAATCTGGCTCGCCACGCGGCATGGTTACCACACCGTCTGGGGGTCCCCCATTCCTTTCGTGGGCGTCCACGAGGGGTGGTTCACACATCGGGGCCCGAGGCACGTGCGTGGCCAAGGGGGGTGAGGGGCAAGGGACGGATTAGAACAAGACGACCCCCCTCTTGGCCACCCCCGACCCTCCTGGGGTGCGTCCTGACCGAAATTTCGAGGCGAACTCAGCGGCGGCGACGAGGGCCTCCCAGGACGCCCACAGCGGCGCATCCAAGGCCAGAACCGCGGCATCGGCACCCTTTCCTCCCCTCGTGCCGATGTGACTTCGGAACTCTCTCCGAGACTCCGCGGCGGCGCTGGCCGGCGGCGTTGGCCGGGCAGCCCCCCTGGAACCCAGAGGTCCGAGGTGGTGTTTTTGTTCCATGCGCGGTCCCCGGCAGTCTCGACCCGTATGCCCCAGGACCGGCTCTTCATCCCGAGCCGGGGCCTACTAGAGTTGCGAATCTTCCTCCTACCGCCTGCCCGGCCGCCTCCCTTCCTACTTTCTCCGTACCCTGGCATCCCTCATCCTTCCCCCGCTCTCCCCACCCTCCCCTCCCTCCCCCCCCCGCCCGCCTCTCCTCCGCGTTCCTCTCTTTTTGCCCCCCCTCCCCTTCCTTCCTCCACCCTCCTCTCCTCTCCTCCCCCTCTCTCATCCCTCCCCTCCTCCTGCACTTTACCTCCTGCATTTACCTCCATGCATACACCTCCTCCTCCTCCTTTTCCTCTCTCCTCCTCCTCCTCTCCTCCCCCATTCCCTCCTTCCCCTTTCCTCTCCTCCCTCCCCCCCCGCCCTCCTCCTCCTCCCCTCCTCCTCCTCTCTCCTCTCCTTCCTCTCCCACCTCCTTGGGACCTCCAGTTTTTTATGGGGCAGGCGGCGCTCGCCAGAGCCAGGGCATTGAGCCCGCCGCCCCGCGCCACAGCCGCTGGCTCGCTGGCCCGGCGGGCGCCGCTCCGGCGGGCGCCGCTCCTCGGGCGCGGGGGGGCGGAGGAGGAGGAGGAGGAGGAGGAGGAGGAGGAGGAGGAGGAGGAGGAGGAGGAGGAGGGGCCGAGAGGCCGGGCTCTGGGAGGCGCGCCCTGCCCCGCGGGGGGGGCCGGCCGGCCTGGCGCTGGGCCTCCCGAGGGCCCTCGGCTGCGCGGCGGCGGCCGAGGCGGCGGCGGCGGCGACCGCGACGACGAGGTCGACGGCGGCGGCGGCGACGACGACACTGGGGCAAGGCGAGGGGGGGGCGAGGGGGAGCAGCACCAGGGCTCGGGGATGGCGCGGGCGGGAGGACGGGGGGAGGAGGTTGGGGCAGCAGCAGCGCAGCAGAGCGCAGCAGGGGGAGGATAGCGGGAGCAGGCAGGCGAGGTGCGAAAAGCCGGCCGTCGCGACCCCTTCGCGACGCGAGGGGGGGGGGGGGCTGGGGAATGGGGGCAGCGGGGGGTGGTGGTGGTGGGGGGCGGGAGCACGAGGAGCACGAGCAGGCGGAGGCGAGGGGGAAGTGGGGGGCAAGGAGGCGCACGGGGGAGGGGGAGGAAGCGGGTGGCTTGTGGAGCAGGGTCGCCGCCGCCTCCTCCTCCTCATTTTCCTCCTCCCACTCTCCTTTTCCTCCTCCTCCTCCTCCTCCTCCTGCTCCTTCTCTTCCTCCTCCTCCCCTCCTCCTCCTCCTCCTCCTCCTCCTCCTCCTCCTGGAGGAGAAGGAGGAAGCCAAGGGGAGCGAGATGGACTGTGGAGAGGGAGGAAACGAAGGGGAGCGAGAGGGGCCACTGGGGCGGGGGTCGCGGCTCTCTCGCAGGAGGTGGCGAGCCGTGCCCCAGGGCCGACGACCGCGTGTTGGCAGGCGGAGGGCGGGAGCGGGAGGGGGAACTACGGACAATGATGGGGAGGAGGGAGGAAGACGAGGAGGAGGAGGAGGAGGAGGAGGAGGAGGAGGAGAAGGAGAAACAGGAGGAGGAGGAGGAGGAGGAGGAGCTGCGACAGCAGAGGGACGAGGAGAGGACGAGAAGGGGGGGGTCGGGCGACGACGAGGAGGACGACGATGAGGACAGACCCGAATATGAGGTTGCCGGCGAACACGAGGACGAGGAGTGGGCACGGCGCGTGAACACAGGCTCACGCAGCCGACATCACGACAGCTGGACAAAAAGGCGATGGAGTTTCTGACCCACGCAGCCGACATCGCGACAGCTGGACAAGAGGGTGATGGAGCTCTACCACACTGAAGCACGGCAACTGGACAAGTTGGCGATGGAACTCTACTCCGCTGCAAGTGGAGCTCCAATAATATGCGCCCTGCGCCATCTACACACATATATATATATACATAAATCCGAATCACCTCTTTTTCCAGCGACGAGCGTAAACCAGGGCTCGCAACCATGTCAAGGCACAGTAAGGCGGCATGGCTCGCGCAACAGAATGCGTTAGTCACTGTGAACACACACACATCTGCACACAAGTGTGCAAACATACATCCTGCTACAACACCACTATGCATCCGCATTCGATCATATGTGTATGTGTATGTGTATGTGTATATCCCTGTATTTATGTATGTAAATATGTACATATATATACATATACATATATTTAGATGCGTAGGTATATGTATATGTTTGTGTATATGTATATGTATATGTATATGTAAATGTATATGTATATTATATTGTAGTATATTATAATATATTATATTATAATATACTACATCATAGTAGACTTCATTATATTATACGGTACCGTATTGGATTGTATTATACTATAGTATGTTATAAACTAGTGTGGTATATCACATTATGTTGTATTACATTGTATTATGTTATAGTAAATTATATGGCAATAGAGCATTCCATATTATATGATACTATATCATCTTATATTGTACTACATTATACTGTATTATATTACATTATAGTATCGGATGTTATACCTCATATTATATTATAGTATATTGTTGTATCATATTATATTATACCATTGTATATTATGCTGTATTATATTATACTATATGATGCTATATCTTGATATATTATATTATACTTTATTACAGTATACTGTGTTGTGTTAGAATCTGTTATATTATGATATAATATATCATATTCGATTATACTATATTATAGTATACTATACTAACTCATATGATATTCTATTGTATTATATTATATTATAACATATTATACTATAATATACTGCACCAATATATGTATATATGTGTACACATGTACATATATATATATATATACATATATATGTGTGTGTTCGGGCACGCGTTGGGCTTCTCTGTGGCCATCTCGCGCATGTCCATGAGGGATTCGTCCTGGCTCCTGGCGAGCGAGTCGATCTTGGGGCTGGGGCCGCCGGCCGGCCCCCCCTCTGGCGGGAGAGCTGCCCGCCTTGGCCCCGAGGCCGTCTTGCTCGACAAGCTCCCTGTGCCGATCCAGCCTCCTCAGCAGGGCGCACCTCATCATGTCGTAGTTCTCGGCGCCGCCGCTCCCGCCAGTGGCAGCTCCGCTCGTCGCCGTTCCCGTCGGCCGCGGCGCTGGAGGCGGCGAGAAGGGCGCGGCCTGCTTCTCCTCGATGGCGGCCTGGCCGCCGGACGCTCGGCCACCGGCCCCGGCGGCTTCATAACCTCCTTCTCCATGGGGTCGCCGTCCTCGTTGTCCGGGCTGGCCGTGCCCTTCGTCTCGCGGAATCGTTGATCCCGGCTCGCTTGGCGACGGCGACCACGAGGGCCAGCTCCATCCAGGAGTAGCCGAAGAGCCCGACGAGGACGCAGTGGCCACAGAGGAGGACGGCGACCGTCTGCAGCACGAGCACCCAGGAAACCCACAGCGAGCATGATCCCCACGGACAGGTACAAAGGCTCGAGGGCTCCCGGCTCGTGCATCTCGACGATCTGCTCGATCTCCCCCTTGAAGCTCTCCACCGTGTCCACCGCATCCTTGAATGAGCCGTAGCCCCAGCGCGCCCACTCCGCGACGTTGAAGTAGGCCACCGCTCTCCACAGGACAAAGGAGGACCCGGCCACACTCCCAAGGCTGCGCCTGGCCCAGACATCGCCCAGCACGCTCGAGACCAGCTCCGCGAGCCAGGACACCACGTGGCGGCGCTGCCCTCGACGTCCCCGGCCTCCGCCAGCACTAAAACGGGGCTAAGATCGGGATTAATCGCTCCAGAGCGTTCCGGAGCGCTCTCAGAGCGTTCCGGAACGCTCTGGAGCGGCCGCGGCGCCCAACACATCCTCCACACCCGCCGATTCTCAGAGATTTCGAGTTACCCCGATCCGATTTTGTCCTGATCTTCGCGTCGTTTTAAGCACCTCGGGCGCAGCCCCGCGTGTTGCCGGCTGTCGTGGCGGCGCTGCCCGCCGAGATGAATGCTGTCCGCGGCGGCCGCGGCCTCTCGGCCTTCTGCCCCGCCGGGGGAGGCCTGGGAAGGCGCCATGGTCCACGCCGGCGAAGGCCCGAGGACGGGGCTTGATGGTCACTTTTTTCGCTGGCGGCTCCCTGGCGAAGGTCAAGAAGCGGGGCATCGAACGGGGCGCGAAACGAAGATAATTGGCCGAAGAAGCGCATGCACATGCAAGGGACAAAATGACCCAAATTAAACGCCGAAGCCCGGCGAAGACATCCCGGCGGGTGGGGACGCCACAACGCAGCGACCGGCAGCATTGGCGGTACAGCAAACGGGCTTGATGGTCACGCATAGATCGATCAACTGGGGCCTGCCCGTCGGGTCGATGGTCACCCAGCGCGTCTTCCCTGCGGTGTCCGTGAGTTTCGTCACCAGAAGCACGAGGAAGCCGCCGTGCTGGTCGGCCCGCGGGCGGTAGTAGGTCCTGCTCCACCGCTGCGCTGGCATGGGCGAGTCAGCTTCCTCCTCGTCCTCACACGGGTCCGCGTCCACGCTCGGCTCGTCGAACGGGGTCTCGGCCTCGAGCTCTTCGTCGCCCAGAAGGAGAGCGTCGAATCCACCAGCTGCACAGTCCAGCCAACCCTCGATTGCGTTCTCGTTGACGAGACCGGTCCCCAAGACACAAGCGGCCAACCAGGAGAGACTCGCGGTTGACTGCTATCGCCATGCACCGCGGCGGCAGAAGCGGAGAAGCTAAGCTGTGCCGCTGTTGAAGCTAGAGCCAAACGTTATGGACATCTCTTCTGCACCCTGCTGCGCACGCTGCCCCGCCCCCCTCCAGTCCCATCGAGGCCTTAACTAGAAAACTAGGCTTCCATATAAAAAGCACGGCCTGTATCACGAGCTCCCTAAGAGAGCCCGTTTGCAAACATGTATTTGAAGACGGCCCGCCCTCAATCCGTGACTCTGATGTGATTATTCGAGACGCCGAGGGGGAAGAGGAGGATCAGAAGGAGGAGGAGGAGGAGGAGGAGGAGGACGGGCAGAAGAGTGAATGAAGAGCAGCGTGCTTTGGCAAGAGCGTGAAGGACGCAAGGTCCGCGCTGTTGAAGTCCAAGCCCGCGACTTGGCCAGCGAGGCCGTTTTGGGCCGACGGTCCCGCCTCGAGCGCTGGATTGCGAAAATTCGTCGCTGACAGGCTGGCCGAAGAGGCCGCGAGAGAGTCGCCCAGCTCCCAGGATGGCCCCCGTGGCAGCGGCGCGCCACAGCTCGAGCTGGCCGCCAGAGTGCAAGAGCACATCCTGGCCGCCTCGGCCCACACTCGATGGGCCTGTTCTCCACCACCACCACCACCACCACCAGAAGCAGGAGGGGGAGGGAGTCCTCCTCCCTCTCCTCCTCCCCCTCCTCCTCCTCCTGCTCCTCCTCCTCCTCCTCCTCCTCCTCCTCCTCCTCCTCCTCTTTCTCCTCCTCCTCCTCCTCCTCCTCCTCCTCCTCCTCCTCCTCCACCTCCTCCACCTCCTGCCCCCCTCCAACTTATGGTGGTGGTGGTGGTGGTGGAGAACAGGCCCATCAACACTGCCAGTGCCCCCAGCACGCTGTATGAAGCCAGCAGCGTCCAATGCCGAAGGCGAGAAGCCAAAAAGAGGAAGGCTGAGAGGTCCAGCCTCCTCAGCGACCATCGCTTAGATAAGCCAAGGACGCCCTGGCGCTGTTTGGTTCGTCTCACTTTCCCGTCCTGGGCCCCCTTCTTGATCCACCCCAAGGACCAGCAATTCCGTGGGGTCTTATGGTGCCGCGACTGTGGTGGAGAAGCTGCATTTTCTCCTCAGAAGCCGCCCTGAGACTGTTCCAGGACTGTCTCGAAGCGGCGGGAGGCAAGTAACGAAGGCGCTGGAAGGAGGTATACCCCCGAGGGACCTCGAGGCCTGGCCCGAGCCTGAACCCCAGCTGGATCTCTCGCCAGCGATTGCATGTAGGAGGAGGTGGAGGAGGAGGAGGAGGAGGAGGAGGAGGTGGAGGAGGGAGGAGGAATTGAAGAGGAGGAGGAGGAGGAGGAGGAGGAGGAGGAGGAGGAGGAGGAGGAGGAGGAGGAGGGGGGGAGCGCGGGCACCTTTTTTTCCATCGTGAACGCGCTGCCAAACAGGCACCAGGAAACTTGGGTGTTGATGCGCGGTTCGTCGCTAGGCTTAGAAAGTCCAGGGTTCGCTAGGGACTGGTTTCCCCCCGAAACGACGAAAACCCTTCCGAAACCCTCCCGAAGTCCTCCGAATAGCCTCCTGGAACACTTCCTTTCCTGGGGGGTATTCGAATGGTTCGGGAGGGTTTCGGCTGTTTTGAGAGGCGACTGGTCCCTAGCGAACCCTGGACTTTCAACGCTAGGCGGGGCCCACCACCCCTTCGGTCACATCTTGGGCTGCGCTAAAGGGCGAGGGTGTCGCCATGGACTGGCGTCTGCCCTGGACTGGGGCGTAACTTTATGTCGGGCGTGTCCCCCTACAGGGGGATTTTCGACGAACAATAAAAAAATACCCCCCAACATACCCCAGAATGGCCAAACAATGCTCAAAAAATAGTCCCCAAACTATGTTTGGACTATTTTTTTGCTATTTTGTATGTTTCGTCGAAAATCCCCCTGTAGGGGGACACGCCCGACTTAAGCGTAACGTCTGCCTGCCCTTCCTCGGGAATGCTCTCGGCGGGGCGCGGCTGTCCCCGGGGCCCTCGGTTGCTTGCCCCTTGGGGGAGGACACGCTTCGTCTGCCCCCGGGGGCGCACCAAACTGGTACCAGAGCGTGTTTTCGTGCGCACTCGCTATCCCCCCCCTCGTGGGATACCGAGTGCGCAGGGCCCACGCAGTGCGGGGTCGAAGCCGTGTGTGCAGCTTTTGTGTTTTGCTGGCCCCCTTCCAGGAATTACCGCCTCTGGACCAGGGCGCATCGCGGGCGGCATCGTCGCTACGTCCCACCCCTCCCTCTCCCCCCTCCCGTCGGCGAGGACCGTCATCACGCCTCGCCAGTGAGGACCGTCAATGGGCCTCACACCCCTCGCAGCTTCCATCATTGGGGCTGCTTGGGCTCCCACCACCACCAATTAAGCTTCAACTCTGCCGTCAACTAGCACCGGAGGGGACCGAGAGCCCCCCTACAGTCTCTCGGCCAACGACGACGGCGGCAGCGGGGGGGGAGCCGTACCTCCACGACAGGGCAAACGTGCCACCATCTGCAATGAGAGACGCCAGTTGCCACCCGCCGCTTCTGTCCACTCCTGTCCTCCGCCTCCGCCTCTTCCTTCCGTGGCGACGTCCGAACCCTAGCCCCATCAACCAGAGCTGCTCGTGCCTCAAAAGTCGCAGCTCAAACTCTTGACCGTTGCAAGTGGGCATGTCTTAAACCTTGAGTTTTCTAAAAGGCAGCAGCTTGTACTTAAGGCTAACAGTCTGTAGGGTTCACGCTCCTGGGCGGCGGGGACAGGGCTCGGACTTCGCCACGTGTTCGACGACTCCCCCTCCCCCTCCCCCTCCTCCCCCTCCTCCCCTCCCCCTCCTCCCCCTCCCCTCCCCCTCCTCCCCTCCTCCCCCCCTCCTCCCCTCCTCCCCCTCCTCCCCCTCCTCCCCCTCTCCCTCCCCCCTCCCTCCCCCCCCCTCCTCCCCCTCCTCCCCCTCCTCCCCCTCCTCCCCCTCCTCCTCCCCCTCCTCCCCCCCTCCTCCCCCTCCACTCTGAATATCCAGAACATCGACATGTGAGAGAGACAGGGTCGTAGTAGCGATGTGAAATGATGATAGAGTGAAGTAGAGCAGAGGATGTGTGCTGTACAACACCTCGGCTCAAGGACTGAAAAGTCGAGTTTGGTAGCGCGACATATGCGATCCAATTTCAAGGTAAAACTTCCTCTTCCATATCTTGCCTGGCCAGCCATAGCGTGCCTTGGTCTTGTCCCGCTCCTTGGGGCCTGGCTCTGGAGTCTTGCTGGTTGGAGCGACGGCGTCACCGAGCTCGTGGAGGCAGAAGGCTGGGCTGCTACGATCTACACCCATTCCGACGCCCACTACGACCTGAACACCGGTCTCGCCGCGCCAGTTTTGTACGCAGTCAACTACGATCTCTTCATCATGGACGGAGCCGCTGCAAATGTCAGTGGCGCAGACAATTCGAGATTACCCCTGGACTCTTTCACGAGAAGCACTCCACCCGGTTGGGTGACTGGAATCAAGCGATACCCGATACGGAGGTATGCTCAGCTCCTCAAGCTATGGTGGCTCCAAACCGACCTGAACGAAGAACAGTGGGGCCCAGCAATATGTGGACGACTTCGCGGACAGGTTTTCCAATATGCAATGAGTTTACGAGCTCAACGGTGGAGCTTGGTTACTGGACAGCAGATTATGATCGAAGCTCCCGAACTCTTCGCAGAACCAGCAAATGAAGCACAGCAAGTTGGCATCAGCATGATTCCCGAACAGATGAGCGGCGCCAAGTTCTTAAAACAGCGCATCCTTGAGGAGTACACGACCGACAGACAAGATCTCCAGTGGGAAGTTCTTACAGCGTTCTTCGAACTCTTTCGTGGCAACAGCAAGTTTGGAGATTTCTTAGCATTATATGACTTGGCCCTCTCAGATGCGGAAGCGCAGTGCGGCTTACAAATGAACGACATAGGCAAGACATACTTTCTTCTTCGTGGCGCTCAGCTCTCCGAACGGCAACACTTTGACCTACGTCTCCGAGTTGACGGAGATCTTTCACGATATCATGATATCAGGCGTCTTTGCACACGAATGTTTGGAGATCATGATGCGGCGAAGTCTTCAACTTTACACGACATGGCAGGAGTATATCACGGCAGTTCGTGGCAAGACACATGGTATGGCGATTCCTATGACGAATCTGAATGGCAGTGGAACGAAGACGATACGTGGCAAGAAGAGACCTACTGGGGCGACCGGGACTGGCAAGAAGGAGAATATCCACAAGATCAGCCACATCAACATCATTCTTCTTCGGAGACAGGCGAGTTCTGGGGCAAGGGCAACAGCAACCAACGTAAAGATGGCTGTACCAAATGTGGATCAAAATGGCATTCAAGTTCAGATTGCCCACTACCTGGAGGCTCCTCAGCAAGCCACGATCACCAAGGTTCTTCAAGCAAAGGTAAAGGCAGCAGCAGCAGCAAGAGCAAAGGCAAAGGCAAGTACATGACGAACTACGGCAACAGCGGCGGCAAGAAAGGAAACTATCGGAAAGGTAAAAGCAAAGGCAGATCATCAAGTTCAAAAGGTTATCGAAAGGGCAAGAACAACTCCAAGGGCTTTCGCAGTGGACGAAACAAAGGCAAAGGTTATCGCTATCGTAGTGGTGGCACCTTTCTTCTTGAAGACGGCCCAGCCGATGTTGATCACGAATACCACTACGACGAGGACGACGGCGATATTACCTCGTGGTATGAAGGCGACGGAGTTTATGGTATGTGTCAACAGTCAACAGGAGACACATGGTATGAGTATGGCGACGGCACACCAGCTCAACATCCTTTTGCGAATGGATCTTGGGCAGCATTCGAGACGCCCGATGGATGGGAGACCGTTGGCACGAGCAGCGAAGAACCTACTCCACCACAGAACACACAGCAGGCGTCATGGCAAGGCCTGGTGCCTCCTGATTACTTGTCACCCGCGAGAGGTTCGGCACCAGCGGCAGCAGCAGTTTCATCATCAACTCATGGATCAGCGAGTGCGGCATCCCGGCTGCTCCCAGAATTCAACTTCGACAGTTTGCTGGCACGTCGCCAACGGATGCAGGAGCTCGGCATCGACGACCCGGACGACCTGGAGGCTCAGGAATCCAGATCGTCAGTGACAACATCGACACGTACGACACGCTCAGGAAGTGCATTGGCTCGGACAGCATTGTTTACGGCATCGCTGTTTTCGATCTTTGCGTCTCACGAACAGGTGATGATACCCGACAGCCAGATGATCCAGCATCAATGGCAGAACAAGCCGCGCATCATCAATAATATGACCAACATGAACTTTCATCTGGTTCGTGGACGACCCATGCACGGCATGCTCGTCGACACGGGCGCGGCCAAGGCGATCATGGGCACGGACACCATGAAGGAGTACATCACCGACATCTTGTCTAAATACGGAAAGGTGATCGAGGTCAAGCCTTCAGAGAGCCGCTTTACTGGAATTGGTGGCCGACAGCAGAAAAGCAAAGGTTTGGCTGAGACACCTCTCGGCATTCCACTTCCTGGCATCGCGGAGGTCACGATCGACCTGGACCTGCTTGGTGACCTGGGCTCGAAGTGCCCGGGGCTTCTCCCACTCAGCGTGCTGCTTCGCCTCCAATCTTCGATTCTTTGTGGAGTATTGCAGGGAGGCGACGGTATAATGATTATCAAAGTTGTGGGTTCTGGAGGCCCTCATACGACAGCAATACCTCAGACCTTCTTCATCAGGCTTTATCTAACCGACTCTTGTCACTACCTGCTTCCGACGGGTGATTTCAAACAAGCATCGTGGTTAGACCAGAAGAAGCTGAGGAAGACGGTAGTACAATATTTCAACGAGGTCATGCGCACTTCGACCAGCAGCCATCATAAGAAGCGGAAAGGTTCAGTTGGCATGGACGCTGGCTCCCTGACGCTAGCAGTACGAGCGTCAGGCTTAGAGGGTGAAAGTGGTCCTGAGAACTCTTCAGACATCGACGAGGAGATCACAACCACAGGATTGCACAAGATCAACATTGCTCGGCAACTGGCACCAGTACCAGTTCGTGAGCCTCCGGTCATGCCAACAACGACAGCATCATCAGCATCGATGGCAGCTTTGGCACTACCGACACCACTGACGAGATCGATACTGACACCAACAGAAAGCAGCAGATCATCTCCGACGTATGGAGCTATGCACGCAGTACCAGTACCTCCTCAAGGTCAGCATCCTGTCTGGAAAGGAATACCGCAGAATGGCTTCTACAAAGCATGGATGGAGTTTCCTGGTCAGAAATATTCAGTTGGCACTTGGCCTCAACACTGGAACTCAAAGCGCAAGACAGATGCTGAGAAGTACTACATGTGCATGCCAGAGGATTTCTACAATGGCAGTTCTCTTCCAGTGGTGACCCCGCTGAATGCACTCCAGTGGCTGCACCACGTCACGCCGGCCATGGAGGTCAATGAGCTAGGTCACAGACTGGACATTCAGGAGATCTGCTCAGGATCATCACGACTTTCGTTGGCAGCTCTTCATCTGCGACTCAATGCAGGATTTCCAGTTGACCACAGGTATGGCTGGGACACAGGCCTACGAGATCATCAACATATCCTGGATGAGATACACGACAATCTGGGGATCTCAGTACAGTTCTTTTCCCCAAGATGTTCTCCTTGGTCAAAGGCCAACACTACGTCTAAAGCAGAAACCAAAGCACGAGCACGACAAGAAGAGCGAGCAGGCCTTCAGTGGACAACGTATCGCTGCAGACAAGTTCTCGAGTCCAAGCAGAAGACCCGAGCCTTCATCTTGGAGACACCTCACGGGTCACAGTTGCTCACGGAGAGTCCGTTCGCGTCAATTCATAATGACAAGCAGACCACTTCGGCGATACTTGATCAGTGTCAACATGGAGCCAAGGACATCGACAGCCGAGGCCTGCCCAACAAGAAGACGACCATCCTGGACTACGCGAATATTGAGATTAGCCAGTCCACCTTATTGCGATGCACTGGCGAGAACAAGTGCCCTCTTCATGGAGAGTTATCTGGGAAGATTCCAGGAACCAGTACCTGGAGGACAGCTACGGCAGCAGTATATCCCTGGAATCTTTGCACAGCGATTGGCGCTGATGTATGGCAGTTCACGCATGGCAAAGAAGGTTGTCTATCGTTGATGGTCTTCTGGACTTGCGATCGGTGCAAGCATGGAGCTCGCTATCCTGGTGCTGATATGCGAGTTACGCCGGTCCACACTCGGACAGAGGGCTGCAGGTTCAAAGACACTCAAGAGCCTAACCGAGCGATTGTCGGACGGCCTCCACTACCAGGAGCAGCTCAAGCTCCAGCACCTGCACCTCTCCCTCCAGACGCACCTGCTCAGCCAGCCGAGGCAATGCCACTACCGCTGAAGAGCGCCTGGGGTGCCGATGTACCTATTGTACGGGTACCTCCACCACCAGCTCCAATACCAGCAGAACAGGTAGCTTCTAGAGATAACAGTTCGGCACAGGTAGCACCTCCTGAGCCCGATCAAGCGCCACCTGCGGCACCCGCTGAATCACTCGACGACAAACCCATTGAGGGCATGCCTCAGGTTGCCGACCTTCCTGACTACATCGAGCCATCCTTCAACATCAGGATGCTCAGGCGGAAGCTCGAGGATCCTAAGATCACGACGAAGGAGGCCCAGAAGCTACTGATGGGACTACACTACAAGATGTGGCATCTTCCGGCCAGCGAACTGGTAATCTTCCTGGGACGTGGCAAGTTCTCAAAACATGTGATTGATTTAATACCAGGAACGATAGCCAAGTGCAAGATCTGCGCAGGATGGAGAAGGACGTTGACAAAGCCGAAATCAGCAGGAACCATCTTGGCAACACACTTCAATCATCGAGTACAGACAGATATATTTACACTTTGGGGTCGTATGTACGTTATCTTCGTGGACGAAGCTATTCACTGGGCGTGCTGCGACCATCTGATCACTAAGGACGCTGATACATGGCACCAAGTCTTTCTGAGATGTTGGGCACGTTATTTTGGACCACCAAAAATTATTGTGTCCGACCAGGAAGGTGCAGTGATTAGCGACTTCATCGGCAAAGCATGCGAGGCCTACGACATCGAACGCGACCTTCAAGGATCAGAAGGACATACCAGAACTGGCTTGGCTGAAAGGCGGCTCGGCCTCATCAAGCTCGCGGCTCTCAAGCTCTACTCGCAGGTGCAGAAGCAGGGCATTCGTAAGAGCCAGGATGATTGCGTAATTGAGGCGAGTTTGTGCTCCAACTCGGTTCTGGTCTATGGGAGTTCGACGCCGAATCAGGCCCTCTTGGGCTACGAGCCTCGCGACTTCTACCATCACGACAACACGGCGATCTCGGCGACAAGCGATGCGAAGGCTGGACTTCCGGACTCGATCGAGTCCCAGATCCGCCTCAGGCTGCACGCGAAGGAGGCCATCATCCAGGCAGTCATAGAGCACCGCATCGCGGAAGCGGCGAACACCAAGCCACAGCAGTATGCGCCGGAGACACTCAAACAGATCGAGGAGCCAGAGGCGAAGGTGGATCTCTGGAGGGAACCAACCTCCAAGGATCAGAGCGGATGGCGAGGCCCAGCGGAAATGGTCAAATGTATCAGCAAAGAGAATAAGGCGATCATCATCTGGCGTGGCCATCCGATGTTGGTTCCACTGCGACACGTTCGGCCTCATGTCGGTTTCGTGTGGCTTTCTCAGATCAGCACCACGACCAGCGACACCAGCAAGCAGCTCATCGCCTCACTTATGGACCAAGTCGAGGACCATGTTCTTGGACAGGTCTACACTTACGGCAGACAGTGGGACCAGAAGGCGCAGCAGTACATCAACGTACCCGAGGACCTGGAGGAGCGACCTCCTCGTATTCTAGCAGACGCTCGTCAGGCAGCTCAAGACATACTCAACTTGAGCATCGATGGAGTTCAGTTCGGTTACGGCGTGAGACACACCGAGCCGCTGATCAATGTGGATTACGGGCGCCTTATGCAGTGGACACAGCAGCTGCGGAATCAATATACTATTGCTGATATCAGGCCAGGCACCAAAGTTTCACTGGCTTCAAGAGGCAGTCATTCAGATAAGTGCTTCTTGGTGGCTTACCAGATTGCGGCACCTGACTACTTCAGGGATGATACTGCTCTTCCTGACTTAAGTCCGATGTGGAGCCCATCAACAATTCCATGGACTCCAGCACCGTTTGACGACGACAGTGTGATTTACATTCCAAGCCCGCAGTCACGGATTCCGCCAGCAGGACCAGGACTGAATAACACCACGATGTCATCACCACCATTGACATACAGCCCTGACCAGAGCATGGAGCAGCAGGCACCGACTCCGCCTCCTGCACCTTCACCTGGACCTCCTCCGGCTCCAGCAGTAAAGATCATGGAACCCAGGTCTCCTGAACTGGACAGATCGCGTTCAAGAGTAGAGCGGCATCTGACACCGCCGCCCACCTTCAAAGATGTGGCAGTATCACAGTCACCAGTTCGACCACCAGACGATCCGCCGGAACCTGGAGCAGCGAAGGTTAAAGCGGCAGCTTCACCAGAGCTGGATAGATCAAGATCACGAGCCTATGGACTACCACCAGAGTTTCCTCAACATCCAAGTCCGCCTCCAGCGAAGATACCGATCTCGGAAAGTCCAATGCCAGAAGTACAGATGGATTCAGCTCCAATGTCTACATCATCGAGTTCAACGGCGTCAGCAGCGGATAGATCAAGATCAAGGATTTTGGAACGTCCGACGACATTTCCATGGCCAGCACCTCCTCAGACCATCGAGAAGCAAGATTCTCAAGTGGCTTCAGCTGAACCGAAGTTCAAGTCACCTGAAAGCGTATCAAGTACCAGGTCGAGGACTCGTGCAGAGATAAAGCGGGTTGAGATCGACGAAACTCCCGAGAAGAAGCTTTTCGATCCTGAGTCACCTGTGGCAGACCCAGGCCAGCCTAGCGGCGAACCTCAAAATCAACAGCCAGTACTACCATTGTTGCATTCGCCTCCGACGCCGATGGATCATCAAGACGATAAGCGAGCACGAACTGGACCATCACCAGCATCACCGAGCTTACCATCGAGCTCAGCGGAATCATCAGAACCAGTACCGGCACCAGAAGCAGCAGACGCAGCAGCAGAGGCTACATTGGACCATACGCTTGAGTATCCAGATGGAGCAGCTGATCAAACTATTGAATATCCAGAAGGAGCAGCTGATGAGACCATCGAATATCCTGAAGGAGAAGCTCTCTTTTCGGTGGCACCTCCGTCATGGTATCAGTATTGTGTCTCAACTTCCAAGATCAATGAGATGCGGGACACCTCTCCATTTGACGACTTCGACCCGATGACGCATGCGGCAGAAGACGCCGGCAGAGTTCAGAGCTGGCTCACCTCAGCCAGGGCAGGCAATACAGCTTGGACAGCACAGGAATCGTTTCTGGTTATTCCAGGGCCCTGGCAGAAGGAGACTTGCTTTTGGTATGACATTCTTGCAGACGAATGCTTCTCGGTCACTCAAGAGGACTTCTTGACAGAGGACGACGTCATCAGGCACTGGGAGCACGTGGAGAAAGGAGACAGGAAAGAGATAGCATCCTTCGTATCCCATGAAGTGTTTACCCTGGACCTGGCAAAACACAGCACCAACACGATCGACGCAGTATGGGTACGCAAGTGGAAAACGAGACACCCACCAGAAGTCAAATCACGCATGTGTGGACGTGGCTTCATGGACGTACAACGCAAAGGAGTACATCGACATTCATCAACGGCATCAGCATTGTCACACCGGTTGGCCATCACTCTTGGAGCTCAGTACTACTGGGATTGCGAAGCTTTCGACGTTTCGACGGCATTCTTGCAGGGCTTACGCTTCCAGGAGATCGAGGCGAGGGCCAAGGAACTTGGACATGAATGCAAGAAGGTTCGGACAGTATGGCTACAACCTCCAGCCAACGTATGGCGACATCTACGGATGGTCGGATTCACGACGGTTGAGGACGTGGAGCGATCACTGTTCGTTCTATTGCTGAACAAGGCCATGTACGGATTGGTGGATGGACCGATTTTGTTTCAGATGGCTTTCCTACACTTTCTCTTGAGTGAGCTCAAGTTCTACAAGTCGCTGCACGATGACAACTTCCTGTACAAGTTTGACGAGACTGGAACAACTCTTGCCTGCATCATTGTATTACACGTTGATGACTTGTTAGTATTGGCAATGAAGAGTTTGATTTCCTGGGTGCAGCAACAAGTTGAGAGAAAGTTTGGCAAACTGAAACAGCATACGTTACCTTTCACATGGTGTGGGATTGTTCACGAGAAGATCAGAGCGGGACACTTCTTCCTGCACCAGAAGCCGTACCTGATTCGACTCAAGCCTATCACCTTGGTCGAGAAGACTGCGGACACGGCCGAGCTTTGCGATAAGGATCACAGCTCTTTTCGCTCATTGCTGATGAGCATGCTATGGCTGACCAAGACGAGGGGTGACATCCTTCAAGAGATTGTTCAACTCCAGACCGAGATGATCAACCCGAAGGGCATCCACGTCAAGCAGTTGAACAGCGTGCTGAAGCAGGCATTGGCTAATCAAGAAATGAATGGACTTCATTTCAGATATGTTGGACCACAGCGGCGACTGGTTCAAGTGACGGACAGCGGCCATATTACTAGCACTACCTGCTATCCACAGGAAGCGCGCATCGTTCTGTTGGCAAAGGACCATGCAGCACTACGCCACGGAAGTCAAGAACAATACTATGGAGAAGAAGCGCGAATTTTCGGTGGAGTGGCATGCCCATTGATTCTCAGCTCAAAGAAGTCTCAGAGAGTTTCATGGTCGACCTCTCATTCAGAGACGAACCCTGCGGTTTCTTGTGCGGCAATGGCAAACATTATAGCATCACGGATCACGGAGTTGGAGTACCTTCCAGTATTCGGCAAGACACCCACGGCACGCGACCTACTGGAAGTTCATCTACGTTCTCAGCACCTGATTCCAGTGGACGTGTGTACCGATGCGATGAACCTCTTCGAGCTCATATGTTTCTCCAAGTCACTACCAAATGATAAACACCATCGAGTTGGTATTTTAGCACTACGTGAAGATCGACTGACAAGGAGGATCAGAAATATCATTCATTTACCGACAACAGTGATGTTGGCAGATCAGCTGACCAAGAAGATGCTTTCGCCGATTTACATGCATTTCTTGACTACTGGTGAATGGAAGATTGAGCTTAAGGAAAGAAGCATTAGATTACGACGGGGAGTGCGACGTCCGGCTACGTATACCGAGCAGGACTTGAGGGACAACAACTACGAGGTAAGCTCTAACGACGTTGGCGAATCGTTGGAGCTGGACGATGACAAGATTTCCTTACTGGAGTTCCTCTCATGCTATGAAGAAGAAAATGACAACGATGATTGGAACAAGATGGATATCATACCCAAAGGTCTGTGACACCACGCTCCGACTACATAAGTTAGATTGAAGAGGGTGAAAGCGGACTCTGAATATCCAGAACATCGACATGTGAGAGAGACAGGGTCGTAGTAGCGATGTGAAATGATGATAGAGTGAAGTAGAGCAGAGGATGTGTGCTGTACAACACCTCGGCTCAAGGACTGAAAAGTCGAGTCCTCCTCCCCCTCCTCCCCCTCCCCCTCCCCCTCCCCCTCCCCCTCCCGCCATCGGGTTGCCTGAATCGCTGGCCGACGAGGGTCGGGTGCGGCTTTCGCCGCCGATCCCTCCTCTCGGTGCCGGACATCGCGGGGCGCCCAGCGCAGCTGGAGCACAGGCTTTCGGCCCGCCGCCGGCGTCGAGCGATTCTCGGTCACAACTGTATCTTCTCCTGGAGCACCTTGGGGTGCACGGTTTCCCCCGGGGCCGTAGGCGACCCGGGGAGGAGGAGGAGGAGGAGGAGGAGGAGGAGGAGGAGGAGGAGGAGGAGGAGGAGGAGGAGGAGGAGGGAGGAGCGAGGAGCGAGGAGCGAGGAGGGAGGAGGGAGGAGGTGGAGGTGGCGGAGGAGCAGGAGGATGAGGAGGATGAGGAGGAGGAGGAGGAGGAGGAGGAGGAGGAGGAGGACGGGTCGCCTAAGCCCTTCGGAGAAACCATAGACCTTCGGGAACTGCCCGAGAATCTCCAGGGCCTCCTCGCCCGCTCCGCAGCCGTCGAGCCTCACCTTCTCGACCTCGCTCTCGCGACCGCTGGCGAAGGCGCGCGCGCCGCTCAACACCTGTGCGCACCCGCCGTCGGCCAGGGCCGTGTTGTCCTGCACCTCCAGCAGCCGCAGCGCGCGCAACTGCGACAGGGCGCTCGCTAACGCCACCGCCGCGTCGGCGCCCAGGCCGCAGTTGCCGAGGTTCAGCTGCCACAGCCATGCCTGGGGGCCCGAGCTGGCCCCCTCGGCCAAACCGAGCGCTGCGAGGCCGCCAGCAATCGCCACGCCGCCAGCGTCGCCGAAGCCCGGGTTGTCGTGGATGCGCAGCTCCTCGAGGCCGAGCAACCTCCCCAGCGCGTCCGCCAGTGCCCGCGCCGAACCGAGGCCCAGGCCGCAGCTGTTGAGGTCCAACATCCGCAACCGCCCGCCGCCGCCGCCCGGGCCGGCGCAATCGTGGAGGCCTCGCCCGGAGATGCGGGCAAAGCTCCGCAGTCTCTGCGCCGAGTCGCGCCGCGGCCCGGGTGCGTCGTCGGGCCGCTGCCCGTGCTCCGGCGGAGGTGGCGCGCTGTCCTTGGTGCCGGCCCGCGAGCGGACTGCCCCGACAGCGGAGCCGAGGTCCGCCAGCCCGGCGGCGAGAGCCACCCCTCCTGCGTCCCCGAGGCCAGGGTTGTGGTGGATCCGGAGCCAGTCCATGCTGCGCAGCTGCCGCAGCACGCGCCCCAGCTCGCGAGCGGCGCCGGGGCCGATGCCGCAGTTCGGCATGCCCAGCCTCCGCAGGTGCGCGCACTGCCCCGCGAGCCCGGCCACGATGCCCGCGCAGCCGACGTCGCCGAGGCCCACGTTGTCGTGGAGGCGCAGCCAGTCTAGGCTGCGGAGCTGCCTGAACGCCTGCCCCAGCGCCTCCCCCGTGCGGGGGCCGAAGCCGCAGTCCTGGAGGTCCAGCTTCCTGATGGCGCCCGCGCTCGCCAGCCCAGCAGCCAGCTTCACGCCGCCAGCGTCGCCGATGTCTGGGTTGGAGTGGAGCTGCAGCTCGACCAGGCAGTGGAGCTGCGCCAGGGCCCCCCCCAGCTCGCCCGCCGCAGCTGGGCCCAGGCCGCAGCTCGAGAGGAACAGCTCCCGCAACCTCGCCTGGGGGCCCAACTGGGCCAGCCCGGCGGCGAGCGATGCGCCCCCACCGTCGCCGAGGCCAGGATTGCCGTCGAAATTCAGCTCCTCCAGGGTGCGCAACTGCCCCAGCACGCCGGCCAGCGCCCGCGCAGCGCTGGGCCCGAGGTTGCAGCCCGCGAGGCTAAGCCACCGCAGATTGAGGCCTGGACCGCCTAGCCGCAGCCCGCGAGCCAGCGCAGCGGAGCCGATGTCGCCGAGGCTCTGCTGGTTGTCCAGGCGTATGCCGTCCAGGCGGCTGAGCTGCGCAATCGCGGCTCCGATCACCTCGCCTGCGCAGCTGTCCAGGTGCCCGCAGACGTCCTGCTGCAGGTCCAGCGCGAGCGACCTGCTGATCCCCAGGAAGCGCACCACCAGACGCCCCAGGGCGTCCCGCTGCAGCAGGCGCCCCTTCGACCTCAGCAGCGCCCTGAGCTCGCATGCCGCCTCTGCCTGTGTCCTGGTGCGCTCGAAGAAGAGGCTGGCCTCTCCGAACTCCTGGACCGTCTTCAGCAGCTCCCCGGCAGTGCTCACGCTCCTCCGGGCGGTGTGGCCCCGCGGGGAGGCAACGACCTGGAGCCGCGCCCCCTCCCGGATCTCCGCCTGCCGCTCGCGCAGCCGGCCCGAGCCCGTCGTGGCGAGGCTGCCGTCCTGGCACCGCAGGCCGAGCTCCGCCAGCCAGCCGTCGTAGGACCCCTTGCACCTGTGGAAGTAGAGGTCCTCGCACTCCGGGAAGGCCACCTCGACCTGCGCCCCGACGTGCTCGCCCTGCTCCAGGGCCAGGGCCATGCGGCGGGCCCGCTGCGCAGCCGCTCCCTCTGCGGCGGTGCCCGCGCCCTCCAGCTCCCCGGCGGCGCGCTGGAGCACCCTGCCGCGGGCGTGGCGGATGCTCTCCTTCACCCTCAGGGCCTCGGCCACGCGCTCCTTGAAGACGTCGTCGATGGTGAACTCCTCGTCGGGGTACTGGTACACTGCCCTGAACATGTCCGGGAGCTGACGCTGGATGGTGGAGAGGACGAGGCTCCCCTCCTGTGGCGTGACCTGCGCTGCGCTCAGCGCCGCCTCCCTGATCTCAGGGCTGACGTGTTCGAAGGACTCGTACAAGCGGAACAGCGAGCCGTCCAACACCATCCTCCACAAGCCGTTCGCCTCGCTCAGGAAGCGCTGGCATTCTCTCGTCAGGCCCTCGCACATGCCCTCGATCAGCACCCTCCTCTTCGCCAGAACACGGTCCATGGTCGTGTTCGTGAGGTTGATGTTGGGGCGCACGTGCACAACGAGCGTCGAGCCCTGCACCGTGGTGGCCATCGCCTGCAGGCTGGTCAGGGGCCCGAATAGCACCTCGGCCTCTCCAGGGTACTGGGAGAGATCGCTCAGGTCGGCACCCCTGTCCACCATTCCCATCTCCATCTGCAGGACGGTGGCCACTCCAGTGCCCGCGTAGCTGGTGGCCACGGCCCTGTTCGTAGTGGTGCTCAGGAAGCCGCACTCTATGCCGCCGCACACCCCGTCCGCGTTGGGTGTGGTGAAGGAGTCCGGCAACCTGCCGTCCTTGAAGCCCCGGAAGACCGCCGTCGTCCGTGTCCTCTTGCCGAGCTTCACGACCGCGGAACTGATCGCGTGGATCGTCGTCACATAGCGGTTGGAGCAGCACAAATTGGCGAACTCGCTCACCATCTTGGTCGGCTGCTGCATGTTCAACGCGCCTCCTCGCAGGACGGCGTTGTACTTCTGGAACATGGGTCCGGTATACAAGCGAGCGGCATAGAACTCGGCCCAAATCAAGGGCACCTCGCGTATCTTCTGGAGCTCTCCGTTCACCCCTTCGAACATCGTTTGATTATCTTCTGGGGTGAGCGGCGCTCGTGGGTTCTTGCACTTGTCGGGCTTCTCGTGTGGCCAGTCCCCAGGGAGGTCCAACGACACCCTGTCCCCCGATTGCAGAACGATCTCGACTGGCGGCTGGGGCTGATGCAGGTACACGAACGCCCACTCCACGGCGGAAGTGGTCGTCACGCCGTAGTTGCTCGTCGTGAACGGCACGTGGGAATCCTCGTGGAGACAATGCTCGCGCTCTATGGCGGGGACGGGGTTGGCTTCGGGGCTCCCGACCATCCCCTCCAGGCCAGCGAAGAACTTGGACAGGTCCGCGAAGAAGAGCTCGAACCCCGCGTCGTCTGCAAACTTCGCCTGCAAGCCGCTCGCGGTCGGCCGGGCAGCCTGCAAGACGAAACCAGGACGGGGAGAAAGCCGGACCTGGACAAAACTGGGCGTCGCTTACTTCAGGGGCCCTAAAAGGGCCCCTTTTCTGCAGCCCTCGCTGCCCCCCCAATTCGGGCGGCGCGGAGAGGGGGGTAGGGGGAGGGGGGAAAGCTTCTTAGAAGCACCCCTGCTTCTGAAACGGCGCCGGCGCCTTCTAATAAGCAGCCTCCTGCTAAGAAGCCTTCCCCCCTCCCCCTACCTCCCTCTGCGCGTGGCCGACATTTATCGCCCCTCCATGACGCGACGCCCAACAAATCGAGGACCTCTGAAATCCGGCGGTGCCCCGCGGCTCTCAAGGACGCATCGGGCGCCGCCGCCCTTCCAGGGCGCTCCGGAACGCTCTGCCTCCTCCTCCTCCTCCTCCTCCTCCTCCTCCTCTTCGTCCTCCTCCTCCTCCTGCTGCTCCTCCTCCTCTTGCTCCTCCTCCTCCTCCTCCTCCTCCTCCGCTTCCTCCTCCTCTCCCTCCTCCTCCTCCTCCTCCTCCTCCTCCTCCTCCTCCTCCTCCTCCTCCTCCTCCTCCTCCTCTTGCTGCTCCTCCTGCCCCTCCTCCTCCTCCTCCTCCTCCTCCTTCTCCTCTTGCTGCCGATGCCTGGATGGAGATGGGGAGGGCCCATTTTTGTTGACGGATCGGCCTAGCATACGAAATTCTCAGCTTGTCGTCGAGCAGGCTGGGCAGCTATGCAAGTCAACAGAGCAGGACAGTTTGTTGCCTGCCTCGGGGATAGGGCCCTGACCAGTGGGCGCGGGATGGGGAAAATTACGCGTTTCACAAGCTGGCCAGACTTAGTGTACCCCCGTGTGACGGCGACGACCGCGTTCCGCTGGAAGTCTGCAATCATTGTGCTGGTTCTGTTGCGTGCGCCACCGCCTCGTCCACCGCCCTTTGTCCTGACAACAGTCGCCATCACATGTGGAACATCTGGTGGCTCAAAAAAGGTGACTCAACCACTGTTGTGAAAGTGAAGGCACACTGAGCTCTGCAGGAAGCGTCGTCCCTCGAAGATCTGTGGATTCTCCGAGGGAATCGCCTGGCCGATGAGTGGGCTCGGAGAGGGGCACAGCTGTGAGACATTGCCGAGGAGCAAGAGCTTGTTGCCGAGGGTTGCGCGAGGCGTGTGGTGCACGCAGCCGAGTGGCCAGGCAGACTGCAGTGCTGGCGCCGTGGTAGAGGATTCGGGGACTCGGAATGGGTGGGTGGGACCTCGGAGGCTGTGCTCGACCTGGAAGGGATCCAAGTTCCACAGGACTCCTCCTCCTCCTCCTCCTCCTCCTCCTCCTCCTCTTCTCCCTCCTGCTCGACCTGGAAGGGATCCAAGCTCCACAGGATGTTGCCGACGAGTCCTGCGCGCAGCTGGAGCCGCGAGCGCGGGAGGGCCACCCTCGCGCGCCTCTGCGGCGAGGCTCCGCCCTCCTCTGCTGTCTCCTCGGCCTCTCCGCCGGATCCGCCCTGCTGCTCTGGATTCGAGAGAGTGAGCTGCCAAACTTGGGAGGCTTTCGGAGGCTTCGGTGATGGGGCAGGGGTCCCCGTGCTGCTCTGCACTTCGTGCGGTGCGGGTGCCCGGCACAGCCACAGGCCCGGGAAGGGTCCAGCTGGGCCCTGCCTGGGACCACGGCATGCGCGGCTGGCCGCTCAGCGGCCTAGGCTCAGGAGAGGCCTGCGCCCCAACTCGACGGCGTCCCCTCCCCCGAAGCTCGGAGACCTGGCTGAGCCGTCGGTGGAGGCCCGAGCTTCGTGGGGAGGGAGGTTAGTTTTCTTTGAGGCCTCGGAGCGGAGTGCTGAGCCCATCTCGTCGTATGGGTTGGATATCCCCGAGGCCCTTGGTATGTACAGAGTGGCGAAATTGCACGGGTTTGTCGATGGCAGTGAGGCGGTCGAGTTTTGCCGTGAAGAGACGCATCTAGAGGACGAGGCTCGGCTCCTAGCTGGCAGGAGTGATGGACCCGCGGAACCAGACTGCTAAGTAGTTGGTTCGGCGGATGCTAGGAATTTCTTCCAAGGTTCCAAAGCCCAATTGCCTCCTCCTCCTCCTCCTCCTCCTCCTCCTCCCCCTCCTCCTCCTCCTCCTCCTCCTCCTCCTCCGCTTCTTCCTCCTCCTGCTCCTCCTCCTCCTCCTCCTTCCTTCACCCTCCTTCTTCTCCCCTCCTCCTCCTCCGCCTCCTCCTCCTCAGCCTCCTCCACCCTCCTTCTCCTCCTTCTCCTCCTTCTCCTCCTTCTCCTCCTCCTCCTCCCCCTCCTCCTTTCCTCCCCCTCCAGTGACTCAATATGAATACTACTCCCCTCTCTCTCTCTCTCTCCTGATGACGTCCGGAATATATTCATTCGTCCTCCTCCGCGTGCTGTTTTTACACACACACACAAGATCCAGGAAACTGAGCTCTCGCTTGTTTTTGTTTGAAAATGCTGTTCCCGCTGAAGCGCTGGCCTCATTGTCGGGCTTCCGCTCGTTCCGAATCGTGCTCCCACTGGCCTCTCGGAGGTCTCTGGAAGCCTGGCAGCGCTGGCCTCATTTCCGTGCTTCCGCTCGTTCCGAATTGTGCTCCCGCTGCAGCGCTGGCGCCATGATCTCCAGGGCCACCATGCCACGGCATGATTCTCTGTCCTTCCAACTAGGCCCCAACGTCTAGAAAATGCCCCCCGGGAAAAACATCGGAAATGATTACAAATGCGATGCCGATTCGTTCATTTTGTGGGCCGCAGAAGCCCCCCCCATCTTGGGGCGTTGCCACGCCATGCTATGTCATGCTACGCGTTGATCTTCAACACCATGATGTGCCATGCAATGCGATGCCATGCTACGACATCCGACCGTGCGAATAGAAAAGATATCGAAGCCATGGTAAGGGATGGGAGAAGGAGGGGTAGGACGTCAGATATGACGCGAGCGCACCTAGCTTGCCCTCCTCCCCTTTCCCTCCTCCCCTTCTCCTGCTCCCCCTCCTTCCCCTCCCCCTCCTTCCCCTCCCCCTCCTTCCCCTCCCCCTCCTTCCCCTCCCCTTCTCCTGCTTTTCGCCTGAGACTTCCTCACCAACTACGACTCTGAAGCTCAAAAAGTGGCAACAGTTTCACAAATGGTGCGGGTGGTTTTCAAAATGCGGCTCTCGCCTTAGCGCCGCGCACATTCGTTTTTTTTTTACATGTGCAAGAGCTTCACGGATTGAGGGCGGGTCGTTTTCAACATGTGGCTCTCGCCTTAGCGCCGCGCGCATTCGATTTAACAATTTCCAAGGGTTTTCAACATGTGGCTCTCGCCTAGGCGACGCTCGCATTGAATTTAACATGTTACAAGAGCTTCACGGATTGAGGGCGGGCCGTTTTCAAAATGTGGCTCTCGCCTGAGAGTCGCGCACATTCGTTTTAAGAACTTGCAAGAGCTTCACCGATTGAGGGTGGTTCCTTTTCAAAATGTGGTTTTCGCCTGAGCGCCGCGCACAGTCGTTTCAAACAGTTGGAAGAGTTTCACGGATTCCCATGATCAGCGTACCAGAAATGGTGCTTTGGAAGGATTCAGGATTATGCGGGCGCAACAATCATGTTGATTCCCGGTGTTGAAGTCCCAAAAATGGCGTCCTGGCACGATTCCGGATCGTCCAGACGCAGCAGTCAGCTTGATCCGTGGCGTTGAAATCATGGGAACAATGCTCTGGCATGCTTGAGGGTCTTCAAACGGTTGTCTTCCAACGAGGCAATTCACTCAATGGAAGTGAGCCGCTGTTGGGGCCTATGAAGACGGAGCTTGGAGGGAGGGTGAATTCCAACATCGTTGATGACTCTTGGGCTTACACTGGTCCTCCTCCTCCTCCTCTTCCTCCTCCTCCTCCTCCTCCTCCCCTCCTACCCCTCCTCTCCTTCCCCTGCTCCCCCTCCCCCTCTTCCACAATTGATGCTACTCTCCTATCTCACCTGGTGGCGTCCGGGGATTGTTCGGCCCCCCTGCACGCATGGGTTTTTACGTTCAGGATTCCAGGGAATTGGGTTTTCGCTGGTTTGTTTCAAAATGCTGCTCTCGCTGAAGTGCCGGCTTCATTTTCGGGCTACCTCTCGTTCCGAATCGTGCTTCCGCTGCAAAGCTGGCCTCATTTCCGCGCTCCCGCTCGTTCCGAATCGTGCTCCCGCTGTAGCGCTGGCGTCATTATTTCCACCGCCATGGTTTTCTGTCCTTCCAACTAGGCCCCAACATCTAGACAATGCCCCCCCCCCCCCCCGAAAAACCAGCGGAAGTGATTGCATATTCGGTGCCGATTCCTTCATTTTCGGGGCCGCAGAAGCCCTCCCCACTTTGGGGCGTCGCCAAGCCATGCTATGTCAGGCTACGCGTCCTCATTCCCGCGCTTCTGCGCTTGGGCTGTTGTTCAGAACGGCACTCTCGCACAACCGCTGGCTTCATTTTCGGGCTGCCGCTCGTTCCGGATCCCGCTGCAGCGCGGGCCTCATTTCCGCGCTACCGCTCGTTCGGAATCGTGCTCCCGCTGCAGCGCTGGCGTCAGTATCTCCAGCGCCATGCCACGGCATGGTTCTCGGTCCTTGCAACTAGGCCCCCAACATCAACCAAAAAAGCCATCCCCCCCGAAAAACCATCGGAAAGGATTACACATTCGCTATCGATGCCTTGATTTTCTGGCCCGCAGAAGCTCCCCTCCCCCACACTTTGGAGCGCCGCCACGCCATGCCATGTCAGACCACGCGTCCTCATTTCAGCGCTTCCGCGCTCTTCTAGTAACAAATTGCTGCTCTTGCCGAAGCGCCGGCCTCATGGTCGGGCTACCGCCGCTCCGAAGCAAGCTCCCGCTGCAACGCTGGCGTCAATTTCAGCGCTTCCGCTCGTTCCGAATCCTCCTCCTCCTCTTCCTCCTCTTTCTCCTCTTCCTCCTCCTCCTCCTCCTCCTCCTCCTCCTCCTCCTCCTCCTCCTCCTCCTCCTCCCTCCTCCTCGGTCCCCCCCTCCCTCCTCCCGCTGCGGCGCCGGCGTCCTAACCTCCAGTGCCATGCCACGGCATGGCTCTCGGTCCTTCCAAGTAGGCCCCGCCCCCACTTTGGGGCGTCGCCACGCCATGCTATGTCAGGCTACGCGTTGATCTTCAGCACCATGCTATGCCATGTAATGCTATGCCATGCTGCGACATCCGACTGCGCGAATAGAGGGGAGATCTACGCCATGGTAAGGGATGGGAGGTGACGCGAGCGCACCTAGCTTGTCCAGTCCCCCTCCCTCGCCTACCCCTC
>CAUYUJ010008416.1:29966-40407 GCA_963575745.1 Prorocentrum cordatum
TTTCACAAGGGCCAGAGCTCGTTGATCGGGAGCTGGCAGACACCTGCGTTGTTCTCCTCTTCCTCGTCCTCGTTCTCCTCCTCCTCCTCCTCCTCCTCCTCCTCCTCTTCCTCCTCTTTCCTCCTCCTCCTCCTCCTCCTCCTCCTCCTCCTCCTCCTCCTCCTCCTCCTCGGTCCCCCCCTCCCTCCCGGAAGTGTTCTGGAGCGCTCTGGAACGGCCTGGCCCGGTCCGGGCCCCGCCCGAGCCTGGCTCAGCCCGCGCAGCCCCTCCCAGATGCACTCTGCCAGGGCGTCGGCCACGGACTCGTCGCTCGTGAGGAGGCTCCGGATCCCGTCCCTGCTGCAGCTCCTCGCATCGGGGGCGACGACAAGAGGGGGGATTGGGCATGGTCCATGGGGGGGGGGGGAAGGCATCTACCCCCCCCCCCTCGCCCGTGGATGGCCGATAGGGGGCCCGGATGGCCCCCGGCCCGCCGGAACAAGGGGCGGCTCCGCTGTCGGGGGCCCACTCGCCGATCTGTCGACGACGTGTCGCCGACGCCAGGCCGGTGCGATCCCCCCCTCCGTGCCAGTCCGCCCCCCCTCCCCTCTCCATCGCTGCCCCCCCTGACTCTGGATCCGCCCTACTTTGGGGAAACTCGTAAGGCTTGGAATTCCCGCCTTACTTTTCAAGCCCCGCTGATGCCACCGTCCGCCCTGCTTTTCTGTGGCTGCTTCCGCCCTGCTTCTGTAGATTTCCGCCCTCTTTTATGTTGGGCGCAGGAATGTCAGCCCTACTTTTTCGGCTTCTTATCGGTGGATTCCCGACGCAGTTTTAAGTTGGGAAAAAGGCCAAAAAGTAGAGCGGATCTGGAGTCAGGGCATCCCCCCCTCCGTGCCAGTCCGCCCCCCTCCCCCCTCCGTTAGAGCAGGGGATCAATCGCATAATCGATTTACCCCGAAATTGATTTACCGCCGCACCAAGACGGGAAAAAGTAGCACCTTCGCGGGCTGCTGCGTATTCCTTCGGCGATTCGACGAACAAACCCACTTGGGGGGTAGATCAATTCTGCATTTGTTCTCCTACTCGATCCATCGCTGCCCCGCGCCGGCGGCTGGCGGGGCCGGGAGGAGAGGGGGCCCCCCAGGGCGCGGTGGGCGGCGCCCCTCCGCGGCGGCACGGCCGCACAAGCAGGGGCCCCTCTCTCTCTCTCTCTGCGGCGCGCCCCACGAGAGGGGGGGGCGGCGGGCACGAGGGGGGGAGGGAGGGGCAGGCCTCGCCAGGAGGGGCTCCGCGAGGGCCCCCGGCCTCTGCGGAGGACCTCTGTGGGCCTCCTCTCCGATCGGGGATCGGCGGGGCCCCCCTTCAGCGAGGCGCCTGCTCGCGAAGCCTGCGGGGGCTCCCCACGGGTGCGCGCGGCACCGCGTTCTCCGAGTGCACTGGGGGGCGGAATCCCTGATTAATAACCTCCAGCAACCACCGAGGGTCTCTGGCGAGACGCACGCCGATCGGCGAAAGCCAAAATGTCGCGGGAAGCCGTGCAGCGTTCCTCGGTCGCGTGACTCCGTGCCGATGGCAGCACGACTTTCTCATCGCCCGCGTCCGCTGTGCAAGCCGACTCCGATCCCGGTGTCAGGCCCGAGCCCGGGCGCAAGGTCGTCACGCTCCACACCACGTCGGCCCGGGCAGGGCGGGCGCGCACGCCAGCCTGGCGCCCAGGACTGGCCTGGGCGCGGGGTTCTCTCGGGTGTGGTTTCACCGGCCCCATACCCCCACCCTCATCCCCATTCAGACCCCCACCACCTCACCACCCCAGCCGGGGGTACCCCCCTCGAAGCCCGAAGGCAACGGCCTGTATCCCCATCTGGGGGGACGAATCGGCCAGTGGGCCCCAGGCCACGAAGTTGGGAGGGGGGTCGGAGGAGCGATGCTCAGGGAGTGCGTTAGCCCGCTATCGGCGGCGAGCGAGGGGTGGCAGCGAGACGAAGGAGGCCTTCTCAGAAAACGGCGGGGAGTCTCCGTGCCCTCCGGCCTTCTGAACATGCTTCTGCGTCTTCAGGGAAGGCTCAGAGAAGTGTTTTAGAAGGCCCGAGGAGGCCCGCCCCTCCTCAATTCCCTCCCCAATCAGGAGGAGAAAAAACACACAGACACAATTAATCGTCGATTCCCCAAGAAAATATGGGCAATGGGGGGGCAGACAGACACCCAGAGAATATGGGAAAATATGGGGAATCCTTTTTATTTGTGTGTATGTATTTGTGTCCCAGGGCCCCTTCACCCAAGAGCGCCGCCCACACTATAGGTGTTTATACACCGCTCGGCTCCGCCGCCCGCACGCCGCCCGTGCCGGCCCTCCATTGTGCCGCCGGCGTCGCACGGGAGGGCCTCGGTGGACGCGCACACGCTGGCGCGAGCACACGCGCGAACAGTTAGGTGCGCGGGACAAGCGCGAAGACACTTGGGCTCCTTCCTCCCCAGAGGCGGGACGGCGTAATGCCCCAGCCCCCCTCGGCGCGTCGCCCGGCTCGTCCTCTGTCGCGCTCCCGTGGCTTGTTCCCTGGCGCTCCCCCTGTTCGTTCCGCAGCGCGTCCCTTGCCATGTCACCTCCTCCTCCTCCTCCTCCTCCTCCTCCTCCTCCTCCTCCTCCCACGCTGGGCTGTGGGAAGGTGCTGGGCGCCGATCAGAGGAGGGCGGGCTGGTTGGGAGCGGGGGCCGCCACGAAGGGAGCGGGTCTTTGAGGGAGAGGGGCCCCGAGGTGTTTCGCTGTTCGTGTTCTCCCAATCTGGCCCTCCACGGGTCCCAGGACGGGCAGCAAACGGCTCGGGGCGAACGGCGGTGGGCAAACCTCCCTTTAGCAAACCTCCCCTTAGTGAAAACGGCCCAGGGCCGAAACCGACGCACCTGGACCCGCAAAAATGACGGCCGCGACGCCCTCTCGCGAACCGAAAACGGCCAGTTCCTTCATCGACGTCAGGGTAGGAAGTCCATCAACCTCCGAGACGAACCCGGTCCTTGTGGGCAGGACCGCCCCGGAGGCTCCGGGCGTCGCAGGTCTCTTTCGAGCTCCAGTCTGGAGCCCCATCGGGCCCCCCGGAGGCCCGTGATGGGGTGCTCTGGAGGCCGCGGGGGCCTCACACGTTCACCCCCCGCCCAGTGCAGCGCTTCGAGGCCACATAGGAAGCGCCACCGAAGAAGATATGCACAACCGCGGTGCTCACAATTGCATACTGTGGGTCCTTCGCCAAGGTAGTGCTTGTGGGCGGCGGGAGCTGCGGGTCGATCCGCGTGGGAGATCGGCCCAACCTCGCGCGAACCGCTGATCCCAAAGCACCTCTAGCAACGCCCAATCCCTGAAACCCGACGGCGCGAAACAGTTGAAGCATCGTAGAAAATCAGGACCGAAGCCCCAGACCCCATCAATCTGCGCCACGTCTCCAGCTGGATCGATCCGTGAGGGCCGACGCGGGGCAGCGATGGGGGGGGGAAGGGGGCTGGCACTGGGCACGCGCGTTGCACTGCTCGCAGGGTATAGCCGCTCGCAGGTGGCCTGGATCCGCCATGGGGGGCTTCACGCTGCCCTGCGCCGCGGCAGACCCGTGTTTTTTTTCGGGCGTCTGCGGGTAAGGCCTGGCGCCCCGGCATTTTGCTGGGCTGCAAGTGCCTGAGCTTCCCTGGACGCCCTCAGCTTGCCAGCTCTTCCGCGCAGCCTGCCGCTGCTTGGTGAGTGGGCCGGCCGGCCTGCGGCGCGTTCAGTAGCCAATTAGGCCGCTTCCGTGTCCCGGAGCGCTTCTGACTCCGCTGGCGCTCTCGCTGGCGGACGCGACCGAAAAAGCAAGGCCTGGCGCCAAAGGGGGGGGGAGGCATCGACCCGGAAGGACGGGCGGCGCGTCGCCGAGAGAGAGCGGCGGGCAGGCCCCCGACGGCGGAGCCGCGCCTTCCTCGGGGCGCGCCGGGGCGGTCGGGGCCCCCAGCGGCGATCCAAGAGGAAGAAGAGGAGGAGAAGGAGGAGGAGAAAGAGGAGAGGAACGAGAATGGGGAGGAGGGCGGACGGACGGAGGAGGGAGGAGGGAGGGGGGAGGCATCGACCCGGAAGGACGGGCGGCGCGTCGCCGAGAGAGCGGCGAGCAAGGCCACCGACGGCGGAGCCGCGCCTCCCTCGGGGCGCGCCGGGGCCGTCGGGGCCCCCAGCGGCGATCCATGGGCAAAGGGGGGGGTCGATGCTTCCCCCCCCCCCCATACCCATCGGCTGCCCATCCCCCCTAATGCGGGATGACGATTCATAAAAAAATGGGAGAGAACGATTGAAACATAGTTTTCTGTTATTTCTGCACAATTTTCTGACTGGAGGAGAACGATGTAAAACATAGTTTTCCAGCACGCGGCCGGTTTTTTCTAATCGTCATCCGGGGCGCCGCCGCGTGAACACGACCCCCGGGCATTTATTAATCGTCATCCTCCATTATCATTGCCCCCGAGATAGAAGGAAAATTCGCGCGCGGATGCCCGCGCAGACGGCCCCGCTTCGGTTCCTTCGCGCACGTGCTGCCGACCTTGCCAAGTCCTGCAACACATGTCCAAGGGCGGGCGTGGGTCCCCAGCCCTGACTCCAGATCCGCCCGACTTTGGCTTTCTTTTCAACTTAAAATTGCGTCGGACATCCGCGTATAGGAAGCCGAACAAGTAGGACGGAAATTTCGGCACCCAACATAAGATAGGGCGGACATCCACAGAAGCAGGGCGGAAACAGCCACAGAAAAGTAGGGCGGAAACTGGCATCAGCGGGGCTTGAAAAGTAAGGCGGAAATTCCAAGCCCCACTTACGAATTTCCCCAAAGTAGGGCGGATCCGGAGTCAGGGCATGCCCATCGGCTGCCCATCCCCCCGATCGTTGCCCCCGAGATAAAGAGCCATTGGATGAGGAAGCCAGGGTCTGGAAGCCGGCGGGATACCAGCCGAGGCTTGGCCGTGGGCATCGCCGCTAGCCCCATCCGATAAATAAGGGGTCATACAGATTCTGAAGTCGCGTGGGCACATTGCCGAACGCGCCGACCGTACACTTGACGCAGGCGACGAGAAGTCTCACTGCACCAACCTTGCAGACGTGCTGCAGCGAATTTTTCCGTGGATTTCTGCCATCGCAAAACCCCGAAACGGCGAATGAAAAACGGTATGAATTTCGCGTGAATGTTTGTAAGTCTTCATTCCTGGCCAAAACAATCCGCACGAAATTCACCTCGAAATCCGGAACGAAATTCTCCAGGACACTCCAGGCCCATCCTGTCGTTTTCCAAGCGAAGTCCGCTCTGCGATGTTGGCGCCACGAGAGGTCGTGCGACGAAAAAGACGGTGATCTTACGAGGGAAACCATACCGCCCTGACTCCGGATCCGCCCTACTTTGGGGAAAATCGTAAGTAAGGCTTGGAACTTCCGCCTTACTTTTTCAAGCCCCGCTGATGCCAATTTCCGCCCTACTTTTCTGTTGCTGCTTCCGCCCTGCTTCTGTGGATTTCCGCCCTATTTAATGTTGGGTGCCGAAATTTCCGCCCTACTTTTTCGGCTTCTTATAGGTGGATCTCCGACGCCATGTTAAGTTGGAAAAAAGCCAACGTATGGCGGATCTGGAGTCAGGGCGACCTTGCGCCACGGCGTACGCGGCCCGCCGGCGCGGCACACCGCGGAGAAGCGGGCGCCTTCGCGCGACCGCACGCGGGAAGCTCGCGCGCGAGTGTCCGCGCAGACGACGCCGCTTTGGTTCCTTCGCTCACGTGCTGCCGACCTTGCCCTGACTCCAGATCCGTCCTACTTTGGCTTCTTTTTTTGTCCAATTTAAAACTGCGTCGGGAATCCACCTATAAGAAGCCGAAAAAGTAGGGCGGACATTTCTGCACCCAACATAAAATAGGGCGGACATCCACGGAAGCAGGGCGGAAGCAGCCACAGAAGAGCAGGGCGGAAATTGGCCTCAGCGGGGCTTGAAAAGTAGGGCGGGAACTCCAAGCCCCACTTGCGAATTTCCCAAAGTAGGGCGGATCCGGAGTCAGGGTGGGGGGGGACCTTCTCTGAGCCTTCGAAGGAGGCCCGCCCCTCCTCACTTCCACACCGGGGCTCGCCGCCGAATTGAAGCACCCACTGCTCGCAAAGGCTGCTCGCAAATGGCCGGAGTCCGTCGCGGGGGATTCACGCTCCACGACATGTGGGAAGACCTTTGTTGTTGCGGACGCTTGCGAGTAGGCGCTTTGCGAGTATACTTCGCGAGCATGCTTGGGTCCCCAGGGCCGTGGCGGAGTGAGACGTCTCCGTGGGGCACCCGCTGGCGCGTCGGTCTCTGCTTCTGGAGGGGGCCTCCATCGCCAGCCTCTCGGGGTCGGAGCGTTTTTTTTTGTTGACGGAGCAACAAGGGCCGTCGAAACGCGGCCTGGGGCGCACAGATCCCCTGACGCACGGCAGCAGCCGAACGTCATATGCACACGATGGTACGTGTCTTCAAGCCAAGCACAGCCTCCAGCTTGCCGCCATCATCATCGCCGAACTACCGGGGCACCCACAAAAGGGTGGACATCAAGAGAGGGAGGGCGCCTCTCGGGGTCGGAGCGGGGGTCTCTCATGGACACGCAAGCTGCTGTGGCCAACCGTCGACGAGAAGCTTGCCTCAACTCGCTCGACTGTGTTTGAGCAAGAGGTTCCCCAAGTGCTGTCGAGGCAGTCGGGGACACACGTGGCTCGTTCCAGAAGCCCTGAACCGAACAAGACCATGCCATCATATCCATCAGGGCGCACGGGTTGACTTCCGACGGCTTCCGCCGGCGGCGTCGCCCTTGTGTCAAATCCGCTGGCCTTCCGCCGAGGAGGAGATGCCAACGACCTCGAGCACTCGACTGCGAGGCCACGTCTGAACCCCCTGAGTGTCGTCGGGGCAATTGGAGTCGCCCCTCTTGGGAGGAGTAGGAGGAGGAGGAGGAGGAGGAGGAGGAAGAGGAGGAGGAGGAGGAGGACGAGGAGGAGGAGGAGGAGGAGGAGCAATCGGAGTCGCCCCTCTTGGGGGTGCCCTCGAGCGGTTGGCGCCCCGCGGTCCTCCCCAGAGACAGGAAGAACGCCAGCGGCAGGCCTTGGGGGGCACCTCGCAGTACGCACCGGGTCGCCTGGTCGGCCAAGGGGCTCGATGTTCAGTCACCGCACTACAGGGTTAGGTCGGGCCTGTCCTCCTACAGGCGGATTTTGGAGGACAAATGAAACGTATCCCAAATATGTATGCAAAAACAGTCAACAAGTGTAGAAGCATCTTCCCCAGACTACCCTTTTCTTCGACTATTTTTGAAAATTCCTCCTGTAGAGGGACACGCCCGACTGAACTGTAAGGAGGGACGCCACACAAGGAACGAGCACGCCTTGCTGGCCACGGCGAGCCTCGGCCACGAGGAGGCTTCCCGACCCTCAGCTGGGAGGCACGGCCCGAACAGGATCCCGAGCCCCTCGTGAGCCCCAAGCTTATAGCTGCCCCGATACGCAGCACGCAACACGTAGCGTTTTGAGACGGAGCTCGACACGTCGACTGGGACGCACAGAGACATACCAATACTATATATCCGCCTCGGAGGCGCGCGTCCAACCCGAACATATAGTGTACCCATCTTGTTGTATACAGTTTCCCGAGCGGTGTGGCCAGAAAGCGCCCGCCACGACGCATATACTATAAGATTTCTCGGTGCGCGCGGCGCCCCTGCGGGGGCGACGAACACATAGTATAAGTATGTTGGGGTGACGCCGATAGACTGATGACGTTGGTCTGACGCGATACGTTCGCCAAAACGTGGGCCCATACGTTGAGCCAACACGCAACGTATTGGCACGGAGATTAATATGCGCGTGATACGTGTGGCGTATCAAAACGGGCGTATGGAGGCAGCTAAGGCCCCGAGTGGTCCTTGCTCCAGCGTCATTGCTGTATACACGCCCCAACTTCACAAGATGCGGGGCGCGGGATCGTCTACGGGTAAAATCGGAAATGGGCACGGAAAGAATGGGGACGAGGACTGACAGATGTTCCTGTCCATTTCGAGCATTACTCGCTGTCGGTGCCGTCGCAGGCGTTGTCCATCTGAGACAGAAGGCCGCCTGACCAACAGTGGCCGCTGTCGGTTTCGGACAACATCTGCTGTTGGGCATCGTGCTCATTTCCCGGGGCTCTGAACTGGCTATGGGGCCCCCGAAACTCAGTCAGGAGAGGGATGAAGCCACATCCGATCAAAATCTGTCCCCGGACCCCTCCCAGGGTCCATCCTGCGCCATTTTTCGCCCCGGATCCGTTCCTGACGTCCCCCGGGGCCCGAAGACAGCCCCCGGGGACTGAAGAAGGCCAGAACCTTCCCTCGGACTCCAAAGCCTCGAACCTGCCCCCCCACTTGCCTGCTCGATGGAGCCAGTGCTGGGCCACCTCGGACCCCCAGCCGACTCCACATCGTGCCCATTGTCTCCGTGCCGATTTCGGGCGTCCAGAGTTGGCGGCGCGCCAGGGGGCAGGGGGAGGGGGAGAGGCTTCTCAGAAGCACCCCTGCTTCTCAGAAGGCGCTGGCCTGACATCTACAGTTAGGTCGGGCATGTCCTCCTACAGGCGGATTTGGGAAGAGAAACACAAGCTGGCCAAACAAAAACTCAAAATAGGCAAACATGGTAGAAACATCGTCCCCAGACTACTCCGAGTTTCTTAATGAGCGTCGGGGGGCGTCACCCCCGCCGACAACCCCACATCGACCCCCGTCGCGGGCAGCCACCGCGCGCCGCAGGCGCTCCGACCCCCCCCGTCGCGGCGCGATGACGGGGCGAGGTTGACCCCCGTCGGGGGGGCACCCCCCCACGCGTATCAAGGAGCCCGGAATCTGTTTTTCTACCTTGAACACGCGCCCCGTAGAGGGACGTGCCCGACTTCACTCGAAGTTTTGCATCCCGAGCCGCTTCCTGACGGCCCCGAGGCCCGGGCGAAGGCCCCGCGGAGGCCGAGCGCAGCAGAGACCACCCCCCGTCGCGCTTCTCTCCGCGGCGCGGGGCGGTCTGGGGAGCCCCGTGCGCCGAGCGCTCCGCCGCCGACTCTCTTGGCCCCTTGGCCGCCGAACTCCGCCGCCGACTCAGCGGCCCACTCACGGGGACTCCGCTGACGTTGCGGTCGGGGCATTGGATGAGGAGCCCTGAGATAAGGAACCCAGGGTCTGGAGGCCGGTGGGACTCCAAATCGAAGCTTGGCCATGGATATCACCGCCGCCCTCATCAGACAAGGAAGCCTCCAGGGTCTGCAGCCTCCTGGGCGCATTCCTTAAACAACGCCCCCACTGTATGCTGCTCCCAGCGTAATTAAGGACCACATTCCAGAAAGAATTCCGAGCTCCCAGACAGAGTATCGAAACAGTGTCGAATGAGTGTCGCCTCCCTGGGCGCGACACGTGAAAACCCTCCAGTTTCGGTACTTTCTTGATGATCGAAATTCTTAGTCAAAGCTAGAAGTAGGTTGGAACATCATAACACTAACGGACACTTTGACCAGTAACCTGGCGAAATCAGTCCTTCCCGACGTGGGCAACGCTGCCATGTCAGAAAGAGGCCCTAGAGCGGAATCTTTCGGCAAAATGGCCAGAAAGTACCCGTTAGTGGGTACCCGTTGCGGTGCCGCTGAGATGCATGGCTCCGGAGGTCCGGACCACTTACCCAGGGCCGGCTTTTCGTCCTGAGTCTCTGTTTTGACGCTCCTGAGGCCCGGCGAGGGCCCCCGGAGGCCGAAGACGGCCAAAAACCGCCCGCATCAATTTTAGCGAGTACCCCTTACCCAGACCTCCGACATCAGGATTTGTTCGTCACGTCGACCCCTGGAGGTCTCCACCCATCCCCCTGGGCCGGTCCTTCCTCCCGAGAGTCGTTTCTTGGCGCCCCCGAGGGCCGGCGAGGACCCCCAGAGGCCGAAAATAGCAACAAACCTCCCGCGCCATGACTTTGTGCAGGACCCGAGGGTGGCTGGGCTACCGGTGCCGCTGACCGCTTGCCGGCCGTCGCGCGCGGTGCCTACGCCGAGGGCCCTCCGACGGCCTCCGCAAGCCTCGCCTCCGACGGCCTCCGACATGCTCTTCGAAAGCGAACATGTTCTAAGAACGAAACAGTGTTCTTAGAACATTTACCCGACTTGTTAAAGCAAAACAGTCTGAGCCAGAAATGTTCTCAGAACATCTCGTGCAGACCACGAGAAGCTCTCAGAACATTCTTTCTGGCGGGCCTGCACGCACGCCAGGACGCTTTGCCACTGCTTGCTCGCTTATGGCGTCCTTTCTTCTTCGACTCTTCGCCCCTTGGCCGGCCGCCGCACGCGGTGCCCACGCCGAGGTGGACGGCTTCCCCTGGGACCGTATGGGCGACCCGAGGAGGAGGAGGAGGAGGAGGAGGAGGAGGAGGAGGAGGAGGAGGAGGAGGAGGAGGAGGAGGAGG